>VYXD01010592.1:75863-279525 GCA_013397195.1 Hylia prasina | reverse complement strand
TAAATAATAGAAAAAATAATAATAATAAATAAATAAAAATAAAATAAAACTAAAACTAAAACTAAAACTAAAACTAAAACTAAAACTAAAACTAAAACTAAAAATAAAAATAAAAATAAATAAACCAAAAATAATTCTGGACAAGAGAAGGAGAAAAAGTTATTTCAAGAAGAATAACTATGTTGAGATTTTTTACTTTGATAAAATGTATTTTTAAAAATTTTGGGATTTTGGTGCTTTTTTTCCTTCTACTTGAACTTCATGAAGTGGGAAGGCATTCCACATTCCAAGGGCTTTCATATGTGAAATTTGTGTGTCTTTTCATTTTGCTTGTCATACAAAAGAAGTTTTTGTCTTTAATTAAGGTCCTTGTATTTCAGTAACTATATGGCTCAATGACATAATGGAACATCTCAGCTTTTTTTTGTCTGTTTCATTTTGTGTGTTTGTTGATTTCCTTACTGATGAGAATAAATTAAGATCACAACTTGGGGAACATTACATAATGAGTGAACATCAGATAACAAGTGAATCACGCTCATTTTTGCTTTCATAAAAACAGTTCAAGCTCAAACACTGCTCCCACAACTGGTACTTATTTTCAATTCATTGTCAATCACAAAATTTTAAAAAATCCCATGGTTTTTCTTGTATGAATCAGAGCTCTCAACCCCTCTTTCCCACAAGAAGAAATGCTTTCAAATAATTTTAAAGAAATGAGAAAATTATAAGTGTTTTAAGTTTCCAAAGAAAGTAATGCAAGTAATTCTTTGCATAATTCTTTTAATAAATCAGAGTCCTCATATTGCTGATGGATCATCAGACATCAGAAATTTACACTGTGTGGCAAGCTAAGAGGTCTTTTTGGGTATTTATGCATATTTATGATTTCTAAAATTCTTATATTGTTTAAAATAATTGATGTTTTATTATTTTAAATACCTGTTAGAAGATGTATATAGTAAAAAAATATTCAAATATGTCTTTTTATATCATAAATGGTTTCCAAATGGTTTTGAGAACCAAGGAAGCATATTTCTGGACAGTGAATGATATGATTATAAAAATATTCTAGTTGTGTTGAGAACAAGAACTATGTCATTACCCAAAGAAGATATATAAACATTTGTTTCCTAAATTTTATAGTTTGTTGTGCAGTATTTTAAATTCTAATAAAAATAAGATATAATACTTCCCATAAGATTTCCCAGGGGACAGCTGAAGCTATTTTTCTTGGCTTCTGAACTACAAATCAAGTCCATTGTCAAGAGTCTCATTATTTTTTGATCAATCTACTGATGGAAGTGCTGCTCTAATATGATCAATGTGACTGCATTTAACTCCTTCCAAACAGAGATTTTTATAAATAAAGTTCGGTTCAGTTCTGGATCATTTCTCACTTGTTGGTTCTTTCACAGTGCAGGTAATATTTTGTCTACGTGGATTTTTATTTTTTAGCTGTTTTTCTTTTTTTACCACTTCATATCATATAGATATTATATTTAAATATTGTAAAATTATAGCAATGAAAAGGCATGTGATAATCTGTTAAAAGCTGCCCAAATAACATTTCTGGAAAAACTAAAGAAGCTCTTTTCATTTTAGATTAGTGAAATTATTTATTTATTTTTTGTAAAAGTTTTCTCAAATATTATTAATTTCAAAATGAAAAATGATGTAACACTTTTTTCTAGGAAAAATACTACTTTATGTAGTCCTATTATCTCAACCTCGAATTTCAACCTATAATTTTATATGAATTATTTAAAATACATTTTTCATTTTCTCTCGTGGCATTTCTGTACTGTGATTGCATAATTATACCATGATTTGCACTGAGATTTCCTGCTAGTAGTCACTCATAACCCCATAATTAGTTGTATTTTGGTACCCTGACATGTGAAGGAATCAAAGCTAAATCTGATGATGCAAAAGCCAGAATTACTTGCATGATCTTCATTGGGATTATAATGGACATTAACTCTTGTACTATCTACCAAGTACTAATCCCATAGGAAAGTATATTTATTTCACAGACATGAGCGTCCACAGCAGCCCATCTGCTCTGTGCACAGCAATGAACATTCAAGCACATGTAGGGAATCTATGAAGATTCCTGAGCCATCACTGCCATTACTTGCTCTGTCTGTATAAAAAACCAACTTAGATAGAACATGCACAGCTCAAAAGTGCATTTTGAGAACCAATAAAGCAGGTACTTAGCCACTCTCTGAGTAAGCAGCTGCGGGAGGGATTCATTTTACCTGGGGTAAATTCATTTATGCTGACAATGTAGAGCTCTCCACATCAAGCCACCATCACTTTTCTTGACAGCAAATGCAGAGAACAAAAATATTTTTAGAACACAGACACAGCCTAGCTGATCTATTTGAGGGAGCTCTGTACTTGTTTTATATGCTGAGTCACACTCTAGAAATGGCTACTTGTGCCTCACGATTACAAAGGGTGTTTTGCTAATTAATTCAAGTATCTGCACTTGTTTAGAGAAAAATCCATTTCCCATGTCCTGTGTTCCACCTTAAATCCAGACTAGATATTGTTGATTTTTACTCACGAAGATAAAAAATGCTATTCTCTGTGGACTACATATGCAGGGATGGAACTTGGTTGTTATAGTAATAATAATTCTTTCAAATTTGTCTTCAGGTCTAAAAATATATAAAAAGAAGAAACCAAAAAAAATCTAAAAAACCCTTCATCTATATTTAGAATATTTTGTTTGTATGAACATAAATAATACAGTTTCTGTGTTTTCCCTGTGAGCTTTTTCATATAACTTTTCTCACTTTTCAAGTTTTGAAGTTACTGAAATAATAACATTATAAATTTTAAATCAGGAATAAACATTTGAAGAAATTTTTTTTAGGAGTCTTTACGGACTTATCTAAACAAATGTGGTTATGGCCATTTTCTAATTCTTTTTTTAAATATATATATAATTTTAAATAGTTTTGATTCAATTTTCTGTGCATCAGCTTGACTTCTCATGTGAAAAGAAAATTTTCTAGCTGATCATTTCTGTTAACAAAATATACAGTTTACAATCAAATACTTGATATCTCTGATCACACAAATTGGTATATTATATATTTTTAAAGTGAGTAATTAGTATTTCCTTTTAAATTAAAAAAAAATAAATTGTAAATTTCATTTTTCTTCTTTCCTTCTTTTCAGGACACATCTTGATTCATGAACATGGTGTTTTTGCCAGTGAATTCCAACAGCAGTTCACCATAGTACTGATTATCTCCTTCTTCCTCTTTCTGATAAGAAACAAATAGTGTTCATATTTTACTGCCAGCTAGGCAATGCTATTACTTTATTCTTTAGTGGTATACATATTTTGTATTTATGGTGCAATTTCCACAATGATTGCATATGTTATCATTGAGTATATGTGGGCAGAAATCCAAAAGGAGTAATTTTTAGAGTTCTTAAAGTAGTGACATGGCTGACGCAAATAATATTTAGATCAAGAAGTTATAATGGTCCTGAATGACTAATCAGTAACATCCGTCCTCTAGCCCTTAGGACTGTGTAAAAACAAAAAAAAAGAACCTTACTGGGGGGAATGAACAGGGTGGCTGCATATGAGAAATGTGAAGTACTCATAAGTAAGATCTCAGCTGAAGTTTTGTGCCCAGTTCTTATCATCCTTTCTCAAAAAAAGGCATGGAATTACTGGAGAGCCAAAAAGATTTTGAAAAAAGAACAACCAGCATTTGGAAAACATGACATCTGAGAAAAGATTGGAAGAAGGTGTTTAGCCTAGAAATGACAAAAGGGTGGAGAAAAGAAATACATGTTCATTATTTAAAACACAATAAGCTGTTTTTTATGGAAATGGAGTAAATGCACTAGACATGCAAAAATGTTTTTGATAAAAGCGTTTAAAAAACAGAACCTTTGGTGCAAAGGAAGATAAAAGATTAAAAATTTCTTAGGAATGTATCTGTTCTGTGTCGAACTTGCTTGAATAAGTCATATTAGTTATTCAACACAGAGAGGACCATGATTTTCATTGATATTTTATTTCTAAATTCCTCTCATGTCCTAAAATGCTAAAATTATTGTGGAACTACTTATAAAGTCCTGTCTGATTGTTCATTATAACTTAAGATATGGGAGATAAAACAGGCATAATTTAAAATGTAGTATTTGTTTATTTGAGATAGCATGTTCCCATTTTCCAATGGGAAATGATGCCTGATGATAAACGGATTTTGTTGTTGTTTTGTGAGAGTTACTATTTGTGGTATCATTTGTCCTTCAAGATATGTTTTCTTTACTGTATCCATTTGTTGAAATGATTCAGTAAATAACTTCTACTATCAGTTCTTTGTCTCTGTTGCCTGAGAACAAATTATGAACGCAGACCACTGTTTCCCAGTCCTGGCTATTACTGCCCATGTGTTTATTTCTGCAGCACTTAAATGTACAGTAGATATGCATCTGCAGTCGAAAGGCTGCATCTCTGTATCTCTTTTCTAATCTGTTATTAGGAAACTCACATTCTTCTCCACGGATCAATGCTTAATTCAAACCTCAATGCTGAGCAGAATGATCATCATATATTATGGTTCAAATCAAGGTCACCTTTGAATAATGCATATTGAAACTGAGTTATAATCTTTCAGGAATGTTTTCATGTCTTAAAAAATGGAAATGCATTTTATTTCTGGAGATGGAAAGAAAAATATGTGAGAAATATAAATTTCTTTTACAAACAAACCCTACTTTTCCAGTAAAGGTTTATGCATTCTTGCCAGTATTAAAGTTAACTTCTATTTGTCCCAAAGTTGGATGAATATCAGATTTCTGGGTACATGATTTAGGTGACATAGAAAGAATGAAAGCATGCTATTACATTGTTGGCTCAACAGTAAGACATGGTCTCCTATCTCCCCTGGTTGACAGGGGAGCTTGTGCAGCTTCTGAACTGTAAAGTGCCATCAAGGTCTCCTCTCTGCAAGGATTTCAACAGAGCCTTGGCTGTGTTTTGCCCTCTGCCCCACCCTCCATTCCAGCCCCCTTAGTGGGTGATAGTGAGAATTTCACCCAGCGAGCAGCAACTGCATGTTACCCTATAACTTTCTGTGTAACTTCTCATTTTCCTCTAATATTACCCTCACCCATCTTTCCACAGTAATGAAAAAATATTTTCATTCTGCACAGTTTATTTTTTACGTCAAAAATCTTCTGTGATTGTTACTAAAGAAATCAGTGATGACATGGCGTCTTTGAATTGAACTGTATTCTGAGATCTTAAGTTCTCTAGACAGAAAGATTGGACAATCTTCAGCATGACCTTGAATTATATCAGGAATATTTGGACTGTGAATTTTATTTCCCTTCTCACACATTTTTCAAGGCATTGATGCTTTATTGATGAGAAATATTACCTCACAGTATATTTACTTTCCTCTGCTTTACGAAGTTTAAAGTCAACTAATCATCACAGAGGTTTGTTCACATTTTTTAAAGACTCTCTGAACTAAAAATGTGCCTTTCTAAAGTTCATTTGTCATTTGGGAAATAAGTGCCTTTTTGACTGAAGACTTGAGTGAACAATTTTACACTTCAGCTGCTAAAACTATGCCAAATATATGGGTCAAGGATTTTATAACAGGAAGATTAAAATCTCACTAACATCATGTTTTAAAGGTGCCCAGTCTTAAATGCATAGTAAAGAAAAAAAGAGCAGATTTTAAAATTTTATTTATCCCTATGGGTATTTATGTTTACTCAGATATATTTAATTCAATAAAGAAATAAACTTTAATAGAACAACACCTCACCAGTATCTGATTTTCTTGCAATACACAAAAAACCACTGCAATAAGTAAACCCAATTCTGACACCACATTCCACAATTACTTGATAACTTAGTGGCCATTATGTTTTAATTATAGTCCCAATACATTGACATACTACCTGCCAGAAAGTGAGTAATTGGCTGATTCTATGTTTAGTACTTATTCCTTTACTAACAACTTAACCTCTTTGACCTATTATTTAATCCCAGTTGTAGATATTAGAATTGTACAATGTGTAGAATGCAACTGAAGTTTATCATGTTTCTAAAGCTACTTGGGAAAAATTTTGTGAAAGGAGAATGCAAAAAATTCCATAAATGACCCTGCACCATTAGGGGAGAGCAAGAAGGAGACTTTCTGTTGCTAATGGAAGATAATTCCATTTCGAATTACAGAATAAGAAAGCCTGGTTTGTTTTCTTTTAATGCACTGTACCAGCAAGACATTACTTTCCTAGCAGACTGATTTCATTCCCAGCTAATGGCTGGTTATTAATCAAGACTCCTTTATGTTTTCTAAGTTTTTTAGTGCTTTCTGAAAACCTGTGTTCAGATTTTATTTTTGAAATATATTTTGTCAGGTTAGTGTTAGTTTTCCAAATAATTTGATTTTGATGGCAAAAAAAGTTACAGGACTACACTGCTTATATGATAATATATAAACAAATATTTCAACCAAGTTATGTTGTGTAGTTACCAGGAATTTGATGTTGTCACATTGACACCTTTTGAATAGCCATTCCTAAAACATGCAGTGAATAGATCTATGAATTGAATTACTGACAGAAAATTTTATGACAGGGATTAATATTAGAAAGAAAGTAAAACATTTGTAGTGATAGCTAGTAGGGAGGTTTTCAGTTTGCTGATCATTAGAAGAAATCCTAGCATGAAGCAGAATATTAGTCTTGATTCCTGATTGATAAATCCCATTGTTTTTCTGTAAACATCATACCATTCCTACCAAAATCCCTAAATATTACCAAGATGCTTGTGTACCTGGATTATTGAAAACAAAATAATCTGCTTCTTAATATTCCAGTGAGATGAATAGCATACTGGAGTTGTGAAACAATAGGAATTGGCTCAATAATACATATATATGATTCCTAGTTGTTTTATTATTCCTTCAAAAGTGATGCAGTATGACTCCTACCTCTACAAAAGCATTTATTTCCATCTCACTAGCTCTGATGAGCAGATGGGGTATAATACTGAACTATCTCATTCACATGTTCCTTTTCCAGCTTGTATTGGCTACATGAGAGCTTGGGGAGTAATAATAGTCTTGTCCTAAGGCCTGTGTGAAGTCTGATCCTGAGAGTCAGTTATTTGAACAGTTCCTGTGTGACAACTTCATTGTCATGAATGCGAACTCTGCGTGAAGCATTTATATCCAGATCATGTGAAATAGTTGAGCAGTAGACACTAATAAGACTTACACAGCTTATTAGTGCTAGGATATGGCACTAATATATTTTTTGGTTTTTTTATTCATGTGCTGTCACATGTGCCTTGTAAAAATCATCTGGCCAGGTACATAGACATACAAAAAACAAAGGTTAGAAAAACAAAGGTGTCATCCTCAGAAACTGATACTCTGTGTATCAGTTGACTACAGTGACAACTGTCATTGACTATATTCAAATATCATCATGTCTTGTCAAAGAGGATGAAGCATCAATCCAAGTTCATAATGAGATAAGATTAGTCAGTGTACTTATCACATCACTGGTGGCTTGCTTTATCTAGTAACAAAAGGTGGCCAAAAAAGGACATTTTGATCTCAGATATTCATTCAGTCTCTATTTGCCTAAACATTTAAATACTTATGTAAAATATGGTCATCCTGAAAGAGAGGAATGGAGAACCTCTGCTGTGAAGAAAGGCTAAGACAATTGGGATTGTTCAGCCTGGAAAAGAGAAGGTTTCATGGTGGCCATCCATAATCTGAAGGGAATCTTCAAGAAAGATGGAGAATATTTATAAAAGCAGGTAGTGAGAAGATGAGGGGGAATGGCTACAAACTGAAAGAGCATAGGTTTAGGTCCAGTATTGGGAAGATAATCTTTACTGTGAGAGTGGCGAGGAACTGAAACAGACTGCCCCTTAAGCTGTGGATTCCCCATCCCTGGAAGTGTTCAAAGCCAAGTTGGATGGGGCTCTGAGCAGCCTGGTCTAGTGAAAGGTCTTCCTGCCCATGGAACTGGTGTTGGAACTGGAGGATCTTTAAGGTCCCTTCCAACCCAAGACACTCTATGATTCTAAAATTCTATGTTAACTTAAATAACAAAAATAAATATAAAGCAAAGAAATACACTAATGCCAGTAAAATGTATAACTATGGATAAAATAATTGTGTTTGCTTCTTGCTTTCTAAATTGGCAATACATGATTTTTATCTCTACTAATTCTAAATAATTGGAAGTTGAAATTTATTTTACCATATGAGAAAAAGCTACAGTCATAAAACAAAATATATTAGGAATTCAACATAAAAGAATGAAATATTATGTTTATTTATAAAAATGTTTAAATTTTAGCATTTTGTACCTTTTGAATGTTTGACTTCTCTAACTGAATGTCCTTTCAGCATTGTGAAATAATGATATCTTGGTTTTGACTGATGTCTTTTTTGCATAACAATGAATAAAAAGTTCTGTACAGCATTATTCCTCCTCAAGAAAATGAAGCTTTTGCAAATAAATATTAATGAATTTTTATTCTAAGTGCTGTTTGTTTCATTTCATTATCATAATGAAGAACAGTATTGTAGGGTTATTTTTTTAAGGTGACCTTGCAACATCATTTACAAAACTATCACAGCAAAATAGTTTTCTCTGTCAAATACAATATTAAGTTCTCAAAATAATTAAGACGAAAAATTATTGGAATCTGCTTGTGTGCTTTAAGTATTTCACCCATAGAAAAATAGTTAAATGTGAAATAAAACATCTTTCTTCTAAGACTGGGAATTGCATAAAATTACTAAGGCAGGCTTTTTCTCTGGTCTTTGTATCTTCTCCGTGAAAGACCTTTTCTTCCCGCTGTACTCTCACATAACACCAAACCCTTACATGTACCAAGGCGCACTTCCAAAACAGTGAAGTCAATCAGCCAGTGCTGATACTTTTTACTTCTGAGCATTATAGGAAGAAGGAATACACACATATATATACATGTGGTTTTTAAACTCAGGGTGGCCTCAAAAACCTTATGGAATATCTCAACACTTTTGATTTTTCTTTCAAGATATTTCCATACAGTTAGTCTTCAGCTGGAAGACATTTGTTTGGTCAGTGCTCTTCTACTGGACACCCCAAGTGTCAATCCGTGTGCTGGCACATGATTCAATCAAATTAACAAAAATATGTTTTTCTCATCCAGGTCTATTTTCATCCTCTGTTTGTACGCACACACACACACACACATATACTTAGGCAAACACAAATCCCAACATCATCACCCGTCAGCAATGCTGAAACAGCATATCCATGAGATGAAGCTCTGTTTCACATTTGGCACAGCGGTTCAGTATTAGCTCTTGACAACTATCCTTAATTCTGAGTTTTCCCTTCATTTGTAACTGATAAAAATAAACACAAAATGAGAGAAAGCCAGACTGTGAATGCTAACATCACATAATCAGATTAATTTGTGGTTTAGATTCACGAAAGTTCATAAAGACAACACTGTCTAAACAACCTGAGGTTGACATTCTGATAACACCTTTTTTGTGACCCCAGCAACTGTAGAGTATAATTCGATGAGTCCAGATTTCCAGTGAAATCAAAGAGAATCTTTCCTTCCCGTTGCTTTCAGTGGTTTGATGACCCTAGCCTGTGTTCATACAGTCCATGGCTCAGTGTCTTCTCTAAAGTTCTTAATTTAATTTTATAGCAGTGAAAAAAATACACACAAACAATTTGAAACACAATTTTTAGTAGTGTGAGCCATGTAACCAAGAATTTCAAAGAGTAAGTGGAAAGAATTTAATACTTAGGCCTCATATAGCTTTGGCCTTTCTTTTTAACTTTCAAGGGCAAGCAAAACCTTTCTATGGTTCTAATGAAAGCTACACATTACAAAGTTCTCTGTCACTACTCACAGGACTCAAAGTCTCAAAAGTAGTAATGCAGTCTAGCTAGAGAAATTTGTATGTATTGTGTTTACTGATCAATTTACTTTGTGCTAGTTCCCAATTGGCATCTAGTTCCTAATACTTCATATGGTATTTAAGGTTAATTTTGCTTCAGCAAAAATAGTTTTCAGTTCCAGAGGGTGCTGATAATAGGAACCATATAGTTCAAGGTTGATGACTTAATGTTTCCTCAAGACAGATGGGAGTGAAAACAGAAACAAATCTGTTCAGGACAAATGTCATGTATCAAAAAGGAAGATGCTTTAAATACTAAGTGTCCAGTGAATTCACCTCAACAAACATACTTTCTTAGTTCAAAAGTATTTCTTAATAAATTGCGTATTTTCAGATTTACATAATATTTCATTTTGTAAAAATCTTTGCCAGATCTTGCAACTGTGACGAACCATCAGGAGATGTGACTAAAATCCATCAACAATTTGCAGTATTTATTAGACAGCATACTACTTGCATAATAATACAAGTAGGATTACTATAAAGGTAAATAAATCAATCTTGTACAGTTTTTGTGATTTTAAAGCTTTTTCTGCCTATTTTTTCTCACCTGATGGAAGTCTTCTAATTCAGTCTAGCTAGAGAGAAGCATGGATTTTAATACCTTTTTGGACTGACATCACACGGTGAAGTCTACAAAACTGCATTAAAAAATTATCCTTTTAAATTTTTTAAAGATCCTTTTCTGTAAGAGAATGTGTACTTATAACATGAAAATATATATAAATTGTGATTATATATGGTAATACATTTTTAAATGTTTTTAATAGTCAACTATTATTATTATAAAAGGAGACATTGTTGTAGAGGCAATGTTATTCGGAAAGTTGAGCAGCCCTTGGGTTTCTGATTTGTTCATGAGTATCCTCTCAACAACCTCTTAGCCATAAAATTGAAATATATAATCTTTTTGCCTTAAGTACTTCAACAGTTTTGTTTCAAATTTGTCAATGCACATCCTTCCAGAGTAACGTTATCTCCAATTTTTTTATATTTTTTTCTTAGAATGTGGTGTTATGCTACTGTGAGTCAGAGTGTTAAATATTTGGATGTATTTATATACATGTGCAGGTATATATAACCTGCAGAGACGTACATATATATGTATAAAGAGAGAGAGTGATAAAGCAAACATTTTTTCACATCTTTACTTCTGAAAATGCACACAAGATTAGGCAAGAAAAAATTTGGAAAATTCTCAATGTATTTTTTCTTCTATTTATAAGATTTGAGACTCAATTATTAGAATTACAGTATAAGTGCTGAAGAAGAGTAATTGACTGCTGAGATAACTTGTTCCCTTTTCATTATTCTTAATAAACACAAATGGCACCTAAATTATCTTTGCCCAGTTATGTTCCCCAAGAGAAGCTCTATAAAACCCAATTTATATAACACAAAGAGTATTTGCATAATTCCATAAATGACCATAGCACAGTCAGTAAGACATAGCAACAAACAGAATTATTATATTGCACTCCTCAAAATCAAGTAAGGGTGTATAATTTTTGAAAATATACATAACAAATGAGGCCTGCAGTGGCATATTTCCTTAAAAGTTTAAATTCAATCTTTGTGAAAAGAATGCTCCAATGAGTTGATAATGGCTTATTTCAGTCTTCTATCTTATTTTTTAAGTCTGAGCATATCTCTGACCATATAAGGTGCTTTATAGCACCTTTATTATCTGCTGAAGCAGATAATAGCGCAATTTACAGAATAATTTACTGCATTGGTTGCTAAGCCATTCTCTGTCTCATTTGGTCACTAAAGCAAGCAAAGGCTCAACATCTCAGCACTCATGAGTCTTTGGGTTTCAGCAGCCTGGACTTTTGATATGCTAAGACAAATTGCAGAACTTTAATGAGGACACATACCTGAAGTATTTTCTCTGGTAGAAGAACTCTCAATTTTTATCTATGCAAACTTTTCTGTTAACCTAAAAGTCCTATGATTTTTTCCTTAATAACAGGTCAAATGCAGACAAATGGAAGTTCAAAATAAATATGGCAAGACTCAAGTCCTGAGCAAAAAGAATGAAAATCATCTATCCAGATATTGGTGATCCTGTTGCAATGAATCTCATTCAACTAATCTATCACATTTACTGTATGCAAAATATCATGTGGGTCCTCAATTCCAGATCCATAATTAAGACTATTTCTGCATTGAAGATGGTAAAGCAGCTTGACATGAATGAATGAAAATCTTTTCTAGGACTGTAAGTACAAATGAAGTCAGTGCTGAACATCTTTGAACTGTTTTCCAAGCCAAACAGAAGTAATGAAGGGGGAAAATCTATCACTGGTGACAGCAAAATAATGTATTTTGGGTTTCATACTAGACAACACAGATCCCAACCTGCTTACTTCTAAAGAAGTCAGAATATGCAAACAATCAATGCAACATGGGTTTTATTTTTTCTTCTTTCTGCATTCTTTAATGTTTTCATGAATTTACAGCACAGTTTGGGTGACAAATTTTCAAAAAAGCAGATGAGTGGCTCTACAGACAAGCATAACTTTTAAATTTCATCTACTTTATTCTAAGCCTGTCAGAACATTTTTCTGTTTTACCAAATTGGCTAGATTTGGTGCAAATTTTATGAAAATAGAAAAAGACATAAAATTATCTGAATTTTTGAAGGACAATATTTTACAGAATCACAGAATGATTGAAGTTGGAAGGGGTCTCTGGAGGTCATTTGCTCCAACACCCCTTGCTCATACTTTTCCACCTAGAATTGGTTGCCCAGGACTGTGTCCAGATTGGCCTTGAATATTGGCAAAAAGATGGATTCCACAACTTTCCTCAAAAACTTTTACCAGTGTTCAGCCACCCTTGAAGTAATAAAAAACTGTTTCTTGATTTCTAGATGGAATCTCTCATCTGTCAGTTTGGGCCTCTTTTTCTGTCACAAGCCACCATTGAAAAGAGCCTGGATCTGTCCTCTTTTCACCCTCCCTCCAGGCATTTATACACATTGCTGAGATCCCCCCTGAGCTTTCCATACAACTCTCTCAGCCCTCCCCAGTGGAGAGCTGCTCCATTCTCTTAGTAATCATTGTGGACTTCTGTTGGAGTTTCTGAAATTTGTTCATGTCTCCTTGTGCTGAGGAGCCCAGAACAGGACCCAGCACTCCAGATGTGGCCTCACCAGTGCTGAATAAAGGAGAATGGTCATCTCCCTTGATTTGCTGTCAATACTTTGTCTAATGTAGCCCAGGATACCATTTGATACTTTTACCACAAAGTTGCTCTGTTGGCTCATGTTCAACTTGATATCCACCAGGAGCCCCAGGCCCTTTTCTGACAAGCTTCTTTTCCCCAACATATATCTGTGCATAGAGTTGTTCTTCCCCTGGTGCAGAATTTGGCATTTCTTCTTGGTGAACTTCATGTCACTTCTGTCAGCCCATTCCTTCAACCTGTTGAGGGCCCTTGGTTTGGCAACACAACCTCTGATAAGTGCCTTATCAGCCACTCCTCCAATCAGGTATCATCTTCAAACTTACTGAAGGAATTTGAAAACTCAGATGCTTATGGTGGTTTCTCAGTTTCATACATTAATGTGTTTGTTTTTTTTTTTTTTTTAAATTGTTCTTTACATCAGAAAATAATCTTTTTGGGTTTTAATCTCTGAGGCAATTTTGTAGCGTATGGCTTTATGAAATTCCATGCCAATCTTAAAACAAAAGACTTCAAACAGTAGAATAATGAAACAAATTATATACATTATTTATGTATTTATGATACTAACCTGAATAGTGGTTATTTCAAGGATGTCCCCTTATTTTAGCTTCAATATTATCTAGATCTTGTACAGATTTTCCGGCTTTCTAGTACTGTAAAACACTGTTGGACATTAAGAAAGTTAACTTACAGAAAGAGAACTTTGTACCTCCTAAATCCTTCCTAAAGTATCTTTCATTATTTTCATGCCTGTTATTTCTTGCATGACTTGTTTTCTACTCCTGACCTCACTAGACTGAAGGTATTCTGCTTATCCCAGAGTATGTTTTTAAACCTTTTAAAGCCTATTTGCAGGGAACTCTGGAATGCTCTGTAAATTCAAAATATGAACAAAATGTTTTATAATTACACACATAAATGGTTGATTGCAGCACATAAACCCATACTCTAACATGGGAAATTGACACAGTTGGTGTATTTCTCCTATTCCTTATGTGCTCATTTAATTCAGTGGGTCTGCAAATTCAATCTCACCTGGTCTGCCTCAAGCAAGCAGGGGTTAAACCTTGCCTATAAAAATAATGCAGAATAATAAATAACATAAATTTGTGGATCTCATAACAGTAAATTCTGAGCTGTGAGAACAATTAATTTGTAACTATTAACTTATTCAAAATGAAGATAGGTTTTATTTCTTGCTTTCTTTTCAGATACCTATGTGAATGTTCATAGTTTTAAAACATTCTGTATATAGTTTTAAATCATTGCATTAATATGTGCCGAAAGAATTCCCCATCCTATAAGACTGTTTCTTGAATTGTGTTTTGAAGTCATAATTGGTTCTGGAAATAATTGTTTTAATTTTAAAAAGTAAAAAAATATTTATGAACGATATATAAGAGAATTTTATATGTAAGAGAATTTTTAAATATATTTCTTCTATTTACCTTCTTCTTCACTTCCTTCATGAGGATTACAACCTGTCAGAATCAAACAGTCATAAGAAAACTCAGGAGTGATATGTTATTAAGAAGTTGCATATCCTATATTCATCCTTCTGATTAATCAAGCCACACACTGAGGAGATTTTTGATTAAAAGTGTTTGCCACATTGTATCAGTTTGCCAGTAGCTGTATTGTTTCATCTAATATAAATTTTTCTTGGTCTATCTTCTTTTGGAACTATATTTCTAGTCTATATTTTTAAAAAAAACCCTACCAATTATTTTTAGAAACAGTCTATGGAAATTCAGAAAGTCATGGTAGTGGTCAATAACCACATCTATCTCACTGTATCTTACTTCTATTCTAAATCTGTGGAAGAACAAATTCTAAGGTTTTTCCTTTTTTTTTTTAATGAAAAGTGAAATGAAGAAAAAAGTTGTGGAGGTTTGGGGTTTTATTTATTAAGTTTTTTTTCTGCATCACTATAGAATAGAAGCAAAACACCTGGTAATATTAATTTTGTTAAAGTGAATGGATGAAATTCCTTTGACCTTTCTACATAAATAATTATTTTAGAGTATTTTGGTGACTTTTTTTTTTTTTTTTTGCTCTGTTCAGTATATTATTGTTCTCCAGGAAAAATTGTATCTGGAACTTGTGCATGGCATTTGAGTATTGGTCACACAAATGGCATATCCCGAGGTACTATACTAGCTTTTGTCCTAATAGAGAACTTACTATTAAACCAATGCAGAGGACAAGTGATCCTTGCAGAAACATGGTTTGCAAATTACTTTGTCACTGGAAGCAAAAATTAGCGGGCAGAAACTTGGATATTACAAGTAAATGATTTAGATTCATTTACTTTGACAAGGGTAAGTTCCTTCAAATTAAGTGTTCTGAAACCAGAGAGTTAATGGGTACAATTTGTGCCTTCATATGTCTTCTGTAAAGTTCATCTTCTGATGCTGGTTTGTTTTGCATTATCCCTTCATCTCTTTGCTCCTGTGTTGGACTTTGGTTAGGGTTTTGTTTGTTTTTTTTAAATTTCTTTCATTACACAACCCTTAGATAAGGTGTGGAAAAATGTTCTGCATTTAGGAAACAAACAAAACAAAAGAAAAAAATACCCTATGTGTCCATATTATCTATGAATTAAAAGAAATAGAAGCAGGAACATGGTGGACTCACTCAATAATGTAACCTTGGCAGTGGAAACATTTCAGAGAGCATGAATTATGAATTCAAGAGCTGATTATTGTTTAGCAGAATATTTATGTAAAAAGAGTAGCAGAAAAAAATACAGAGAAGTGGAAAAAAAGCTGCAGTAAATCAAAAGTTGCCAGGGAAACTATGATATTTCACCCCTAGAAGAAAATGAAAAGATAACACTTCTTGAGATAGATTCTTCTGGGGATTAAAAAAACCCAAACATAAAATGTTGTGAGGACAAAAAAAATTCTGTCGTGTGATCTCATTACATTAAGAGGAAGAATTTTTGCATATGAGTTAAGCATATCCAGCAGCTTCCAAAAACTCCTTGTTGTATCAGCTGTTTCTCCTCTTAGCAATAACTGTGCTAGCTAACCACTTTTAGCAGCCATAGTGATTTTTTTACTGACTTACAAGCACAAAACCATTTTGGCTGGCAAGAACCTCTGAAAGACAGGAGCTATTTCTCCAAAGTCAGATCAGGTTGCTCAAGTTTAACTCAAGTCCACCTGAAATTTGAAGATTGTGTAACCTCTCTGAGCATTCCATTATTTTTTCCATTATTTGACCACTCTCATATGGAATTTTATGCAAATAACATACATGCATATATGTGATGATATGCAGTCCTTGTATGCAGGACTTCCTGAGATCAGATCACTCAGCAGTTGCAAAGATGATTGATACTACAAATTTAAAAAGTTAAATATATTTAGCTATCTTCATATGGCATCCCACATGGTTTATAAATTACCTATATTATTCAAACCAGCAAAACTTTTTTTATCTAGCCATCTAATTTTTCAGAAAGCTGTGGGGGTTTTGTTTGCTTGATTTTCAAACTAAATCTGTTGCTATGTTTCGTAAATTCATGACTTACATTTTTACAATAATCCTTTCAATAATAATGGCTCAAAAAAAGGCATGAATACCCAATTTATCTCCATGTGTAGTAGGTGTTGTGCACACAGATGATAACATTTAGTGTTAACTCTACAGTTCTCATCAGAACAAGTGAAAAAAATAAGGCAAGGCCAACTCTTGAAATTACAATGGACAGCCTCTATGTCATTGCAAATAAACAGGATTAGCAGAGATCAACATGTTTTTCTTCCCCCCCAATAAAGTGTGTAGGAAAGACTAGTGGGGCATTTAGGCTTTCAAGGAAATACATTACTCAAAGAAACAGTGATGAGAAATGTATGACTTACTGAAAGGACTTCAAAAGGCCAGACGTTAGGTATGATCGCTGTTTAAAAAAAAAAAAAAACATAAATCACAAAGGCCAAATGGATTTTAACAGGTTTTGCGCTAGAGTTTTGGGATTTTTTTTTCCTGTTATTGGTCTTTGAATGCCCTTAAATTATTACTGAGAATGTGTTGGCTTTTTGCAATTCTTAAATCCCAGTGCATCAGTTCTGTGAACAGCCCTCCTGCACACTGCTGAAAACCATAAGGGAAATATTTTCTATAGTCTTCCAGAAATATTTTATAGCCTGCAATAATACAGGGGAATTTATTGCATTGTTTTCCATTATCTAAAGGTCATATCTAGAAAATTAGAGACTGTCACGTGAAAGAAAAAGTTCCAATCTGATGCTGAAAGTGTCTCCTCTCTAAGAAGATATAATTCATACCATTTTCATATGCCATGGTGTATTGCTCTTATCTCTATTGATAATATGTGAAAACATAAGTTACTCATGTCCACAAAGTTCTGCTGACATTGAACAGAGAATGACATTGACATTTTGAAGTTTTCTGTCGCATAAATCGGCAACAGGTCATTTCCAAGATTTGATTTCCAGAGGAAAATATTTGAAAATGTGTATGGGTTTCATGATTTCCAGTATGAACTGGCTCAGGAATACTAATCCTTTTCTAGAATATTCCTTTTCTGTGTATCTACAGAGCACTAATGCTCAGCAAATATAAGATGTTTATAGGCTCAACCATAATTTTTCTACCTGTTAATATAGAATGAAAAGAAAATACTTTAAAAAATTCCTATTTGAAGCAACATTGGAAAATGTTGTGTTGAAAGTAATGGTTAGCAATGGGAATTTTGTAGACCATTGCCTCTTTTGCATGATATTTTCCCACTTCTAATTGCTGAATGTACTAAAATCCATTTGTGTTATGATTGAAGTGCTATATATGGAGAGAACGGGAGAATTATATGGCAAAATTAGGCTCCAGCTAAAGAGATGACCCAAGCATAAAGTCTTGCAAGCCATGTTTTTTCCATTAAGTGATATCCTCATATTAAGCAAAGAGAAATTATTGGTCAGTTGCACATTCAGACAACTACATATATGACACACAGATTGGTGGTGAGAGAGGGTAAAGCCAGAGCACAATGCTGGAAATGTCTGAGTCAGAGGCCCGGCTGGAGTGTCTGAGCCAGAGCTGCTTGTCTGAGGCTCACTGTCTGAGCTTTGACAGATAATCACATTACACTGGGAAATGCTAATGGAAGAGGAATGAAAGGACTTAAAGAGTCTGACTTCTTGCAAACAAGATATTCCTCTACAGAGAACTCAAAATATATTTCACACTCTGCTGTATCTTGCATCTGTAGCAGTCTTGCCATCAAGGATTTTTCATGCTCCTCATCAGGCTGTTTGCAGATTAGGAAAAAAGGATATAAAGGAATAACATTTTTCCTTGGAAAAAAGGAGAAGGGATAGACAATATGTGTTCTGGGATGCACTGGGGGAGGCAAGTTTGTGCCAGTACCCCGCTCTCATGAGACCCCACCAGATCACTGCATACAGATCCATGTTCCCTAGCAAAGGAAGAACACTGGCCAGTTGGAAAGACTTCAGACGAGGACCGTGAAATTAATTAGAGGAATGGAGAGTCTTTTCTTTGAGAAAAGACAGAGAGAAATGGGATTGTTCAGCCTGAAAAAGAGAAGACTTCAGGGTTCCAGTACCTGAAGTGAGCCTACAAGAAAGATGGAAAGGGACTATTCACATGTAGTGACAGGGCAAGGGGGAATGGCTTCAAGGTGAAATAGACTAGGTTTAAATTAGATATTCAGAAGAAATTCTTTACTGTGATGGTGCTGAGGCACTGGAACATATTGCTCAAAGAAGGTGTGGATGTCCCATTCCTGGAATTGTTCAAGGTCAGCTTGGATGGATCTTTATGCAACCCGATCTAGTGAAAGATGTCCCTACCCATAGCAGGAAGGCTAGAACCAGATGATTTTCAAAGTCCCTTCTTACCCCTGCCACTCTATGATTCTATAATCTTGTATGTCTGTTTACCCCTCTGAGTAATAACTCATTCTTTTAGTCCTCTCTCTCTTTCTTGTTTGGATTCTCTGTTTTCTTGGTATGTTCTATCTGATGCGTTCTGGTTATTAAAGCTTAGTCCATCAGAATGGGAGATTGATCCAGAGGGAAGTGTTTGTGAGTTCACTGAAAATAAATGAGTATTAACTGCATATAACAATTTCTTCCTTGGACATTGGACGGATGATATTACAGTTGTAGACAGGTCCTGAGACTCATGAAGATGGTAGTTTTCTTGAAAAGTAGCAAAAATGGAACTGAAAATATGTCCAGTAATAACCAGAATGACAGATTTTCCAAGAGGAGAGTTAAGTACCTGTAAACAAGTTCGAAAAATCTAGGCAGAAATGTTGAAGTCTATTTATCAATATTATTAAACTCTGCTATTAGGGACACAAGAAAAAACACCACCTTATGAAAGCAATAAATTGGATTTTTTTAAAAAAAAAGAACTCAAGAAATCATATTGATATATTGAAAACATGTTTTTTCTAATTAAAAACAACTGAATGCAAAATTAATAATTATGTTGTGTTACTTTTAGTTTGTGAGGGCAATCTTCCACTTTAGAGGGAAGTAATATTTCTGTAACAAGCTTATTCTACAATTGTAAGTTTTTCATTTTCCCTTCATATCTGGAGACCTCATCTGTATTAAACAGAGCTTCATTCTATTATTCTGAAGTGCATTGTTTTCCCAGTATCATAAGTATCACGGAGAGAAAAGGTGGGGAGGTAAGTGGGTGTTATCTATAACAATTTTTTTTTTTTTTGAGAGGATGGAAAGTGTCTGGAAATATATATATCCTCTTGTTTTTAGCTACAATAAACTAATAACAAAATTCTTTCTTCTAAACATGAACTTAAAAATAACAATCATCTTTGATTTAACAAATAATATTTCAGCAACTCAAAACTTGCTGATACAAGGAGTCTTTTGATGTAAGTAGCTACCTTGCCTCTAGATAACTGTCTTTTTAAAATATCAGCTTCATCTCAGAAGTAATTTAACTTTTGTTTCAATTTTCCGCTGTCCTTCATTTATGTCTTTATTAATATGTTCTCCATTTTTTACTACTTACAACAGTAACTAAGCAGCCACTAATTTTAGATGTCTTTTAAGCTATAGATGTATCTGAGGTATACCTAGGAATCTTATTTTAGGCGTAAATTGATGTTTCATTGAAATGTAAACTCAATTTGCATGAACTGAGGGTCTGTTAATTATTTAGGACAAAAAACTGAAAGGGCGAACCCCAAATTTTGAAGCTAAGTGATTTTCTTAGTTTGCAACGATTACCTCCTCTCCTACACTGCTTTTTCTATGGTGAACAAAAAGGGTCATCTATCAAGCACTGTTGTACATTTTCAGGAATGCATACCTCTGGTAGATTTGGATGTGTCCCTGGGTGTCAAGAGGCAATATGTTCTGTCAAACTGCCCTCTCACCAGCCTCCCTGTAAATTCACCAAAGCATGGCAGGGTCCCCTTTCCCTGGAGGAGGTGCAAGGGTTCACAGACAAAGCTGCTACATTCTGTCGCCAGCTAATTGAAATTCACCTCACTCACCTGTGTAGGCTTAGAGGTGAACAAAATAGATGGCTTGGGATTTGCCCTGCATTCATTTATAATTTATGTGTTTCACTATTAGAAAATTGCTAGGTCCTTTCAGAAAGAGTACAGGCAAGTGATTCCTGATTACACTCTTCCAGCAGAGACCCTATTGTGCTGTTTGTTGCATCAGGAAGTGAGAGAGAAGAGGAATAGGATAGTTGAAGACAAAAGTCTCTTCCAGGTTCCCTTCATGTAGACTCATTAAAAACGGAACTAGACTCTTTCCTTACTTTCTGCTGTAGGTTTCCTTTACTAGGAAAAGAAACAATACAACAGTATCCTTGGCATTAAAGTACTTCAAAGGAAACAAACATCCTTGCTTTATTCTATACAGTGAAGTTTAAAGCAATAGCTTAGTAAAGAGTTTTAAATGCCTCATCAGTAGTTTTCATACTTTACTGTAGTAGTAACAGAAGTTCATTCTCAAGAAGCTTAAACAATATACTTTTTACTATGTAAACATACTGGAGGAGATCCTTTCTATTCAAAAAAGTAGGACATTTGCAGAAAAAGACCTATATAGATAATCACTCTTTGATATAAAGCCAGTATATTTGAAGAAAATATATGCTTCCTTTTACATCATTCTAGAGTAAGAATTATCTGAAGAAATTACTGAAGCTACAAAAAGGTATTTGGAATTTTTTTTTTACTCTTTTATTTTCTTTTCATTCCCTACTTAAAACTTTTTGTCTGTACAGAAAGCTGTTTATAATAATTAAAAATAAAAAAAGTTTTCATATACATCAATAAAAAATAATTACTTGATCACTACTTTAAAGGAAAAAAGTTTTTCCATATGACTTTTGTACTGCCCAGAACTTGACCCAACACTCCAAGTGTGTTCTCACAGAGTCTGAGTAGAGGAAGCCACTGGCCACCTCTTCTGCAAGGCAACATGGCTGGCTCATGTTTGATTTTGTGTCTACTAAGATCCCCAAGTCCTTTTCTGCAACCTTTTTTAAAGATGATTGACCATTCAGCCTTTACTAGAGCATGGGATTATCCCTGCCTAGGCGCAGGATTTGAGATTTCCCTCTGTTTAACTAAATGAAATTCCTGTCATCCCATTTCTCCAGACCTGCTGAGGTCTAAGTGGCTGCACAGTTTTCTTGGGTATCAGTTGCTCCTGCCAGTTTAATGTCATCTGCAAACTCGCTAAGGGTACACTCTGTTCCATCACCTCGATGTGCTCTGTCATTAATGAAGATGATAAGTAGCACTGATCTCAGGATTGACCCCTGGGCACACCACTAGTGATCGGCCTCCAGCTGGACTTGGTGTCACTGATCAAAACTCTCTTTCTGAGTCCAGCAGTTCAGACAATTTTCAGTCTACTGTATTGTCCACTCATCTAGTTCATATAAAATCAGTTTATTTATGAAGATATTGTTAGACAGTGTGAAAAGCCTCACTAAAGAAAAGGCAAAAATCTCACTCTTCAGCTTTCATCCACTGAGCTTGTCATTTCACTGCAGAGGGCTGTCAGTGTAGACAGTCATGATTTGCCATTCATAAATCAGTGCTGACTACCCTAAATCATTTTCTTGCTACGAATATATTTCTAAATATTTTTCAGGATTAGTTACTTCCCCAGGGATAGAGATGAGGCTAAAAGCAGTATAGTTCCCTGTCTCTACCTTCTTGCCCCTGCTTTGAGATGGGGGTGATATTTTCCTTCCTTCATTTCTCATGAACCTTCTCCAGTTACCATGACTTTTCAGACCTTAATCAGAGTAACTTTCAAAGATGATCAGTGTGGCCTCGTAATGAGATCAAGCTGCTCCTTCAGCACTTGTCAGGGCACATCTTATCAGGGCCCATCCTGGAACCCCTGTGGAGGTTGTAGTGTGGTGGATGTTTGCCTCTTTTCCCAAGTAACATTAGGACAAGAGGAAATAGCCTTAAGTTGCACCAGAGTAAGTTTAGATCAGATATAAGGAAAAATGTCTCTGCTGACAGGGTTGACAATCATTGGAACAGGCTGCCCTGGGAAGTGGCACAGTCATCACTCCCAGAGGTACTGAAAAGATGAGGCACTTAAACATAAAGCAGACTTGGCAGTACAGGGTCACTAGTTAGACTTCATGATCTTAAGGATCTTTTTCAAGTTAAATTATTCTATGACTTGCATATGACCAGTTTGTATAAGTGCTCCTTATTTTGATCCTCCTGAACTGAGGGTAAATATTTTTTTGGAAGGAAGTGTGTGGATGGCTCATATCTCACACTGAGACTGTTCTCCTTAAGACAAAGTGTTGTTATCTATTCTTAGAAGCATAGAAACTTTAAGGTTATAGTAGAAACAGAGCTATTAATGTGATAGTCTAAAAATGCTCATATCTATTATTTAAGTCTTAATATTATAAGAAAGAATACTCCTCAGGTCTTTATCATGTTACATAACCCAGTGTTTCCATCTAGCTTACCGATTCTTTCCTTATCAGAAGATTCTCTTTTCAGAATCCCTGATGATCAAGTATGGCTTTATTTCAAGAGTGTTTTTCACCTCATCAGACCCTTGTTTTCTTTTCACTATTTCTTGTATTAAATAAATCAAAATATTCACATGAAAATGACGAAAGGTAAGATTATATTGCAAAATTTATTTTGGAGAAGTCCCCATAAATAGTTTTGTAGTGTCAAGGCCCAAATAAATAAACAAATCTATGTTGTCCAGAACAGACTTGACTTATAACCACTTGGGAAATTTAGAATATATGAAGTTTTGTTCTTATATTTGATGTCACATTATTTATCATGACTACTATTATCAAGTCTAGATAAAGCTGTATCAAATTGTGTGACTTTCAGACATCAAAATACAATAGTAATATCTATTAAATAATAATGAAAGACAAGTTTGGTCTTTATAAAATTTGTCTGTTTAGTAAAATCCATGTATTTATCCCATATTGACTGCAGGACTGGATCTTGCTATGAAATAGCCATGCAGAGAGTTGGACTAGATAAACTCAATAGTTAGACATCCATCATTCCTCTGCTTCAACAGGCATTGAAGTGGGGGGTAAGCACATTTTGTAAACTCCATATTTTTCTCTCTATAGAACATGACCATTGTGTCACCTCACCTGGCATCTTGATAGAAAAAATAAAATCTGTGTCATATCAGCAAATACTATTTCCACAAGGATACAAACCCCATGTATACATTTTTAAGCCAGATAATTTTTTAAACAAAGGCTTAAAACCAAAATATAGATATTTTGTTTTTCTTGGGAGAAATATTTATCTCTATATTACATATATTATCCTTAAGAAAACTTTACTTAGAAGGGTTTTGCCTTTACTTTCCTTCCTAGCTAGCTACCCACCAAGGCATAAATATTGCAATTTTCAAATGGGTTGCAGGTCATAGGCACTTTATTAATCCCACATCCCTGAAATTAAGATTGGATCTATTAGAGCTTCTTTTACCAAGGATGGAAAAATAGCAGCCTAGTGGGAAACACTGCTATTCATTTCTAAATGTTTAAATGCTTGGTCTGCTGAAATAATGTTAAGCATTGTATCTTTTTCTTTTTTTTCCCGCTAAAGATAGGAAAGTACTTCCTTGCAGAGGAAACAAAATTTGCATGAATGTTTGAAGCAGTCTTAGACTCTGCTGTCACTTGGGAAAATAATCCAAACTATAGATGTTTAAAGAAGGTCAGCTTAGTGGTATATATGACAAAATGCTACATGAAAAATGTTGTGTATTCATTATGTTCTTTAATATCTGTGACATTATTCAAAAGAAAACTGTTTTCCTTGTTTGAGAGAAAATGAAAGGTTATTCTCTCTCAAGCTCTTATAATGACTCCAGTCCTGAACTGCTATGAGGCCTTTGATAAGTAACTTAATTTCTTCATTTGAAAAAGAAGACTGTTTGAGGTTTCTAGTATGCAAAATAGTTTGAATACGTTACTAGAATATTTTGTGGTTTGTTTGTTTGTTTGTTTGTTTGTTTGTGGTTTTATCCCATTTTTGTCTATCCTACAATATTTTTTCTCTTCAGGTTTTTTTCCACTTCCTAGCGAGAAGTGCTAATGATGCTGNAATACGTTACTAGAATATTTTGTGGTTTGTTTGTTTGTTTGTTTGCAGTTTTATCCCATTTTTGTCTATCCTACAATATTTTTTCTCTTCAGCTTTTTTTCCACTTCCTAGTGAGAAGTGCTAATGATGCTGTATAAAATCACACTCATTTTTTCCTCAAGAATATTTGTCCACATGTAGACCTACTGTTTCACTTCAGATGATGGTAGATGGTGTGCGTGTCCATGTGTAATATCCACAAGTTCCCTTCCTAACTATTTCTCCTACATCTTCTGCGTGTAAATTTTTCCTTTCGAATAGAGTAAACAATACGATGAAGAAGGTGACCTGATCCTTTTCTCTAGGACAGAAAACTGAAATTGGTGGTAAATAAAGTATCCTGATATTAGATGGTTGCTGCTTTTACAAAGATCTGTTTGTGTTTCCAGGGAATAGATTGCATATCAAATTAACAGATGGCTTCCTAGATATGATGGCAGAGATGGATATCTGGATTGTAGGATTTTAATATATCTGATCTTAGACATCACTCATTTCATAAAAAGGAAAACTTCTAGAAAATGAAAGACTTGATTGTCATGAAAAAATTCTAGACCCTATTTCATTGTCTTTCTATTGGCTTTGAGATGCAAACAATGGTTGCAGGGAGAACTACAGGTCTTGAAAAATGTAAAGCATTTTCTGTTTGCAATGAGTTCTTGAGGGTGTGCAGGCAAAAGAGAGATTTCATGCTTTACTCCTGTTCTTTTATTTTTTAATAACTCTGTTCCTTGAGGATAAGAAAAGCATATCTGTCCTCTAAAATCCCTATAACCTGGTAATTTATTTATAGAAGGATAAAACACCCTGGTATTTTAGTAGACTATCATTTTATGGTAAGTATTGATAACCTAAAAATAATCACCTGTATTTAAATCTATGACATATATTCACTTAGTCCTTCATTAGCAAGGGCATTAAAAATGTATTCACAAAACATAGATAGCTTCCTTCATCTAATGACACTGTTTGTAAATAAGCCGAGGAATAGTCTCAGCCACAATTTTCTTTTGTGTTTTCTGAAACATTTGGCATTTATACCTGTAATCACTCTATGCAACTGCGGTTTGGAATTTCACAAATGTGACTGGATAGGCAGTCAAATTTACTACATGAGGATGCTTTAGAAATACTTCATTATCGATGCTGGTGTGGTTATCCTTGAATTCTTCCCTGCCCCATCTGTGCTTATCTTTCATTTCAGTGAATCTGAAAGAAGCCCTGTGCAGTGGAATGGTGCCTATGTAGAATCCTCTGTGTACAGAGTTTTCCCAACCACTCACAACTTCTGTGAAATGAGGAGGAATAACTTCCAGAAAAGCTATTGGTAGAAAGCACTGTATAGAAGAGAAGTTTCTCTTGTTAAAAGATTGAAAAGATTGGCTTGACAAATAGTGATTTTTTTCACTAGGTGAAACTTCATTTGGAAAGTGTTGGATTTTTTTTTCAAACTTCGCCATTTCCCTTTATTTTATTTTTAGGGGGAAAAATACAGCATAAGCAGAAAATGTGAAGTATTTCAGTCTAATGTTTCGAGACAGGCAATTTAGACCAAAGATCTGAGTTTAAAAAAAAAAAAATAGGTTAACTGTTAAATATTTTCTCCTTAAAGGTGTTAGTGCCACAGAATACACTAAATACACAGTTTTAGCATGAAAGCGGTATGGTAATTGCACTATTAACTTTTCCTCCATAACATCAGTTTACAAGAAATGGATTTATTTTCTTTTACAATAGAATTTCATTGCCGTTTTTGAGCTGACCTTGCTCCTATTTTTGAAAAAGAATTGTTTCCAAACACACTTTTTAAAAGTAAATTAATGTTTTTAGCTCTGTGTCTTTAGCTGAATCAGCACAAGTATTGCTGAGCTAATGATACCTCCTATATACCTAAAGAAGCTGAAATCCAGCACTTAATGATGTTTGCCCTAGTCTTTTGGCAAGTGAAGCAATAGGTAAAAGTTTTCCTAGGTTGCTGGTGTAGGAAATTGAAATAGTACATGTCTATTTTCCTGGCACTATGTTTGTGCTAATACAGTTTAAGACAAGCAGTAATACTTACCATTTCCCAGCGTTTATAAGCCAGCTCAAGACAATTGTGCAGACATGAAAAATTACCATGGAAGTTTCCAATGAAGCACCAATCTCTCTATGACATTTACAAAGAGAAATAAATGCTGTGCCTTTTTTGAATGATAAAGGTGAAGAAGAAAAAAAGCCTTTTTTTCAGTTTCCTGTATTTATCTTGTCAGAAATTATTGCTGTGAAGCATCCTCATCTAGCAGCAATTGGGAATAAGAAATCCATTACTGCCAACACAGAAAATTCAATAAAGTGGGCTGAATTTACTAGAGTTACAGAAGTAGCTTTCTTTTCCTCACATATCACTGCCAGTGAAACCAAGTACCAATAATCTTAGGATTTATAGTAAACTTCTAAAGTTGTGTACGTCCTGAATCTGTCTCAGGTAATGTTATGTCAGCTTTATCCTTAGTACTCTCAGTATGGATTAGTAGCCATACCTGAGTATGGAGTAGTAGCCATATCTTTGTGCTTGGATATTGAGACAAGCTGTTTAAGCACAGTGGGCTTCAAACCCATTTAAGAGACAAGGATACCCCAGCAGTAATGCATTTCAGAAGCTTGGCTCATTTGTGATAAAATGGGACTGTGACTGTGGAAAACTTGATCTAATGAGCATTGCAAACCTATGCTAAAATTATCCTTTCCTCACTTATCTGTGGTATAAAATATAATTTTAAATATTGCAGCTGGTTATTTTGCATTGCACCAGGATGAAGATTTGTCTTTACAGCAAAGAGAAAAATACACACTCATAGAAGAAGATTTTTTAGTTTCTGCTCTTATGCATGATTCAGCTAGAACATAGACTCCATAATGGTTTCATTCTACCCTATTTTTCCTGTCTCTGAATTCATATTTACCCCATTGTAGCCCACTACTGGAGTCACAGACTCTAGGTTTTTCACTAACCCAACAGGGGAAGGTTTGAGGGCTTGTCAGATCTTTTCTGGATTTACATTTCCTGTCCATGAGCTTAATACAGCTGATTTTAGTTCATGGAACAAATAGTCCGTTAGTTAGGAAATTTCAGCCTAAGTTAGGCTCTGTGAAATAATCTGATTTTACTGTGTAAAAATTGCATCTTATTTGATAAGGTTTTGCACAAAACTTGAGGGTCAACGAGAGAAGAAAGCAGTCAAATATAAAAGTGCAACTACAGCTAAAAGAGCAAAGAAGTCCAATAAACCTCTCCCACACTTTGCTTTTGTTTCATAGAGTGATACAGAATTATTCACAAACTGAACAGCCTTATTTATTCACTTTTGGTGATGCAGATGTCTACACACTTCTGTACATCTCCATCTAGGCAACAATGGCTTCATTCTCTGCTGGAAAGAGTCAATGTGGGCCATGGAAAAGCTGCTGCTTTGTTTCTTTCTCCCTAAAAGTTGTAGGCATCTGCATTACCAAATGAATGTTTATTTATGACAAGAGAAACTGGGGCCAAAATGGTTGTGTGGACTCATTCTCTACTGTTTCAACTTGGTCATAAAACAGAGCTCAGAGTGCTCTAATGTGAAATATTACCTTCTAGTTTTGAGTGGGATTCTGTCAAAAAATGTTTATTAAATTAGAGTATATTACATTTCATAACCTGCAGTTTGGTACTATAACTATTATACCTCCTATAGACCCCAAAAATGAAGTTGTGGGTGGGGAAATAGGGATTTTTTCAGAATATAGGCATTCTCTTGTGTACTTTTCATCAGAAGCTCTGAATAATGTCATCTGACAGGGTTTTGTGTTCCTTGGCATTTGACTGACTTGGCTCCATAGATTAATCTGAAACATTACATCCCAAACTTGCCATGAGATGTGGATACCCCAAAAGACTCATCTGCAGATGCCATTAAATATTGTTTTCCAATGGTTCCAATTTTCATTTGATATTTAACAGTGGAGAAGCCCTATATGAAAGCAAAGTGCTTTATTAAAAATAAAAAAGTGTTATTTTATGTTTATAAAACTGGAAATATTACTACAATATAGAAGTGTAAAACCAGAAAAGGAAGACAGAGAAACCAAACAAACTTGATTTCAAACTATGTAAGCAACAGTTTATCATTTTGGGGGTTAAGAGAGGTTCTTTCTCATTTACTTAAAACTGAGAGTCATTGTATCCCTTTTGATCATGACACTCATGGCCTGAGATCTTGTCCTTCTGCAGAAAATTTTTCGGAACATGAAGTTATGGTTGTTAACTACAGCAACAAGGTCCCAAATGACTGAACTTTCAACTAACTTAAGGAATCTTTCTTTTGTATGTATGTAATAAATGTAGAATGTCAACTTGATTATGAATACCTTTGATGAAGAAAGAGGGACTTTGGAGGTCTGACTCTGATACTCCCATTTATGTTTCTCCCTTAAACATTCTCCACTAGAAACTACAGCATCAAATCCTTAATCAGTGCTATTGTGAAACAGTGGCACAGTAAACAAAATGGAAGTAGTAAATCAAATTGGGTAGAAAGTCAATTGAGCTGCAGTTATAAATTGACACTGTACACATTCCACAAGGTGTAGTGCCTAAGCTTTTTGCCACAGTCTGACTTCAGTCTTATTCACATGACATAGAGACTACAAATGTAACAATGCTTATTTTTAGTCCTTCCCAGAGATCATGCAAGATGTTGTAATGGTATAGAGAGCAACCTTGTCATTTGTGTGGGACGTGCTGTGGAGTTTTTTCCAAATTGCCATTTTGCTGTATTTTGACATTATGGGGATGGTAGTCACCATGAAGGTTGTTAAAAAAATAAAGCCCTGAGATTGTCTTACTGAAATTTTACTGCAGTTCTACAAAGTGTTATTGGAATGAGAACTACAAGCCAGGTTCTCCACAACAGGAAATTTTTAAATATATTAGTGATTCTGCTTTGGGCCAGTTTCCATATTTGAAACTAGAAAGCAGAGCTTCTGTTTAAAATTGTTTCATGGTCATAACTAGTGGCAGTTTGTTTCTACACTTAATTTTTGTATTACTGAACATTTTTCTATGAATAAATGTTTATTAAAGAGTTGAATTTTTTTACTACATTTTCAATAATACTCACTGAATATCTGATGTTAAGCCTAAAAGTTTTTGTCATTATCTATACAAATATTTGCTTTACAATATTTCCGAAATGCATTTTTTGGTAATATTTTGAATGTGTTTAATTTTGCATTGCATATTTAACAACCTTAGAGAACCATTCCCACAGTTAACAGACATGTTTCTCATGCATGGACAGTACTGCTTTCTTCAATAAATTGCATAGTAGAAGATCACATATTGTTGAGCAAAACAACCAGAGCTTCATAATAGTACTAACAAAGTTTCAGATAACATAATTTTAACTATGAAAATGCAGAGGTTCACTAGTTTTTAATGAAAATTTAAGAAAGAAATTTGCATACAACTCAGATATTTAAAGCTTAATTGTAAGATTTTTTTTCAATTTAAGCAAAGGAGGAGGGTTACCAAATGGAGTCAGTTTCTTATCTATGTCTGTCACCTTGTTTTTTCAAATCAAATTTTTATATCTCCTAAACTGTGCACATTTATTCTGTGTTTTTTAAGGTCTATTTGATCAGGAAAAATAATTAGAAATGTTCTTTGGGTGTCTATGAGCTGCAGCATGATTCTGTATTTAGAAGAATTTCTGCCTAGTTTGCAGTATGAGCATGTTTTGGCAAGATCACATCACAATAGGGAGGATGTTGGAATGATTTAGCTTTATTTATCTTCTAGAAGTCTTATTTACACATAACTAGAAGTTATTAATGCAAGAAAAATTGATGGGTCCAAGACTTTCTTATTCTTTAGAAGTGATATTGCCTCATTCTGCTATGTATCAATTTTCTGTTCTACAAAATGTTCTGTTAATTCCTCCAACTTCACCAGAGAATAATTATTGCTTATTGTATTTTTTATTTCTAACAGAATGTATTGATTTGGCACATGGTGATGAAACACAGAGCTGCAGAACTTCCTTGTGTTTCTGGAGGACCATCCATCTCTATTAATTTAAATGTCTGCTGAATTTCTCCAGGAAAACTACTAAGGTCACTAAATGAGCTATAGCTTCCTTCTCCCCCTGGAATCATTGCTCATGTAATTACCTCTCCTTTCAAAGGTTCTCTGGATACACATGTTCAAAGATAGTTTCCATTTTATTTCATCCTTTTTTTTTTTTCTTCATTAATAAAGTGGTGCATCCACCCATTCTTTCTGGTCCCTTCATTAGCTTGAATGTACTTCTGAAGTCCTAGACATGCAGATGTATCATAAAAGATTTCTGATGTTTCCTTTGTCTGAACTGTGAAACAAACAGAAGAGATGTGAGGATTCAAAGGTGCCAAAGAAAAGCCAAACCTTTTTGGTGTCAGTTTTTCCCTTAAATTTCATAACTGTATCTGATAAAAGCATCCAATTTTTTTTAATTATTTCAGTATTCATATAATACTTCAGAATAATTCTTTTAAAATATACATATTCTTTTTTTAAAATTTTATCTTTCTTCCATCATATCTGTACTGAGATTCCTCTGTCTAAATTATACATTGAGTTAACATGGCTACACCACTTCTCCTAAAGACAGGACAAAGATGAGGTCATTTCTTACAAAAGTAATATTTCTGTGGCCTAGCGTTGCCGCATTTTAGGTGGCACAAAAGCTGGCACTAAAAACCTTGTTTTAAAAAGAATTTTTTATGTCATGGATTATGTATTGTCATTGTATGACAACCTAAAGATAATAATGTGTGATTAATTTTTTGCTGTTACTATAAGTTCACTTTAAAAATATACATAAAAGATTTTTTAAAAAAATCAAAGAAAATAAAGTCTTTAATGAAGAAAAAATTTGTTTTGGAGCAGTGTTTCTGAGGTAAAGACTCCTTTAAACTTTATCCCCGTATTTTCTGGAAATTTCAAAGCCTGCTTTATGTTGTATTTCCATAGCATATGATTCCCTGGTTTGCCTTTTCCCCCTCTGCTTCCATTTTCCTTTCTCTCTTCCACTCCTTGAAAAATGTTCTCCAGCTGAACTGTCCTACAGATCTATTTTCCATACAGGATATGGTTTCCTCTCTCTCACATACTGTCAGTCACTCCCTCTTTTAAATTCTGATTTCTGAACACCAATGGTCTTGTCAATCTGGCAAGTCATTGGTACAAAAATATCACATGGTGACCTTTTTTTTATTGTATTTCCAATCACTTCCTTAAAAGGGATGGTAGGTGTTCAGAACAACTCTAATTTTTTCTTTTTTCTCACAATTCTTCTAGGAATCCCACCTAGATAAAAGTCATTCCTCTGGGATCTCTTCTTAGTGTCTCAATTTGAGGGAGAGTAACTTTTTCTTTTTTATTAAGTGCTTAAAATTATCAATATGATCTGTATCTTTCTGTTTGTATTAGTTTTCTGTTCTGCAATATTCTAACAAAAATAGTAATTGACTTGCTTCTCAATATCTCTTTGTGCTAAGCAGCTTGTTTCTCTCTAGGATATCTAATTATGCATTCAATTTAATCCTTTTTCTAATGAGATTAATAGTAGTTGCAACCTAATTTCATAGCATTACTTTTGTATCAAGATGAACTTCAGAAACCATGTCCCTTTTTATGTGTTTGAATATATCTGTTCCTCTGAAATTGAGCATGAAAAATACATTCATTCCTGTTTAAAAACCCCATTAGATTTTTTTAAAAGCTAAAAAAAATCTAGACTCACACTAAATTCTCAAAGCTATTAAAATCTGGAATGTTTCATCACATCTGAGACTGTTTAAGGTAATTATTTTTCTTTATATTTTCCCCAAAATCATAATTTGATGGATCTGCCTGAACATCAATTTGAGTCCAAACAGACAAGAAAACTTACCCATCTTATACTGCGCCAGTTGGTTTAGAGGAATCATTGTGATGCAAAATGCTGAAGTCTTATAGTTTGATTCCTTTCTGGCTCTGTGAAGATAGACAGAAGAAACAAACTTTACAAATCAGACATTGTCCAATGGGGCCACTCAAACATTTAAAAAAAAATCAAGCCAACCAGCCAACCAACCAACCAATCTAAATCAACCCCCAATCCCAAGGAAAAGACAATTTCATATTGTTTTAATAATATTATAGGGTTGTCTGTTCCTGGTAATTTTAAACTTGTTGCTAGTAGCATGCACATTTTTTTCATTGAATGTCTATATAGGTCATTCCAAGCAGAAAATTACTAAACCAAGGAATATGGAAAGAGGATATGGCTACTTAGGTAATCTAAAGCAGTGCAATCAGATTACTTAAATGTAGGTCATAAATCCCAATATTGCTATAATAATAAAAAAATTGTCAGTTTTAAGCTATTTGATAAATAGGTCTCTCTGCATGACAAAGCTAATATTACACCCAAGGGAGACCAGCACTTATTCTCAGTGTGGGTTGCAAGTGAAATGTCTAAAATGTAGGGGAAGAAATGCATATATTCAAAGTCAGTAAATAAATAAGTATTTTTGCTTTTTCTTTCCTCCTAATTCTGTAGGATAATTTGAATCTCCTGTATGAAGCTGAATGTGTCAAATTGTGGAGAAGCTAATAGAAACTTTTTATTATAAAAATGGAAGCTATTTGACTGTGTGACTCAAACAAGTATTAGAAAATTTCTGTACAAGCAATTGTGTGTTCTGAATTAAAAAATAACACAAAAGAGCAGAGAATTTATAAAATAAGAATAATAAAATTAATATACATATCATTGGTTGCCCTGGTGAGAAAGTTTGAGTGGACTGGGCATTGTTAATCTGCAGAATACTGACTATAGTGAGGGGAAAAGTTAATAGTTTAGAGCAGTGAGATATATATTACATAGGCCCAATACTAATTCTAACAGAATTTTCTAGGAGGAGCAGAGTACAGCAGATAAGCTTGCTGTGTTTCAGTTTTCCGAGTAAAGGATTTGGGAGTAAAGCACTGTCTGCCTTCTACTTTTTTCTTTCTATTTAGACAGTAGTTTCCTAACAGAATCAACTAGTTTTTAGGAAGGCTTTGATTAGGAGATGATTAGCAGTAGTGTTAGGATAACTAATTAGTATAACTAATTATACTACTAATAAAGATGAACAATTGAATACTGCTAAAGCAGCAGATTATTAACAGATTCTTCTATGGGCAGAGAGTTTCAAAACTTTGCAAAAATAAAAAGGACTGACCAAGCTTTTATTATGTGATAAAAAGTTTCATGGTATTGAAATTGCTGAAGGAACATTTTTGAAAGAAGAGCAAAGGTAATCCAAACTGGGTAATTTTCTGCCTGCAGTGCCAAGAATTCCGCAGCTCCTGAATGAGGAACCTAAGAGCTAGGAATCTCATGAGACCCATGTATCAGTTTCCAGGGTTCCAAGGTTGCTATCAATTCACAAACTAAGAATGAAACACAGCAGTACAATAAAACTAGTTTGAGATCTGGAAAGAAATCTTACACATCGTTTGAAATGACTCAGTTTTAACCAGCTGATTCCAATGATGATGAAAACAGAAGTAATAAAGGACAAAAAGCAAGCAACTTTAAGACTGTATTTGTGACCATCTCTAAAACAAGAATGTTTTGGGAATTTTGTGTGGCTTAATCTGTCAGTGTTCTAAGAATCAGGATATGAAAACTGAAAGACTGAACAAACAACTGAATTGATTTGACTGGATTCAGAAGTCTATTCATAAAGTCAGAAGAAATCAGATATTTATACATTTACTTCCAATCAAGGATAATTATTATTTTTGGCTTTCTCAAATTCCTATTGTTTTTTGACATCAGAAATACCTTAGCCCTAACCCTAACCCCTGCACTGGGTGTTTTTGGTAATTTATGACACTTCCTCAGCTGCCCCTCATGTGAATGTCCCATGGATGTGGCCTTCCCGGGCTGGGGGGTTTTACACCTGAGCCAGTTTGTGTAATGGAGATGGGGTTTGTCCTCTCTGGAGGGGACCAGAGGTTTTGACACACACGCAGAAACTCTCCTCCTCCTCCCCAGTTGGCTGAGGGGAAGTGTGTGCAAACCTGGTGTCAGCAGATGGGCCTATGAGCTGCAGCCTCCCCTACCCCAAACACCGCCAGAGCTGATTTTCAGGACAGCTGCCAAGTTTGGCTTTTTTTGTAGCGACATTCTTCTCCCTTAGACTTGTTTACTTCCTAGACCTGAGATAGCTGGACAACTGTGTCACAATAAGCCACTGAGTTCCCTTAGATGGCTTAACTCATGGTCCAAAGTTCCAGTCAGGAGACATCTTCAGAGAGGGCAGGCTTCAGTGTTCGCAGCTTCTTTGTACAATTTTGCCATAATGGGCAAAATGTCCTTCATAACAATTTTAAGCCATTAGCCATAACATTTCAGCATCTCACAACCCAGAGCTGGAAGGATCCCATAAAAATTGCTCAGTCCTTGTCTTAGACTCCATACAGAGCAACCTAAAAGTTAAACCATATATCTTAGATTGTTGTCAAAACACTTCTTGGACACTGACAGGCTTGAGGCCATGATGTCTATGGGAAGCCTATTCCAGTTCTTACCCACTTTTCCACTGAAAAAAATTTAAATCCTTAATCCTGCTGATCCTATATTTTTAAACAAAGACTTAAATTCAAATGTACAGCAGCTTCAAATTCACACATATAGCAATAAAGAGATTTTTTTTCAATTCTGCTGTTCAGACTATATAAAACAAACGGAAAAAGTCCAGCTTGAATATTATTTTATGCAAGGTGAGAGTTTTAAAATGAGAAACAACACTACACAGGAAATTCTATAAATTAACCCAGAATGTTCCTTCTTTTTGACTTTATGTGTATGATGTTCCATGTAAATAATAATGATGTATTTTTTTAACCGAGATATTTTCAAAATACTAAAAATTATTTAGACTCTAAAATTCTGTTAGCTCAACTAAATTTTTATATATCTTGTCTGAGTCACATTGCAAGTCACTAGCTTGTAAAAAACAAATAATAATTTACTTTGATCCCTCCATAGGACCATAAGCTGAAATATCACAAAATTGTGCGACAGAAATTTCTACCTTAGCTCTCACTGTTATAGCTGAATAATCAATATTTCAGTGCTCAAGTTCCCTGCTTCATTTTCCAGCTTATATATTCCCTTTCATAAGATTATGTTTCCTGAAGAATGAGGTTATTGTGAATTATATCTTAGTAAGTTTGTATTTTTGTTATACATTCTCATTAATATCAGTTGAATATATCTCATTAAAATTTGGTAAATGTTTTTATATGGAGCGCTCTTATCACTTGGGACTCATACTCTGAAAATCATTTTTCAGACTTGAAACCTTTATGCATTTATGTCACTGTGGAACTACAATGACATCAAGATATCATCAATGTTTCTTACAATCTAATTCAGAAATATATTACTGGACAACTCAAAGCACTTTGAGAAAATTCTCAAAAATATCAGTAATATGGGATTTGCAAGAAGAAAAGGATGGTATCTGAGAAATTCTTAGAGATGTCAAAGAAGAAAGCAAGTTATTCTGAGTAAAAAATTCTTTAGTACTCATTTTGTATCTTCCTGAAAATTCCAGTGCTATTCTAAATGTTTTCTTAAACAAATATATGTCATAACATTTAAATAATCTACAGTACATCTGGGATAGAGTTTTTTAAGCTGTCAGCTGTCAACTATTCTGACAATACAAATAATGATTAAACTTTCCTTTCGTTAATGTTAGTCTCTGAAATCATCGCTACCAGTCTGCGCTTGTGATAAGAAATCCCAGTTTTGCACAACTATTGACAGTTTCCCCAGGAGATGTGTCTCATTAGTTCCAGGGTTTTGATGCCTACTGACCTGTTGCTGGAATGGTGTCATTGGAGCCCAAATGAAGATGAGCAGGAAGGACGGTTTTCTAATAAGACCACAATTGTGGTCTTATTAGAAAACCATATTCAACTTTAAATTCAGTATAATTAGGTTTGCTTTAAGATTGTCTTTCCTTAGTGGACTTGTGCCTACGGGCCTTCAAGTAACTAGCAAGGTTGATTAGCTACAAATGAGAGAATACTTCATAAATCAAACATAAAATTCTTTTTTATAATTGCTCTGAGATTTTGGACCAGTTATGCAGCTTATTATCAGAGAATGCACAGAAAATGAGTTCTGGCTCATCTCTGTAAAAATTGAATTTGTGAAAGAGTACTGTAAGATTAAAAATACTATATTTAAATAACAACTCTTTACCAATGTTCCTCATAGCTATTTAGCTTGTTAAATATTTTAACTGAGAAACAATTTGCCATGTAGTGCTGTCTATTTTACTCAATACGATGAGCATTACTACCAAAATTCTAATTAGGTTCAGCCTACCAGCCACTTTTAAGATTAGTTGTACTCCATGTGGCATCCTAACCAAGACAGGATGATTACTGCAGGCTTTAAGCATAATACTCTTCCCTTCAAGAAAGAGCTTACTCAAGAAAGTGAGACCATGTGTTTAAAATTTGCTGATAAGCTAGGCTGCTTCTCACAAGTTTTCCATTACCAATGGAATTACCAAGAGTCTAAGTCTGAATTTCTCTGATATTTCAGTCACAGCAGACTCATCCATGTATCAACTGGTAACACTAAAATTCGTAAGAAATATGACCTACATTTCATTGGCCCTGCAAAGAGAAAACAGGAAGGCAGCAGTGCATTCTGATATACAACTGAGCGTTTTCTTCATTACTGTCAGAACTTCTGCAATCTGGACTCTGCTGCCCTAGAGAAACACTGACAGCTTCAGGACCTCACTTAAGGCACTACTTGGCAACGTCATAGGATGGGATTGTAAATAATATTAGGAAACATATCTTTTAATTTGCTGTTGCCAAACCAGCAATATTCCTGTCCTTCTCTGATCTTCATCATCCCTCATAAATCATCTTTGCAGCCAAGCTCAATTCTCAAGGAGACATTGACTGAATGAATAATCCATTCCAACATAAACATCAAAATGAACTATCCCTGCACAAAGTTCAACATATATAGGACATAAAAAGTCAGAATCTGGGGTGAAAATATTGGATTTGAGTTCATCAATACAGTGTAAGAAAGCTGTCACATCCTGGAAATCATAAAGAATAGGTAAAACCCCAATTAATTAAACCCTATTATTGAAGGAAAATACCATTCCAAATTCCTCTGCCCAAATCTCAGAACACAGCTGATTGCGAAGCCTTTGTCTCTTGATTATTCAGCATACTTTTTGGCTAACATTTTTTACACCCACGGGACACACCTGCTGGGCACAGCTGATCTTTTTTTGCATGGGAATTAGAGCCAACCAATTACACCGGAGCAGTGCAGGTTGGAAATCTTTTCATTAGAGTTGTGACAGGCTTGAAAGAAAAAAAATACTGTGTGTCTTTCTCAGTTATGAAAGAAACAGTTGGGAAAACTTCATTATGAAGAAAGAATACAAAGAACAGGAGATGGTAATGCAAGTGTCCTGAATGCATTTCCAGTGCTTGAGGAAATGAAGGACACAGTTGCTGAACAGGTACCATTTACAATGGTAATCTTGTGTCCCAGCTCATATAGTCCTTCTTTCAGCTTTTAAAGAGACATCTGACCCACAATTTTCATTCTGCTCTTCTGTGGCATTTGTTATTCTTTTCGCAGTTGATATTGCATATATGTGAGAAATGACCCATTATTATCATGTAATTGTTATTACTGTAAGGATCTATACAGAGCACAAGGAGCCAGAAAAAGCAATGTACCTGCAAACTGACCTTGTGCTACTACATATTAAGAATTTATTACCCTGTTCCTTTTTGCTAGCATAGATTTCATCAGAGCTCTTCCTTTTTATCAATTTGTTTAATATTAGTTTTGTGTGTCACTTGTTAGAAGAGCCATAACAAGATATGCTAAATTAAAATAAAACAAGGAGAGGACCAGCTAGGAAGACAAAGATGATGATTAATATGATATTTTAAATCAAAAATATTTCATTTAGGTAGTGGCAGTTTTATCAGGTTTACTTTTATCATCTAAAATGGGTGTGTGCACATTCACACACACACGTTTCTGCATGAAAAACTTATCCATCAAATTTTGTAGAAAAGCTTTTGTATTTTGTATTATATTTGAAAAGAAACCTGATATTACTGTTTAAAAAAACTTGTAGGAGTGCTTCTCACTGATTTGATAACTATTTCTCAGAGTTTTGAATGTTATTATTATTTTTGAGCTGAACTCAAATTTTTTCTTTTTTTTGGATACACACCAAAAAGAACTCAAAAAAAGTCAATTGTAATACTTGATCACATGCTTTGGCCCATAGATTTCTTTCAAATTATGCTGTTTCAGCAGGTTTCTCATGACTTTGTCCAAACACTATCAGCAAGTGAAAGCGCTTGAGATAGCTTATGGTCACATCCATCATCTTTACTAGCCAAGTACCACTGACAAAAGAATGTCACAGAAACTGACTTAAAATCTGGGGAAAAAAATCTTGATCTAAACAACAGTTCTACAAAGCAGAGAATACACTTTGTATAACATGCTTACTCTTGTATCTCCAGAGACTTGCATCTAACATTGCTTGAAACTGAATTGTTTACTTCTTGCCTAAAAATGGTGTTTTTCTTATGCTATGTTCTACAAAAAAAAAAAACCCAAAAAACCACCACCACCACCACCAACAACAACAAAAAGGACAAATATTAAAATTATTTTAAAATTATCTTATTAATAGCAAAAAGTGAGGTTATTCATTTTACCCTCAGATATCTTTATTAATGGGTGGAAAATTGTTTTGACTACTCCATATTGTAAATCTCTGGAATCCACGATAAGAGCTATACAGAAGGAGATAGAGCTTAAGGAGTTTCTGGATAGGCTGCAGAGACAGAGTTCTGTTTTAGTGTAGGATTAAAAAGTTTGGGAGAGATATGCATAATTCATTATTAGATCCTGCCAGATGCATATCTATATAGGTAGGTGTAGAGGTTTCAGCTGTTTATTGATATTTGAGTCTCTGCTTTGATTGCAGCCCAGGCAGTGATAAGACTTGAGAAGGGTTATGATGGTTATTTGAATCTCATTTATTCCAGGTGGATCTGCGAATACTGAAATATAAGGTACTGGGTGCAGTTTCTTCTAGATATTTTGAGAGATTTCACATTCTGATAAAGACTAATGCTAATGCTGAATGCCAAAACCTTTTACATCATTTACAACATAGACTTCCTAGTTCCAGGTAGCCTTTGTCCTAGGAAATTTCGGAAAACAAACAAAAACCACAACATTGGCAAACCTATCCAGTTGAAAAAAATCTTTCTGAGAATTTCAGCTAAAACGTATGATCCCACTTTGAGGAAAATGAACAACATTCCTGTTTGTCTGCATTTATAAAAAGGGTATGATATCAGCAGATAGGACAGCTCAGAGAGTCAAAATTAGAGGCTTTCAAGTCAAATTCATAGACTGTTGTACACCAAAATCATTCCCCAACTAGAAGTTCACTTAATAAACAAGTACAATAAATACAACACAGACTATTGTCTACAAATAGTCACTTTCTACTTCTGGGAAGGAAGAACAATAGTATTTCAAAGTAATGAAAAAAAGATATGGATCTCAAAAATCATAAAATCATAGCATGACTTGCATTAGAAGGGACCTTAAAGAGCACCCCTTTCCAGCCCCCATGACTCTTTCCACTAGATCAAGTTGCTCAAAGCCTGGGCTAGAACAAGTCCAGGCATGGGGCATCCACAACTTCTCTGGGCACCTGTTCCGGTGCCTCATCACCCTGACAGTAAAGAATTTCTCCCTTAGAATATCTAACATAAATCTATCCTGTTACCTTGCCCCATCAATACAGGTTCTTTTAAAAAGTGCTGTTCACCCTACACCCTGCTGTTTGCACAGCTGACTCAGCTGGGGGAACTGACACTGACAGTTGTACTACACGTGGTTGAAAATACAACTTTCCTTAGTTACTTTTAAAAGTGACTTGTGAATTGGGTACATATGGAAAAATCCATAATTTTTGCAGTTTTGTTACACATTCACACAGACACATATATGTGTTTTTCAGGATACTCAGAGGAGCTATGGTGGAACAACAATTTAGATGTAGCTATGATGTTGGTTTGGTAAATTATGCTACTCTGTGAGGCTGAATAAAGGATTGGGAACATAATACAGATGCTACTCACTAGGCTATCAGGCTTAATCTTTTTCTGGCTTAGGCAGCCATACCACAGAGCCACATCTAAACATATTAAACTCCACAATAATTTAGATTTCTTACCTTTCTAATAAAAGCCCTCTTCAAAACTGTTTTCTTCTAATGGTCAAACTTCTTCTAATACCCAGCTTTACATTCATTTTGGACAGTTGAATTAAAGTGTACATCCTTAAATTAAACAAAACAAAACAAAACAAAACAAAACAAAACAAAATAAAACAAAACAAAACAAAAATTGAACTTTGCAGATAATAATGCAATTTCCTCAGGAAGCAGCTGGGTCTTGGACTGGCAAATGCTCTCCCCACAGAGGTATAGAGTTAACTGTGAGTTAATATACCTGAAACAGAGCAGGGTAAATTATTTCCATATTTCTCTGCTTATAGTGCTATATGTCTTGAAAATGTCTGGGGTATCTCTCCCCTGTCCCAAAGGTATTTAAGCCTATTATCAAAGCTTGGCATACTTTTCAAAGCTGCTGGTGTTAAGTACATCTTTTTCACAGAAAGCCATATTGTCTGTCTAAATAATGTTTGCTCTACCAAAAAAAAAACCCCACCAAAAAAACCAAAGCAACTCTACCCAAAAATAGATATAATGAAATAAATGCGGTAAAAGACAAGCAAAAATAGAAGAAAAATATTTGAAAAATATCTCTGAATCAGTTCAGGCAATATATGCCTTCTAGAATTTGAAAAATGAAATTTCAAAAGGTATTTATGTAATTGAAACAAAACAAGGCAATATAGCAAGTTTTGTTTTTATTTTGATGGTGCAAACCCACCAGCAGAAAAAGAAAAATGGATAAAACCCAAAGAAATTACTACATATGTTACCTTTTTTCTTGCAGTTTTGAATTCATACTGAATTGATGGAGCAATTAATTAACTCTCTAATATTGATCTGGGTACAAAATTGTATGTATTTGGTGTTGATGATTAAATTGTAAATAATTCATAAAATATGAAAATGAATCAAATAATTCTGAATATAAAGGCCTTCTGGACAAGAAACAAATTCTTCACATGGCTGAGTTCTGTTACGCCTCTGACTTTTTATTTATAACTTGGTCCTAGAATTCTATGTACAATACAAGATAAACTAAGTCCTTTTTAAGAAGTGTCCCGTTGATTAGGCAGACTATAAACCTATGTTGACTTTTGTATCAATATTAAATCTTTTTTTGAGGAAAAAAGCATGTTTTCCATTTTGCTCTAGTTTTGGATGGCAATAAATTCTAAATTGCATTGATTTATAACTGCTAGAAAAAGAATATTAAAAATCAAAGAAATGTTATTGATGTGTTTCCCCTAAAGCTAACATGAAGCATTAGTTAAATATTTTTTTAATGGTTATACCCCAAAATCAAAGATATATCTGTTTTCAACACACACTTTTTTTTTTTTTGGTCACATTTCTCTGACTGTGGATGGACTAGCATTTTGTGTAGCAGGCACTTTGGATCTGTATTCACTGGGAATATTTCTTAAGTTTGCTGTACAGACTAATGTTCCAATCTTGCCACCATATCTTTGTAATGTCTCTTTCAGATATAAATTCACAAAAGTACTGAATATTTATCATAGACCTCATATACACTTAGAAGCAAATTTATATATGAGTAATGAAGAGAAAGGAAAGATTTTCAGGTTTTGTTGTCAGTTTTATCTGTAGCCTCACTCCCTCGTTTGCAGTCTTCTCAGATCTCTCTAATGAATACACAATAAAGGCAGGTCACTGAAAAGTCATCTGCCAGATCACCTACTGATTTGAGTGGAAGAAAATGGTTTGGATCATAAAGTGGTGTTATAAAGTATGAGTCATGGAGATATGATAACAGAGAATGTATTTCAAGCTCTGCTCTAAGTTATTTAAATCAGTGCAGCTGACGTCTCAGTATTGTCTGATTTCAAAAGTCTGTTCTGCCACAGTATCAGAACTAAAATTTTGTTTTAAGGTCATCTTCAGTCAGATTTATTCACATGTATTTTCTGAGATATAACTTTCATACCTAACACTGTCTTACGGAGAAAGAAATGAAGTAAATGTTCAGATGTGTAAACTTAATGTTCCTCAATATATTTAAACACATTTACATATCAAAGTATTGACTAGGCTAGTAGCATAGATATCATTATGAACCAAGAATAAATGAATTAAAACCAGACAGATAAATGTAACATATTTCACTAATAAAGTGCATAGAAACCAATTTTCACATTAATTGTCAAGCTTGTCCTTTTATTTTTATTTATGAATTTACCTGTTGAATATAAGGTAAAACCTTACAAAAGGAAGGCCTTGTAAAATTATGACTCAGGCCTGTTATTTTGCCTAAGTAGAAAAGAACTATGGGAAAGTGGCTCAGCTGAACTAGAGGTAGAAAATCAAGTTATAGGACCATTGTGTGTTCATATTGTGGTGTATGGTGGTTGGCTTATGTTTGTTATGATTTAAGCTACGTAACTGATAAAGGCCTAAGTGCTTAAAAAGGCTTGGTTTTTCCAATAAAGCTGCTCTCGTTGCACCTACCTGAGGACTCGGTGTCGCTATGGACCCTCACTCACGTTTACCTAAATTTTAAAATAAGTCTATTTAACTAGGAACCTATTTTCAATATTCTAAACGATTTTCCAGTGGAAAGGGAAAATGTTTTGAAAGATTTTTTGAAAGATTTTAAAATAGCAAGCAGATGTGTCTTCATTTAAATTACTTCAGTCTAAAACTCTAAACTACTTTACTTTTTTCTTACGTTAATGCCAATTTTCATAAAGTGCTTCTCCCAATACTCATCATAATCACAGATCACTCTATTTCCATAAATTCTGTTTTTAAGGGACACTGTAGTTACCATGTTATTAACTTTTCCCATAATGTTATTTTTAAACTACAGTTAAGTTTACTTCCATTTCTGTCACCATCTCTTTCAACAGTACATCAATTTTGCTATCATTTTACCTAGAAGCAAGAATTCTTCTATATTTTCCTCTTTCATTGCAAAGATATACAGACTTCTCTTCAGGCCTCAGAGAATGCTATAGATTTGTTGTATCTTCTATGATACAATAATAAATACCTATTCTTGATTTATTATTTGAAAAATTTATTGTCCAACTTTTGTTTTCATTTTGATAGAAGAAAAATTAATTTATGCTGACTCATGCTAAAACCAGATAAAGAAAATACATTTATTATAAGGCATCATTTAATAGTGAAGCAAGACTTGGGATTTTCTGGCAATTCTGTTCATTAATTTATATTATATTCAAACCAGCTACTCAGTGAAATTTCCAAACCCTTATGAGCAGCAGAGATTTCAGCAGCACACAGATGCTACGGCTTTTTGACATTTCCTTTGTCCGTGTTTTAAAAAGCCATTTAGCTGCTCAAGAAAATTTCCTGTTTCTTTACAGTTCCTTGTAGCTATGACCAGGGAGATTTCTTCTCACTTGCCTGTCAGCACAAATTTAAAGGCAGTGACACGAGTAGTGAGACCAGTCCTGCTACACGGGCAACCTTTGGTCTTGCACAGGGATGTCCATGCTCACCCAGCCCTGAGCTCTCTCCAGTATGATGCCCTGATTTGACAACCTGTTCCAACTACCATTTCAGTGAAGAGATCCTGCCTGAACTTTCCCTGGCTCAACTTTAAGACTTTGTCCTCTTATCCTGTCATTGGTTGCCTGGGAGAAGAAGCCAAACCTTTCCTTGTTGCAACCTCCATTCAGGTAGCTGTAGAGAGCAATAAGGTCTCCCCTGAGCCTCCTTTTCTCCAGGCCAAACAGCCCCAGTTTCCTCAGCCACTCCTCATATGACTTATGCTCTCTCTAAGCCTATGAGTTCAGTTTCTCCCATATTTTGAGATCACTGCCTCATCTGAAATAAAGGGAGAGCAGGGGTGGTGGCAGGGAGATCATCATGAACCCAAAATTTAAGAAGAGCCATGTCTTCAATTTTCTTTGAGTTAGTGATATGTGCATTTGAATTCAAGAAGAAAGAACATTTTACTTAGCAAAAACCTCTAGTTATTAATAATGGAGGAAAAATAAGAAATTAATCTAGAGAAAAATGGCTTTAAATTGTCATTAGTCCTTTGATTTAAATGGTTGTAGGTTCTTCATAGCAATGTAACTTAAGGACCTATCACAATTCTTATCTTCTAATTTCCAATTTTTATAAGTTTTTTGTCACATTATTGCTGTTATTTAAATGTAGAAGTTTACATTTAATTGCTTAATAGTTACGCAGTTGTAGAGCATTTGTAAAGATTAATGACAGACTGACAGAGGCTGATTATTCTTGATAGAGAACCAAAGTGGAATATGAAGTTACAGGAGATCTATTAATTTCCCTCTATTCCCAAACATTGTCACTATACTTATATATATGCTTTGTGTATATATATGTATGTATACGTGTGTACATACATAAAGGCATAAAATGGTTTTCTTCTAGTAACAGTGCAGTCATCCCAATGGTGATGACAGACTGTAGATTTGTTTGCCACCTGTGCCCTGTAAAAGTAACTCTTTATGCTCACAAGAAAGAAGTCTACAGTAAAACCCGTTATAATATGAGCTCATTAATGCTATTGCAATGCACACTATGAAGTAACACTAACACTGGGCAAAAAAAAAGAATATTAAAAATAAAAAAAAAATTAGTCTATGTGGCTTTATTTTTTGGATAAAGCAAAATTCATCATAGATAAGGGAACTTTCACATGGTAAAAGTCTCTCCACCATCATCTGAGCACCCTGATTAGTACTAAGACTGCCCTCAAGTCACAGGCTTCTCTTTTTCAGTCTGTTACATAAATCAAGATCACAGAAATTCAGGACCTTAAGACTTCAAAAATCTATTTCTTAATAATTTCAAACAGTTACATCCTGTCTATTTCATATGTTCATCGGGCATTGGAAAAAATCTTTCAGTGGGAAAATTTCTGCCTTATGGGACAAGAGAAAGATTTAGATTTGTGAAGCTAAGGTTTGACAAGACAGAGATGGATGTGTACAAGGTTTCTTATTTATAAAGATACTAAAGACAGTAATTTTTCTGTATCATAGTGATTCAATCATACCTTTTTTTTGCATAATATACATAATATAATAAGTGAATGCATAATATTATAAGTGAATGCATGTATGCATATATGCAACATATCTATGGTGGGTATTATCCTTAAATATATAGAAACGTGGAGTATATGTTATGCTATATGCCATGCATTACACTAAAACTGTGATATTAATTATTATTGCATGCAAATAAATAAAATTGCAAAAAGCAATACATTTATATCCTAAAGTATTTTGTTCAGGCTCAAATCTATTTCAGTCATAAAATCTCCTGAACACAGAGGTTTTTTTAAGTTTTTCAGATTCTCCACTGGGAATTACTTCACTTCTAGAACTGTATTTCACCAATTTAAATATAATACAGACTAATGATTTCATGAGGACTTTTAGGCAGAAAATAATGACACCAGCCATCTACTTTAGCCAAATGAATGAGGTATTGTACTGCTTTCAAGGCAAAGCACCTGGAGTACTCTGCTCCCTTTATCTCTGTTCTTAAACTTTCTGGATTAAAGGGGTTTGTCCTCACTTGTTTCGTTTAGAAACCTGTTTTAAAGCTCCTAGTGCAAAATTTATTACTGAAATATTGAGGTCTAACCTTCTTCCACTATTACAACTTAAAACAGATATGTTAACACTGAATGTAATTGCAATGAGAGTTTGAAGGAAAAGGAACTCTCAGTTCAGACCTGGCACAGATTGACTCTCACAAAGGTGTGTTTCTGTTAACTTTCCCAGAGACATTCCAGATTAACACATGTAGAAGTGGTGCAGCAAGTAGGAGGTAACTCCTATTAAACTCAAAGACTTAACCTCTTGGTTAAAGTGATGTTAAAGAAGGAGTCAAACTGAGCATCTCCTTTTCCACTCTCCTTTCATACCTGTGTTGGGTTAATATAAGAATACTAGTAGGTTATTATTCTTTCACGTAGAACAGTGTATGCCCCCAATACTACTTTTGTTTGAACATAGCTAGACTTTTTTTACCAAAATTTTAGTTTGAAAGGGTGTTTGAGGTATTACACAGGTCATTTGTATTAGCAAAGGACAGATGAAAGAGGACTCCGTCACTCTAGGTGAAGTCTTGTTAACAAGGTGAAGCATAACACTTATGCTGTCTGACCCCCAGTGACATAAGGATATTACTGTGATGGTAGGCAGTACACAGCTTTGACTGGTACAGGGGTCTCTGGCCTGAAAGGGGTTTTATCTATGAAGGGAAGGGGTTCAAGGGGCTGAGGGTGCATCTTGCTGGTTCCCTCCAGCACCCCAGAGCCTTCTCTTCAGAGCTGCTCCAGCAGCCTGGCCACTGCCGCATGGCTGTGGGGCCTCACCCTGTGGTGATGCAGAGGGTGCCCTGTGTCCTTCTGTCCTCTTCAGGGCAGTTTCTCCAGCCTATGCTTGCTCCTCTGTAGGGCTGCCCTCTTTCCTCTCAGTGTGAGCTGTCTTACTGTCCTCTGGAGCTGGAGTGATGCCCAGCTTGGTGAAAGGACACGTTTTCCAAAGCATTAGTCCTTCTCACAAAACTATGTCAATGTAAGAGGCTTCAGGATTTAGACCAATGCTTCTGCTCACAGTGCTCAGACTTGTGACCAGCCTATATTTGGCTGATTGCCTGATTGCTTATGCAAGGAAGATCTGGAATGATGAGGGCAACATTTATTGTGACTCTAAAAGAACTTCTTCTTCCACCAGTTCCAACAGAAATGTACCATCTTACAGTGCTATATGTCATTCTTACAGAAAAAGAATACTAACTTCTCTGGGTTTTTTTCCACAGTGACTTAATCTTTCAGTTTTCTCAGATAAAAGTTTTCAATAGAAGTGTTGACATGCAGATGATACAGCTCCAGCATCCATGTAGATGATGTGTTGAACATGAACTATGGATGCTCATACAGTCACCTTGTGAAGTATGGACTCTGTTGTAGTCCAGGGCACAGGGAAAACCCCTCAAATGGCCCTGGAAGGTCCGAGACCCTGGCTGGGACCCCAGGAAAGCATTGCCTTGGACCTTAGTCCATGGGAAAAACTTCCAACACTTAGAGATTAATTAAAAAACAACATACATTTGAAATAAATAGTAGTTTAGTTTGTCACAGGGTGAAAGTTTGTAGTTTTGGGTTTTTAGAATGGACGTAGATGAGAGCAAGATGGAGAATTATGGGTGGTGTCTCATGTTCTTCTTCTTTTCCTCCATCTTCTGCTGTAACTTGTCATAGAGATATTGGTATAAAAGATTTGATATAGAAATTGCGTGTCTAGAATAGGTAGCGACCATTGGTATAAATTTGTAAATGTAGTATGTTTTAAGAGTTAATTGGACTAGAGACCTATAAAAGACCTTGAATTTCTTGTTTAGGGTTCTTGCCAGCGTGGTCTTTCAGCGTGTTAAGCCTGGCTCTTGGCGGCATGCAGACCTTGAAATAAGAAACTGAATAAACACCTTTGAAGACTGAAGCTACAAGTTTCATTCATCATTTCAAACCTCGGAAAAGGACTTTTGTGGGAAAAAAAATCTCTAATTAGGGGGTTCCTAAAAGAGAGAAATTCCCACAGACTCCAGCAGCACTTCAGTAGCAGCACATGTAAAAGTAGTAGCAGCATTTTCCCAGAGAGTGCAGAACTGAAGAATGTAGTTCTCTGTCTTTAGTAATGCTTAAATACAGCTCCAATGTGCTCTCTTACACCTCAGTCAGCAAAAACTGGATTGTCCCACTTCTGGATTTTTGCTACAGTCAACAATTGAATGGTTTATTCTGACAGAAACTGAACTAAACTAGCCACAAGATACAAATACAATTAAACGTATCAGTTGATGGAAAATGGGTATTGTAAGTGACCAAACAGAATATAGAGATGTTTTGCTGAATCATGTATTAGGATTTAAATCTTGAATGTTCTGTTGGTGTTTCAGATTAAAACAGTATTTCCACCATCTCTTCCTCTCCTGTACAGGAGATGAACACTGCCAAAGGTATCTCAGTAGATGGCCAGCAGCTAACAAAATGCTTGTTAGCATAACAGGATAGACTGAGAATTCTTTAAAGGGAGCACTTTCAGGAATCACTAGCCTTCTGGAAAAAAAAAATCTCTAATTAGGGGGTTCATATATCACAGCATCCTCTGTTATATCCCATATATCACAGCTTCAATGTACTTAATGTTCATCTAAGCTTGTTTATCACATCTCCTTCTGTTATAGTCTGAAGTGCAGCTGCTGTATTTTTATTTTTTTTCCTTAGTGAGTTCCCTAATTTACTGCAGGATTCTCATTGCTTCAGTATGTCATGTATTGTTGATTTTTTTCTGCTCTTTTGCATGCAATTCATCTTCCTGTAGTTCCATTCATGATCTATGAGGCAAATGATTTCACCTGTCAGCTTGCAGCGCCTCACAGATCTGCTGAAAATGAACACATGGGAGGCTGAGGTGAAGAAGCAGTCTGTGATTTGCTTGTTTCTGGGCTGTATCTAAGCTGTGCACAATTCTTCTCCATTTATATTGAAAGTTGTTGTTCCATCCTCTGGCCCAATAAAGCAAAATGTCTGTATGAAGTGTTAGTTTGCTGCTGTGTTGCATGGAGTGTTGAAAATAAGCAAAAGAAAACCAGATATCTTTCCTATATATAAAGCTTGCAGGAATACTGCTGTGCTAAATATAGCTAAAACACAGAGCTCTGGATGTGACAGTCTGAATATGATCACCACGTTTTAGGGGCTACATCTGAGAGCTGTCTGTGTTTAGTTGGAAAGCATATGGGTTGCTATTTCAGATACTACCAGTGACATGACTGTGTTTATATATATATAGAACTAGGTGAAAATGTTTCTTTATATTCTACAAACCTATTTTGAAATTATTTCATGAGTCCAGAACTATGGGGGAATAGATTCTTCTATCAGAATAGACAAAAGCATGGTTTATAGGGCACTACTGTGTATTCATATTCTTGTTTGACTATTTACCAAGCTTTTCTGTAGTCGGTAGACGTTCCCCACAAGATTCCCTTAATCTTCTTTCAGAGCTATTTCATAAAATAATTATATGTACTATTTGAAATAAGACTAAAAACTTTCTTATTCTAAACCCCCTCAGAGTATCTTACTCTCCTTCCAGGTTCTAGACAGAAGGACTTGTGACTCTTGCCCGATAAACATTTTACTGATGGCACAAAAGCTAACTCGGAGTTCTTTTGGGCTGCTTACCTTGTTTGAGTACTTATTGTGAAAAAAAATTTCCCACTGGCTGTCCTGACCATTGTACTGGCTTTTTTTTTTTTGCTCATGGTGGTGGTGAGATTTTTTTGTTTGTTTTTGTTTTGGTTTTTTTTTCCCATTCCAGGTCTGAAAAGTAATTTTGCTGAGGATAGAACTTTTTCTACATCAAGAGTGGTTTTTATGGCTAGGTAAAGCAATAAAAAGTGCATTTCAGAAATGTTGATTTGCCACAGCTATAATTTTAATATAGTCAGGGAGACTTTTGTGGTTCTACATTATTTAGGCAATATATATGTGCAGTATATGTCAAACACTGTGGCATAGATTTGACGGAGGCAATAAGTCATCATTCTCATATCATCAATTGCCTGGTGTTTAAAGAGACTATCAGCCACTCACCAGAAAATCTGTCACATAAGATCTGGTATATGGTCTATATATACCTGTCTGTGCTCACAGCACTTATCTGCTTTCTTCAGGGAAACAAATCTTAAAATACAAAGAGTTATCAATGCTTTGTACATGAGCTGTACAGAAATACAAATACCATTCTCAAAACTTTACTGTGATTGATGTTTATTACACCTGCCTACTGCCAAGCAAAATCCAGAAGTCATTATTTTCTTGAGTACTTTTCCAATATTATTATAATACTTGAGCATAAATTGAATTTAAAAAGTCAATTTCTTTTTTTAGTACATGATGCTAAGATATAGGAAGGGATTTAGTTATGATGAAATAAGAATATTCTTCACAACTTTTTATTTTTATTTGCCTCTTTGTGCAATCATGCCATCTAAAAGTCACCTACAATAAGTTCTCAGCAGTCTTAAGCAACTCCCTGCCAAACTCAGTGGTAAGTCCTAAAAGTTTGTTGAAGAGAGAGATTCAGTTCCTTGTTCTTGGAAATAAAAATTGTGAGAATCCTCTGATTACCCCTTTCTTCTGGTAGCAGCAAATTAGCCAGTCACCTGGAAAGGTACATACAGGAGAAAAAATTGGTATTTACCACTTCTGTCTCTGTAAGAATGCTCCATGCAGTATGGTGGCATGAGTTACAGGGAACTTAGAGGCAAGGGACCACAAATCTTCAGGACACCAAGGTTCATTGTTTTGCCTATTTAGGAACAATCACATTTTAGCAGGATGATTTGTTGACTTTTCAGAAACAGTCTAGAAACATCTACAATATTTTCAGTGTAAAGGTTTTGATTGAGAACAAACACTCAGGAGAGAAAGGCTTGAGAGAGAAGCATCAAAAGATTGACCTTTTCAACATGAAGCAAAAATTCTGACATACTTCCAGTTGGAAGTGACATTTAAAAGGCTTTACCTTCATGCCAGTGCAGCATAAAACAAATCTGGAACTTGAAAACTGTTAGTAAACCAAAGCACTATTCTCTCGCAAGCTCTACTTCTTGCTTTTAACTAGAATAATATGTAAAGATATTTAGGTGTAATTACACAAATTTGAACATTATATTTTCTTATATAATTTGTAATTTCATTATTTATATCAAACATTTCTTAGAAACTATCAAGTTACTCCATCATTAATCTTTATTTTTTATTTTTAAAAAAAGCAACATCTATTGCTTAGATTGATGTAAAACTAAGAATACATATACAAGAATTCTTTAGAACACTGAATGATAACTCAACCATACAATATACATAACCTAAATAATCACTGCTCAAATAAAAAGTTGCAGGAGCAATGGTTTGCAGCATTCTTTTCTGTTTGTTTGGGGTTTTTTTTTGTCTTTTAATAGTCTTTTTGTAGATCTATATTGGCTGAAATCCATTTACTGAATTAGGTATTACCAAGTCTTTAAAAACTACATCAGAACAGTCCCAGCTGAATGCAGCGTTTAGTCATCATTGATTTCTGTGCAGGGATCATCAAAACACACGTACTGAAAAGATCAGAGTTTCCAAATCTTACCTAGAGTATGCAGGTGTACAATTAGTGCTAATAAAATGAAAAAGACATTTCAAATGGTTTCCATAGTAGTTGTAAAAATATGAAAAGAAAGGAAATCTCATACAGTCACATTTCAATACAGCTTTTTTCCCCTTCTATTTGTCATAATATCATGCACCTTTACTATCAAAAAAATTGTTACACTTATTTAAAAAATTGCAATAATGAACCTGGATTTGGAATTGCAAGAAGGGAATTATTTTATAGGGGAATAATTGACTTCAATTAAATGAAACACTAAGGTAGTGTTTTTATTAATATTTATCTTAATGAATTAATTTACTATTTATTTCCATCTCGTACGGGTATCAGTGACTATTGTGGACCCAGTTTCATGTATGCTGTTTAAAAAACAAACAAACAAACAAAAAACAATAACAACAAACAAAAAAACCCTACAAAATATGGAATGATAGTTTGGGAAAATAAAATCTAGAAAGCATACACAAGCTACGCAGGAAACACTTTCTTTTATTGATCTCACCACATCCTTGGTATTTAATCTTGCTAAAAGGATCACTTGTATAAGCTTTATCAGTCTCTATGAAATGGTTCCATATATTTCTGTATATATAGTTTAGGTCCCAAAAGTGTCATTGTAAAGATGCATCAAAGAAATCATGGGTTCAGCCACATGTATGTGAGGAGGATAACCTCAGGTATCAAGATCTGGGCAATTCAAAGCTGAAGAGCAGGTGCCACGAATCTGCTAAAACCCAAGAGCAGCAGCCGCCTTTGCTGACCCTCAGGTCTGCAGACAAAGTGCCATGGAAATTGCACAATTACACTGCTTTCTTGGTTGTAAACACAACCAATTTCAACTCACCCAAAGCATGTAGGAGCTTCTATCAGTCCCTGCTAAAATAAATACTGCAGCAGACACTAAAGTAATAATTTCCACAGGAAAGATACCGAAGACAGTCAGACACTTTTTTCTTAGCACATTTCAACCTGTACAAGAAAAGAAGATGAAAAAGACTCTAACCTTCAAAATTAAGAATCAACATGGAAAACTCTGGTGACCAAACCAGTCACAGTAAATGCACTGTAAAGCTAGAAAATATTTTACACTGTAGTTGTAAGTTGTTCCTACTAAATTTTTTTGACACAACACTTGGACTTGACAGAAACCCCTGTGTTCCTTTTAGAACTGTCTGATATCAAGTGAAACAAGCTGAGTCACAGTTTTATTGTTGTTTTTATACATTCTACATTAGAAATCTACATAAAAATATGAATAAAGAACGTGTTTTTTCATGCAAACATGCTTGAGATAAAAGTTTATCTGCATGTCATTGCTGAATTTTAATTTTTTTAAACAAGTTAGTTAAGAAAACATTATAATTGTCAGTCTTAGCCATTTAATCCATATACTAATCCAGATACTCATAACAAGCTCATACCATAGCAAACAAGCTTTCCTGATCTTTAGAGTTTTGTCATTCTTAGACAGCCTGGTTAATAGATGTCTACGCTTAATGTAAAGTTGAGGTCTTTAAACAATTAGAAGAGATTCAGTATCCTAGTTATTGATCTTATTTTAGAAAAGAAGAAGATAGATATGTATAAGTGCATTTTCAGGATAGGAAACCATTTGTTCATAAAGGTTTTGGATGAAAATAGGTTCACTAAGAAACAAAACTTGGAATACAATTTATAACATTTGTCAAAAGGTTTGTAAGAATTCCTGTACTGACTTTTTTTTTTTTTAATATGAATGCACGAAGAGATGTAAGGACACAAACAATACACTTAATATAATATACAGCCAGATCTGCTTTTCAGTCTAAATTTTTCTGTGGCATTGGAGTGAACTTTGGGCCTTCACAGTAATTTTATAAAAGGTTGAATTCTATATTTATATACCCTTATTCACAAGCGGCAAACTCTTAATATAGTTGTTTAATGTTATAAAGAAGACGACAACTAAGATCTCTCCAATATATCTCTTTTAAATAGTCTTTATTCCTTAAAGATTGAGAAAATTTAAAAATTAAGTTTGATGAATGCCAAAGGGACATGGATATGCAAGCTGTGTGTTGCAGAATGTCTCCTTGCTCTTTTATCCTCCACTCGCTTTTCTATTTCTTCCAAATGCTTTGTTCTACTCATAAAGAAAGTGAGACAGACAGGAAAAAAGAGAGGGCTAGCCTTGAACTTCAGACACTATTTATTCTGTAAGGATAGCTTCAGTGTAGGACATCTGTTTTGTAAGAACATCTAGTTAAAAGCCCGAGACACGGAACAGGAAAGCAAAGAAAAAAATTCATACATATTAACTCATGAAGAGAGAAGTAGGTAATGAAATCTGCCAAGGTTGTAGCTTCAATCTTTGTATGGGCGACTCATTTAAGTGTTGTGCTTCCCTTCCAACTCAGACTATTCTGTGATTCTGTGAAAACCAGAGTTGCTAGATGGGCTGATAAAGGCACGAGGCCTCTGGTGACTTTGGGCAGATCAATCACAAGATTGTAATAGATTAAAAAGGAAATTAGAGTATCCTGGATTTGGTGTGAAAGAGAAAATTTACTAGAGGATGTTTGAGGTTGATCACTGAGAGTTTGAAAAACTCTTTATTAAATGCTAGGAGGGATTACAGGAATTTGCTAAATTTATTATAGACTGCTTTGGAGAAGGCTCAAATATCATAAAAAAAAATGAGAGAGGCTATAGTAGAAAGCGGTCTCATGTAAACAAACTGCACTTGCATGAGTCCTGTCTGTTATCATGGTATGGTCTCTCCTCACTTGGTAAATTCCTGTTTCTGTCCTTACAGAGATCTGTGTTCATCCTCTTTTGTGTGTGTGTGTGAGATGCTAGCAAACTCAGCTCAGACTAACTGCAGAGTAGCCTGGTTGGCTGCTCTTGGAGCTGGATATGAGTGGAAGCAGGCCTGGGCTAGCCTGGGAAAGGTTAAGGGCTTTGTGTCATTTATATGAGTGTTATTTGTGTGCATTTGGTGCCTCTAAAGGCATTGCAGTCCTGGCTAAACTTGCCTTCCACTGGTCAGTCACACCTACGTGCACGTGTGTGTTAGGGAAATGTGCTCATCTTTACTGCTGGCTGAATCTTGTACACAGAACCACAACTTCAGATTTCCCTGGGGTCATGAGCTTCACTGGATTCAAGGTTTTTTTAAGAGGCATAATTTTAGTTATCCTTAGATCATTTCAAATTTTGCTTGAGTTTTGTTTTGTTTTTTTTTTTTTTAAGTATTACAACTCTGATTATGCTGAGGTTTTATTTTTCAACACAGTAAAGTATTTCTACAAGTGCTGCAATGCCATATATTAAGGAAGAAAAATGTGGGTTTGGGCTTGCTGTTTCGCTTTTTATTCAGTGGGGTTTTTTTCAAAATTTTAAAAATGATGTGTGTTTCCTTCATTGCAACTTATTTTCTTGTTATTTTGGAACTGTGGTGTTTCTATAAAGTAAAATCTAGTTCTTTCCCATTACATTATTTCTTATCTAATGATTAAATAGAGCCTTCATAAGGGTAGGCATAAGGAGACATACTTTAATATTTTTTGCATAAATGTTGTTTTGTACAAGTGAAATAGCATAATTGTTTTTCAGAACATAATGAATTGGGTGTTTTTTAAAATCAACATTATATCAAAGGTTCTGTATAAGTTTATATATTTATATGTTCAGAATTTTGCATATATGAGAAACACCAGAAAATTATGTTTGTGATGACCTATTTTCCTGTTCCCACTTTTCACAGGATTTTGCCCCCTGTATTCTCATTTTACCACTGATTATTGCAATACAGAGAGATTGTAGTCTGCTGGTTCACTGATGAAAAGGAGTTGATGGTGTGTGCAATGCATGAGGTATCTTCCCAGGAATCATTTAATCAGAAACTGTGTTTCTTATTTTTATGTTCTGTGACTTACCTATTTTCATACTACTTAGCATTTCACTGAGACTGGTAATTTACCCTTTAACTTTGCCTGGTTATTTTGGAGTCTTTGCAATTTGTTTTCACACTTGGACATAGATTGATGCCTGCGTGTCAAAATTGATATTTACGAAACCTCATCTTTGAAGATTGTATTGTTGGGTGAGTTCAAATGATTTCACATCATAAATCTGTGAGGCTTAATCTTTAAATGTGAGTCTGCTTTGCTGCTGTTTAACTTTGGCTTTGCAGAGAAAGAGACTCAAGGCAAAAAATACTTGCAAGTCAGAAGCACTGAGAAGCCCAGTGAGAATATTCCTTTTTTTAAAGTGTTCTTTGACTGAATATAGGTTACTTTAACCAGAAGCTACCCTGAACTTATGTACAGAGATAGAAAGTTATCATTTCACAATGCTTTAGGTTTTAGTTCCTCAGTGCATGGACGTCTGTGTCTACAGAGATGGGTACAAATCGACCCAGATTCCCCTACCCATAACCTGAGTTGACTAAACAGAGCCAAACACATATATTCTGCTAAGGGGCATATGCAGAAGCACAGTGCGTATTGGCATGCTCATAACATTAACACAGCTCTGAATAAAGACAGAACTGTCCAGATGTAGTTGCATGGACACATGTAAATCCATCCTCTGGGAATATGTCATTTAAAAGGTTTGAAAATACTGTAAGTTAAGCTTCAGATGCTTCTCTATGAAAAGGATAAAAGCTATATTTTTTATTTGTTTCTCCTTTAGCCATTGTCTTTTTGCCTTGTCTAGAATTAACAGACTATTTTTGTGCAAAGCCCAACAAAGTCCCAGTTTCATAGGAAACCTCTAAGAACTGTTGAAATGTGAGCAAACTGATTGTTCTGAGAGCTGATGTTCCTGATTTAATTGAAGTAAGTGGGGTAGAGTTGTGAATCCAAATTCTCAAATTAGAGAATGCTTAAAGTTAGTAAAACCATACATAATTCAAAATGTCCACTGTAGAATATTTTGATATTATTTCTGCTGGCTTTTTCTAGCAAGGGAGCACAATGATACATTCTTCAAATGCTCAGCAGATAAGGAAAAAAACCCTACATTTTATGTATTTTCAAAACCCTGTGTATTTATGTTCCTATATTATACTATAAATTTCTGAATTGTTGATGTGATCAGAAACATTTGCTTGACTGAGTTCACCTTTTTTGCTACATCTTTCCATTTTTATCCAGCATTTCCTGGGAACAATGATTTTGGTTGCACAAGTCATTATTGCATCACCATGATTTCTGTCCTGGACAAAATAGAAGATCCATAATACAGACAAACCCAACCCACAAAACCCCATTTTTTGTGTGTGTTACTGTGAAACATGTAACATGCTATTTTCATGCTGTTCTTTAGAAATTGAAACAAATGTTGGATTTTTTCATATTAGAAATACACTTATTACTGCCATGCTATAGATCTGCTGAGTATTTCAATATTGCATAAACAGTGTTTTCTGTTAGGCAATTCCTAGAATGAACTCTTGGTAGAAGAAAGCTGCAGAAATGCAGGTATGAGGTCTGTTTATCTTGCTCATTCACTTAAAAACCAAAAGCTTTGAGGACACAGCATCAAGATTTGTACCTAAGACAAGTTATATTCTGTCTTGACATGAATGAAGACTGCATATCATTAACATCCTGAAGTCAGTTACAGTCTATAATCACTATTGTTGCAATTCTGAATTACAGTCCTCACCTAGGAGAGCCAACTTGAATACAATCACTTTTTGATATAGAGAATTGTAACCTAGGCAAGCAGTTCATCTCACAGACTTCCTGTCTGAGTGATTGTAGGCAATATTTTTGAAAGCATACAAGAGATCTAGGAGCTTTAGGCTGTTAATTTTCATCAGGATTAGACTCCTAAATCATATAAATATGCTAGCTAAAGTAGCTTTACCACTCAGGACAGGCATCCTGATGCTTTGGTTTATTTATTTTTACAGTTTCTTTGAATTCATTTAAATAAGTAATCCATTGAGGGGGGGTGAGGAGGTGTGGGTGGAGCTCAGATCCTAGAAAAATTAGTCAGGGACTTCTTAGCAGTCTCAAAGCAATAGTATGTGTTGAGTCCATTGAGACTAGCCAAGCATGTTTTTACTATAGCATAATAATCCAATCTCAAAAGGTCTTCCCTGGAAGCAGAGGTTTGACTGGCATACTCTAATATGTTGTTTTATATAGAAATCTAATTAATGTCTAGAATTTTACTAACTTATAAATTTTGCTAATTGCTAGTGAGAGTTCCTCCAATAAATTAACCTTTGGATCTCTCCTTTTGGCAGTAAATATCTTTAAAAGTAGGATTATAAAAGTTAATAATATCACAGGAGTTTGCATTTGATACTGTCAGAATGGACAAGCAAGCCAGTTTAAAAACACAGAACTCTTTGACTACACAACACCATTTTGGACTAACTTGTTATAGCAGAAGTGCATTCTATATAAGTATATATTAAGTATATATAAGTATATATAAGTATATATATATTAAACTACCAGTTCTATTGAATCAATTCAATTTCTTTGGGGTCATCTAATATATTGACATCTAATCTCTGCTGACATATTTAAAACTATTTACTTGAACTGAATGACAGAAAAATATCAAAACCTGTTGTTCAGTAGCATTCAGCCTTGCAGGAGAGAGCACAGTGTGTTTTCCATAGTGTACTGGGATATTCATAAGAGTGAGAGGTGCATCCCTTAACCTTGCTCTGAAAGTGTTATGAAAAAAGTGTCAACTTGTGTGTAAAAGACTGAGGATAAAAGTATGTGACAAAGGAGTTCTCCAGGTAATACATAATTTTGTAGCAAGAGAAATCAAACTAAAATTAAAAACAAAACAAAACAAAAAAATGCAACCTTATGTTTATTTAGGTCTGTTTAATTTTCCAAAAAGTACCAAAATGTGACTGTTGAAAAACAACAAAACAATGAAACCACAAAAGAAAAATATATTCTAGTGAAATTACACTAATGCAGAGCAGAGCTTTTTTGCATTTAAGCAGAGATATCAAGATTACTCTGTCTTTTTCTTCCACGGAGTACAGCAGACAGTGCATCATACTGGATGCCTACTGCAGGACTCATCCAAGCTGTTTTACTCTATTGCTTTTCTCTGTTGCAACTAAATATATTAACACAGTAAGTCAAGTTAAGGAGTACGGTATGACAGAAAAAAAAGAAACAAAACACAAAAAAATAAACAGACAAAACCCCCAAAGTATCCAGCTCCCCCCAAAAAATCCCATATCACCTTCAGTACCTAGCTGACTCCAGAAATTTTTTTTTCAGACGTTATTCAGTTCACACAGGTGGATCCTATGATTCATGTCTTTCATAACTCTCTGTGCTCTTGAATAACTCTACTGTATATCTTTCCACAATCACAGTTGCCAAGAACACAGAGTATTCCCTAGGAATACACTTGAGTCATGGATGAAAACAGAAGTCAATCCAGCAAATCATGAGTATCAGAAAATTTCTACTTTTATCTTTCATTCTATTTATTCTTGAATTCAACTAAGAATGTTCTGATTTCAAAGATTTTTCCTTTTACTCTCTTTTAACACTGGAAAAACACATTTAACAATTAAAAATAATTTATAATATATTTCCAGTCCATCCTTGAAACACAGATTCACAATAAACTTGAAATATTAGTCTTTAGTTCCAGTTTGAACTAACAAGTGGGCACTGATGCCCCGAGTTATGAACTTTGTTTTTTTACAGGGTAATTCCTCAGGAGTTGCAGGAGTTCCTCGCTAGAAAAGAAGTGCATGGAATGTCAGCTGGGGATGGGTAAGGAGCCAACCAAAAGCTTATGGGTCAGCTTTAATGGAAGGACAGGGATAGGTGACATTATGTGAGGGTCTGCTGCAGACCACCCAACCAGATGAGACCCCTCTAAAGACAGATAGGAGTGGTCTCATACCCACAAGCCCTGGTCCTCAAGAGATGTCATGGGACACCCTGACATCTCTTGGAGGGACAACACAGCAGGAATTCCTGGAATGCATTGCTGATAACTTCATTCTCCAAATGAGAGAGGAGCTGTCAAGGAGAGGTGTTATGTTGGACCTTGTTCTCATCTACAGGGAGGTGCTGGTGGGAATGTGAAGCTCAAAGCAGCTTTACCTACAATGACCTTGAAATGGTGGAGTTCAAGATCCTTAGGGCAGTGAGGAGGGCATACAACAAGCTCATTACCCTGGACTTTGGGAGAGCAGACCTTTGCTTGTTCAGGGATCTGCTTGGTAGAATACCATGGAGTAAGGCCTTGAAAGGAAGAGGGCTGTTTTGTATTCAAGAAAAAAGATGGTTTGTATTCAAGGAACACCTTCTCTGAGTGATGCATCCTGACAAAGTCAGGGAAAACCATCAGATCACCTGCATAGATGAACAAGATGTTCCTGGAGAAATACAAACCCAAAAAGAAAGCCTACAGAGGATGGAAGCAAGGACAGGCAGTCTGGAAGGAATGCAGAAAAAATGTCCAGGCAGATGGGAATCAGATTTAAATACAGCCTGGGATGTCAAGGGCAACAAGAACAGCTTCAAGTAGATATGCTGGCAAAAAAGAAAGACCAGTGAAAATGTGGGTTCTATCTGAGGATGGTTATTCAGGAGATGGAGATGGCTGAGACATTCAATGACTTTTTGGCTTTTATCTTCACCACCAGCCACACCACCCATGTCCCAGTTAAGGGGAGAATGAAGAGAACCTGTAAGAGAACAGTTACCTGCTGTAAGAGAACAGTTTTGAGACAATCTAAGGTGCACAAGTCCATGGGACCTGATGAGATATATTCATGGGTCCTGAGGGAACTATCAGGAGAAGCTAAAACATTATCCACCTTATTTGAGAACTTGTGGCAGTCCAGTGAAGTTACTACTGGCTGGAAATGGGAAGACAGAAGCCCCGTTTTAGAAAGAGAAATAAGGAAGACATGAGGAACTGCTGACTGGTCAGTCTTTCCTCTGTGCCTGTCAAGATCATGGAGCAGACATTTCTGAAACCTACAATTTACTGTAAGACTTTAACAGGATAAATGTGTTCCTGCCATAAAACCAAAACATAATCTTTATAATGCCTCCCCTCCTTCATATTTCTTATGAAATTTCTTCCAGATATTACAAAGAATTTTCTTCAGTATAAGATCAAATATTGATTTGTCTTGAACTTGTTTTAAACTTACTCATTAAACTGAAATACAGATAAGTAACCACCAAAATGGAACAGTTAAAAGTAATTATAACTTAATGCATGATGTCATGCCTGTATTTATGCACATGAAGAGACCAGAAAAAAAGTAGATATATAGAAATACTTTCATGTGTTATTTCATATAGATGAATATTTTATCTTACCATATTCTCTGAAGAGTTACTAGGCTTTAAAGTATTGGCTCTAAATTCTTCCATCCATTAATCTCTTATACTAGCATACCGAGAAATTTAAATATTTAAATTTTTTAAATTTTGTCATGTGACTGAATCATATCCTGATGTTTCCTCCATTTAAAAATATTTACATTCCATTGGTACCTTATTGCTAGCAAAAGTCTTCCTCCAGAAATTTGCCGAGCAATGTCTTAGCAGAATAATTCATATTAAAATAAACTCCATGTGAAAGGCTGATTAAGTCACAACTACTTAGAGCTGTATACTCCACTTCCCAAATCTCCAGTCTGTATAAGATAATTAAAACTATAAAGTTAAGGCTTTGTCCTAGCTGCTTATTTCTACACAGTTTACCATTTGAACATGTCTAATGTTAAATATATGCATGATTTAGTGGTACACTAAGTGTTATGATGAAGTTAGATTAATGCTAACATTTCTGAAAACAAATGGAGTCCTGCTTAAGATTAAATGCTTTTCTGGAATTGGGAGGTACTACAGGCATAACCTTCCACTTCAGAGTTATTAAAAAAATATTTTGTACCATGAAAGGACTTTTTTCCTAATTAGTAAGAGAAGGAATGGAGCTGACAGACCTTGCATTATGGTATGATTAGAAGCTGGCTAGTTATATTTTCACCTCATAATATCAATTCACAAGCAAAAAATAATTTTACTTTTACTAAACCCAAAACTTCTGTAAAACCTAACTAGATATACAAGGAACTTTAGATGACAGAATATTTTTAAAAATCTTCTTGTAAATTTGCAAAAAAATACCACCCAGAATAGACAGATTTACACTGCTAAATAAAACTTGGCAGTACTTATTTCTTTTTCTCAATAAATAAGTGATTCCATGAAAGAGGAAATTTTGGAACAGCCACAAATCTTCATGAATTCATGTTAAATTTGTGAAATTAGTTTATATCTCATTAGACATGAGATATAAAAGTAATGTAAGGGATAAAAAAGGTAACAGAAATAAGTAAAAACAACTGATGATTGCTTCCGAGTTTGCTAGCACCAAAGTATCTGAGGAGGAAAAGCTCACAAACACTCTACCCAAAATAATAATAATAATAATAATAAGTAGTAGTAATAGTAGTAGTAGTAGTAGTAGTAGTAGTAGTAGTAATACTCATAGTAGTAAAGGATGGGAAGTTTGTAGAATTCAGAAATTAGGCTCAAATTCCCAAAGTCAGAAAAGAAATTAATTTGTCATACAACCCAGACAAGAGGTAGGGTCACTAGAGTAAAATGAAGGTATTTGGTTGGGGGTAGCCCAAGAAATTGTGTGCTAGGATACTGCCAGGCCCCTCACAGAGCACAATGGCAGGTGAGAATTCAAACTGAGACTCTGGAGGAGGAAGCTCATTATCTGGGCTGACCCAGGGGATTCTCAAACCCTAGTGTCCATCTGGGAAACCCATCACTAAGAGTCACTGGGTCCAGCTCTTCATGTCACCTTTGACACTGAGCAGGATTTGGAACCTGAGGGTGGGAGACATACTAGGATGCAGGGGAGGAACATATTGAGATTACACAAGATTTATTATGAGGCATTTAGGGGAGGAACTAAAGGTGGAAAAGGGAGGGATTTTGGAGATTTGAAGCAAAATTGGAGCCAGTGAATAGGTCGAGTGGCCTGAGGGACCAGAGGAATGAGTGAGTCCTTAACAGTATGAGGGTGCCTGTATATTGCTAAGGGTGAGAGTACAGGGGCCTGGGGGAGTTTGGACCAGCTCTGTGTCTACGTGTGCATTGCTAAGGGTGAGAGTACAGGGACTTTGATTGTGGGGCCTGGGGGAGTTTAGACCAGCTCTGTGTCTGCGTGTGCATTTGCACATGTGTTTGTACATGTGAGGTGCCAGCAGCACATCTGGGACATCCACATGGCAGACTGAGTGTCTGATCTACCTTGCACACTGGTATATGTATTTCCATGAAGAGATTCCATCTTGCTCAGCACGATGGGGGCACTGCTGCTGTGGTTGTGTGAATGATCTGATTGTCTCCCTGTGATCTCTGTGGCCAGCCATGCTTATGTGTATATATGTGGTGTGTATGTGTGCAGTGTGTGCATGCACTTCAGCCTTGCTTGGACATGGGAACATGGAGCTGCATCAGTGTCTCCTTACCTGGATCCTTAGTGGATCCCACATTATGTATTTTCTCCAAGATATATCTTCACTGTTTATATATACATATATTCCAAACCAAAAAGTTTGATTTGGTTCAATATGTTGTGAAATGTAGGCTAAAGAACCTTTATTTTGTGGAAAGAAAAAGCATCAGTCAAACACATTTTTTGTTCTTGTGTCCCAGGAAATCACTAGGTGTCCTGATCCCACTTATCATTTTTATCAGTCTTTTAAATCCATAGGTCTGTGCTTAAAGGCAGGCTCTGGAAATTTCACCTGTTTTTTGTAGAGTTTCAGGTTTTTTCTTCCATTAAGACACAAATCAATTTATAGAATTTAATTTATCTACTTTGTGCAAAATACTGTCAATTTAACAAATGAGGGCATTGTTTCACTGTAGCACAGAAGTCCAACATTGCAGATAAGCACTGCAGGTAAACCAGTCTAATCACTACTTAATCCCTTATGACAATGGCTTTACCCCCAGACAGCAGCAAGTCCACCTACTTTAGTTGTAGTAATAACTATTATTATTATAGCTAGTGGAGGAAAAGAGTATTTCTTTAGCAGTTCCAGTGTTTTCAAATGGCTCTCAGATGATGTTCTCAAATTAACACAGATCATCATGAGGTTATTTTTCCATCACCAAGGCTAAATGTCTTTAAAAAATTCTTGTGTGAATAAAATGCACTTTGTTCAGATTTTTTTTTTAGATATTGCATATAAATGTACTTTTCCATTATAAGCCCATATTTTTGACCACATATAATTTTGCAGAGGAATGGCTTCTAGAGAATTTTTTTCAAGAAATGTTTTTGAGGTTTTTTGTCTAGAATATGAGAATTTGCTTTGCTATATTTGATCTGCATCATCCTGGAATGCATCCTGTTTCTCACAGATTTTGCATTTATGGGATAGAGCACTGCTTTTTTATGAAAAAAACCCCTCAATTCTGCTTCTGCTTAGTCAGGACACTGATGTGCATATTTAACTGACTATTCAAACTTCAAATGTCCTTTTATGGGAATTGTTTCGAGTTTTGAGGAGGTTTGAATGTCTCTAAACATTGTTACATGCTTCCTTTGTAGCTGTGTATGTGACCTCTGGGCTGCCATGTAGGGAGGGGATGGCAGGGGATGACCTTCACTGGAAGGTGAATGTAAGAGTATGACTGTGTTAACTACTGATAGTGGTGTTTTCACACTCAATCTAAAGATCAAAGAAGACTACAAGAACTTGGAATCCAATATGAACTTATTTTAGGCTGCAAAATAGTAATTGAGGGTAATCTCTTCAGTTATCTCACAATAAAGTCTAAGGGATTCAAAGAAAATACATAGTTAGAGACAACAGTGACCTTCAAGAAATGAAGACTTTAACCTAAAATTAATGTGAAAACTATGAACGCAGAGTTCAGAAGGTAAGACAGATGTGGTGAAAATACCACCAAGTCTGGAAAAGGGTTGAAATTTAGGAGAAGGAAACAGCCTGGATTCCCAAACTGAAGGCTTAGTACGTACGTTCACTGTGAAAAAAAAATCAGGAGGGCATGAAGTCTTTGTATGTCAGACCAGTGAGTGATCTCATTTTAAAAGGTCCCAGTTATATCTCACAATCTGATCTCCCTTTCTAGACAAACAATTTTGCTTTTCTTCTGACAATACAAACAAATATTCTGTGCCTTGTGTTGCTGCACAGCCTACCCTTCCCTTGCGTATTTGTCTGCAGTGCCTTTCTCCTTGGTGAAGGGACTGTGCCATCTGCAATTCTTCATGGCCACAATCTCTTATGAAATTGCCTTGCAAAGTAGTGACAAAGATGATTTTGCATAGCACTTAAAGTATAATAAGCTAAGCCACCAGAGGATAGAGGATGTGTATTCCTGCAGCTCTGAGATGATGATCATTAGGGAGGCAACTGCCTTCAAAACTCTAAAAAATAAGAGTTTGTAAAAAGACAAAATAACATATCTTATACTTCTCACCCTGTCTACGGTATGCACTGTGAAAGCAAATAGCACATCTGGCAGCTGACATACATTTTTTCTCTCTTTAATTATATGTATTTTCATGAACAGGAAATGTCTGATTGCAGCATATACATCTAATGACGTGAATTTTAAATCAAGCATTTAATACTTTGTCATCAGAAAAGCTTGCATGACTGATTTGTGATGGGTTACACCCCCAAAATACAAGGTCTATTGAAATTTGATCCTGCATATCTTAATCTGTTGTCTATGCAGTGCTAGATTTGCAAATCTTGCAGACATTAACTTCTTGTTTCGTATGAATTTAACTCTTTCACCTGCATTTAGAATCTAGTAAAAAAGGCAGATGTTTTTCCCAAGTCTTTTGGGCGATAAAAATATTAAATTCTGAAATCTAGTGCTATTTTGCTTTTTAGGCCACATATTCAAACCTCATTGTCTCACTTATTCAGTGGTACTTGAATTATTGATATGTAATAGATAATATTGACTTAATAAAACCTAATTGACCATATAATATAAAAGTTAATAAACCCCTGTATTTATTCACTTATTCTGAATTATTGAAAAAAAGGAAAAACAAAACATTTCAAATCATTGACTGGCTAATATGTTTAGACTGTTTCTGTTACACAGGAGGAATGATTTGTAACAGCTTATTTATCCACTCTGTATTGTGTCACATAGGTAGATTTTTACATAATGGAAAATTTTAAATACATGGACATAAGGGAAGTTGAGTGACAACAAAACTATGTCAGATAATGAGCAGAAGCACTTAATATGCAGGTCAGTATTTTGTATTCAACAAAGATAGCAAGGGACAGGAAAGTAGTTTCTATTTTTCTGTTGAGGGATAAGTCACTTCCACTTCATGCGCTGCCATGACTTTTAAGACTTCTTCATGTCTTCTTCTTTTAAGACTTATTTTTTATCTTCATGTCTCTAAAAATAATTTTATAATAAAAATGAAATTATTACTTTAAAAATAGAGGCAATCTTTTTTGAAATGTGAAATTTTAAAGTGAGATGTCCTTAATCTGTGTTAGTCACTTCAAGAAGTCACTGAACTTTGACTAGGAGCTGAACCCTGGAATCCTTGTGTAAATTCATGCTGATGTCAGTGTTACTGATGTCAACTATAATAAGTTTCCAGTAGCAGGGAATGTTTTATTAGAAGAGAATTGACCTTTGCTTGAAAAATTAAGACCATCATATTTTTCTCCAGATTTTCAACACATCAAGGATTGAACAATATAATTATTATTGTTATTATTTATATTATTATTATAAATTTTGATACAATAACTTTCAGGGTCTGGTTATGTTCCATAAACTGTTATTTCTAAAAATGTAATTTATTTTCAATTACTGGTAGACATCCCAGTTTTGACTCATGTTCCAGTATCACAACAAATACCAGTCAGTGGAAGATCTTATTTCTCAACCCCCTTCAGAATCAGGGTCATTAAAGACATTAAATCCACCAGTTGAGTTATTAATATGGTCTTTTGATATAACTAAATTAGGGCATCAGATTCAAGGGCTGGTGATGACGTTGTTTATATATATATATTTTTATCAAGCAATTTAACTTCAGTGTTGAAGTTGCCCAGGGAACAAGTCCTTATTTTAAGATACGGCCAGGAACCAAGTACCTCTACTCTTCTGTAATTTTCAAGGTAATTCACCATAATCTTCTTCTCCATTTTGTTCATTTGGTTTTTATTATTCCTGGCAGTCTTTTCCAATATATTATTCATTTTCTGCAAGTGATCACATTTGATTAATATCTTATTAATCCTGCATGCTCTAATGGCTCATTAGAAATCCTTGTCTCCCTGCAGCACTTGGGCAGCAGCACTTTTGAGAAAATCTTGTGTTACATGGAGGAGGAGACTTGAAAGAATCTACCTGTCTTTCTCTTTGACAAATATTAAAGATATCCAAGGAAGGGAAAGGTAAGGGCAATTGGGAGAGGGAAGAAGAAAGCAAAGACAAAGGACTATACATTATATAGTTCCATATATGAAGGCCATGCGTGTAGCATATCTGCATATCAGTCATTCTTTGGATGAATGATTACAGGAGTGCTTCAGTAATGTACAGTGTGGATTCAAATTCAGGAAATAGACTGGGAACATTAAAGCCTACATTTTAGTGAAAATAATTGGGAATTCCAAAGCAAATCAAACCAAAGGTCTGTTAAGCTCAGTATTCTTTGTATGACAATGTTTTACCTTATTTTTTTTAGAAAAGCATAAAAGAAAGGCCAAGTGAAGTTTAAGACTTCCTTTGGTATACCCTCTGTTTGCTAAACATGTTTTGTGACCTAAAAATTGCACTCAGCCAACCACACTTTGTAGTGATCAATACATCCTCCTAATTGAGTAAGTTTAAAACTACTTTGAATCAATTTATATTGCTGGTATCAAAAAGATCTTTCTGCTAAGAGCTTCACAGTTTTATTAAGAATTATATCCAAATGGGTTTAATTCTGTTACTGAATTATTTCATTTAGTGACATTAGAATAGAATAGAAATGAATAGAATGGAAATGAAATGAAATGAAATGAAATGAAATGAAATGAAATGAAATGAAATGAAATGAAATGAATAGAATAGACTAGACTAGACTAGACTAGACTAGACTAGACTAGACTAGACTAGACTAGACTAGAATAGAATAGAATAGAATAGAATAGAATAGAATAGAATAGAATAGAATAGAATAGAATAGAATAGAATAGAATAGAATAGAATAGAATAGAATAGAATAGAATAGAATAGAATAGAATAGAATAGAATAGAATAGAATAGAATAGAATAGAATAGAATAGAATAGAATATTTGACTTGGAATACACCTAAAATGATGATTTAGTCCAACTGCCTGACCAATTCAGGATTCACTAAAGTTAAAACATTATCAAAGGCATACTCCAAATGCCTTTTAAAGACTGACAAGCTTGGAATATTGTTCACCTCTGTCTCCAGAAAGCGTGTTCCAATGTTTGACGACCTCAGTCAAANGAATAGAATAGAATAGAATAGAATAGAATAGAATAGAATAGAATAGAATAGAATAGAATAGAATAGAATAGAATATTTGACTTGGAATACACCTAAAATGATGATTTAGTCCAACTGCCTGACCAATTCAGGATTCACTAAAGTTAAAACATTATCAAAGGCATACTCCAAATGCCTTTTAAAGACTGACAAGCTTGGAATATTGTTCACCTCTGTCTCCAGAAAGCGTGTTCCAATGTTTGACGACCTCAGTCAAACTCAGTAAAAAAATGCTTCTTAATGTCCAGATTAAGTTTCTGATGAAGTTTTGAACCATTTCCACACTTCTCTAGATAACAGAGAGAAGAAAGCAGCACCTCTCTTTCCACATCCACTCCTCAGGAAGCAATAAGGTCATCCCTCAGCCTTCTTTTTTCTAAACTAGACAAATCCACAGTCCTCAACCGCTCCTCATAGGACATTCCTTGCATCCCTGTCCCCTGCTTTGCTGACCTCCTCTGGACATGTTCAAGGACCCTCACATCCTCCTTGAGCAGTGGGGCCCAAAACTGCACAGAGCACTCAAGAAGAGGTTGCACCAACACTGAATACAGTGGGATGATCTCCTCTTCTGACTGGCTGGGGTTGCTGAGTTTGGTGCATCCCAGGATGGGATTTGCCTGCTGTCAGACTACACTCCCATATCCCTTTCTGCAGGGCTGCTCCCCAGCCACTCACCTCACAATTTATACCTGTACTGGGCCTTACTCTGTCCTAGGTGCAGGACCCAGCATTTTGACTTTTTAAATTTCATCCCATTAATCATTGCCCAGTACTCCAACCAAACTAGATTCCAGAGACTCATTTTCCTCCTCAGGTCAGAAGGATCCCATCAGGCCCCTGTTGCAGTGTGGGNTGCAGGGCTGCTCCCCAGCCACTCACCTCACAATTTATACCTGTACTGGGCCTTACTCTGTCCTAGGTGCAGGACCCAGCATTTTGACTTTTTAAATTTCATCCCATTAATCATTGCCCAGTACTCCAACCAAACTAGATTCCAGAGACTCATTTTCCTCCTCAGGTCAGAAGGANTCTCCTAAATTCTGGGAACCTCCTATTTAGTTGTTAATCTTATGTTATCCCTCCCTCCTTTTCCAGAACCTCCCTTGTCTGTGTCCCCTGTGGGCCAGCCTCTTCCCTAATCCCCTCTTCCCTAATCCTCGATGCCCCATTGGCCCACGTGACCTTCTCTCCTCCCGCTGCTTTCCCGGTTGGCAGTGTATCCCTGTCATATTACTTGTAATTTATCCCTAACCTTGTCCTCATTGTTTCTCAGTTCAAACCCGCCCCTTTGGTTAGGGGTATAAAATCCCTTGCAAAGCCTTTGTCGGGGTCTTGGGGTTTTGTCTCCTAAATTGAATAAACTTCTTGTTTCCACCCCAAGTCCGGTGTTGCTGTTCTCTGTCCCTGTGCCAGACCTGCAATAGCTGGGATTGGCAGAGCTCCCAGGGGGACTGTCGCACCCCTGTTGTCGCTCCGCCGGGAAACCATGCACCGCCACAGGCCCCAACGTTTTGTCTCTTGAAGGCTCTTCTGTGGTGTAGAAATTCAGTTTTGGCACAGGCACCAGTTCTGTTGTCAAATAATAGTATAATAGTCTCACATGCTTCTACCAAGGCCTTCCCCCCATTTCTGTGAGGATGGAAGACAACATTACCTATGCTCCCAAAATTTTTAGTGCTGTTCTCAGGGCTCCGAAGTCCCTTTTGATTGACCTCAGACTTTCAGCTGTAACATCATTTGTATACATGTGAAAGAGTTTGCATTCTGGAAAAAAAAAAAAAAAATTAAAAAAAAATCCCCACACCACTTATATATATCACAAGTTTTTTCACAGTTATCTGTTCTACTTTCCAAGCAAGAAAAAAATCTTCTTTAGCCTTTCATGCATATGATTATTCAGCTTAGGGAGTTCAACAGTGAGTTTTCTGTTCCTTTCTTAATATTTAATTCTTTACATAACTGGGTAAATTAAGCCAGGGATGACAAGAGCAAATCATCCCATACTTCTTACTCAGAATGCTTGAACAGCATATGAAATGGCCTGTGCCACATTTCTGCTTTGTGTCCTAATTGCTGAGTTTGAGTAATTGCTGTGTGTTTGAGTAATCATGGAATCATAGAATAGTTTGGGTTGAAAGGGACCTTAAAGATCATTCTGTTCCATCTCCCTTGTCGTGGGCAGGGATACCTTCCCCTAGACAGAGTTTCTCAGAGCCCAATCCAGTCTGGTCTTGAACATTACCAGGGATAAGGAGTCCCCGGTCTTTCTGAGTAACCTGTTCCAGTGTCTCACCAACCTCACAGTAAAGGATTTTTATCCTAACATCTAATCTAAAGCTACTCTCTTTCAGTTTAAAGCCAGTGTCCCTTGTACTGCCACTGCACATCCTTGTAAAAAGTCTATCCCCATCTTCCTTGTCATTCCTGCTTAGGAACTGAAAGACAAAAAATTTTCCCTGAAACCTTTTCTTTTCCAGGTGGAACAGCCCCAGTTCTCTCAGCCTGTTTCCATAAGTGATTCAGCCAAGGCTGAGCCAATCAGGAATCATAGTAATGACTGTGATAACATATTTAAGAAGGACAAAAAAAATCTTTTTGCATAGATGTAATTGTGGTCAGGGAAGAGCAGAGTGAAAATATGTGAGAGAAAAAACTCTGCTGACACTAAGGCCAGTAGAGTAGGAGGGGCAGGAGGTGCTCCAGGTGCCAGAGTAGAGATTTCCCTGCAGACTCTGGTGCAGACTATGGTGAAGCAGCTGTGCCCCTGCAGCCCATGGAGGACCAAGAGCATGCAGAGATCCACCCACAGCCCATGGAGGACATCCACACCTGGAGCAGGTAAATGCCATGTGAATTCTCTGTGAATCCATGGGAAACACATGATGAAGCAGGCTCCTTCCAGGGACCTGAAGACCCATGGAGAAGGTAACCCGTGTTGGAGTAGGTTTCCTGGTAGAACCTATGGAGGGACTCACATTGGAGCAGACTGTGCCTGAAGGACTGCACCCTGTGGAAGAATGATCCCTATTGCAGAAGTTTGTGGAGAGCTGTTTTCCCATGGGATGGACTCATGCTAAATAAATTTGTGAATTGTCTTCCATGGGAGAGACCCCACATTGGAGGGGAAGGACTCCTCTCCCTAAGCAATGACAATAACCTGTGATGAAGCAAACACAACCCACATTCCCCATCTCCCTGCACTACTGGGGGCAAGAAGTTACAGTTGGAAAAGAAGGAGATATGGGAGGAAAAAATGTTTTTAAGATTTGGGTTTACTTCTCATTATTCAGCTCTGATTTTATTTGTAATAGTATCAGTTCAGATCCCTAAGTCAAGTCTGTTTTGCCTGTAGTGGTATTTCGTGAGTGATATCTCCCTGTGCTTGTGAACCTTTCATTATATTTTTTCTCTTCTGTCCAGTTGCAGAGCAAAGAGGTAGAGAGGCTCTGGTGGGTGCCTGGCACCCAGTCAGTGTCAACCCACTACAGGGTCCAAGTGGGGTCTCACAAGAATAAGAGGGAGAGAATCATGTCCCTTGACCTGCTGGCCATGCTTCTGATACAGCTCAAGATGTGACCGGCCTTCTGGGTTTCAAGCACACATTGTCAAGCCATGTTGAGTTTTCATCCACACATACCCTGAAGTCTTTTTCCCCAGGGATAGTCTTGATCCATTCTTTTTCCAGACTGTGTTTGTCCTTTTGACTGCCCTGGCCCATGTACAGGGCCTTGCAGTTTGCCTTGTTGAACCTTATGAGGTTCACACACACCCACCTCTCAGGCCTGTCAAGGTCCCCCTCAAAACTGTCAAGGTCCCTCTGGATGGCGCATCTTCCCTCCAGTGCACTGCAGAACTCCGTGTCATCAGAAAACTTACTGAAGTTGCACTCTTGGACACTGTTCACGTCACCAGGAAAGGTGTTAAAGAGTACCAGTCCCAAAACGGACCCCTAAGGAACACTCCTCATCACGAGTCTCCACCTGGCCATCGAGCCACAGGGTGCAACCATCCACCCAGTGTTTTATCCACCGATTGGTCCACCCATCAAATCCATGTCTCTCCAGTTTAGAGACAAGGATATCATGTGGGACAATATCAAATGCTTTGCACAAGTCCAAACAGACGGTGTCAATTGCCCTTCCCTTGTCCACCACTGCAGTAACTCCTGCCAGGCATTATTTGCTCCTGGTGAAGGCATCTTGACTGTTTTCAATCAACTAATTATTTTCCATGGGCCTTAGCAGTTTCCAGGAGAAGCTACTCGATGATCTTGCCAGGCACTGAGACCTGTAGTTACCTGAGTCTTCCTTACTTCACTTCTTAAATAATATTTATAGGGAAAATATGGCTTAAACATAAACTATAAAATATAAAGTGTTTTGCTAAAACTTAATTCTACATGAACACTGGCATCTTTGATGAAAAGATAAAAAAAATATTTTCTCCCATTTAATCTCATTACCAATTCTTGCATAGTGAATTATAATCTAATTTTTGGATGTCTAACTCACTGTTTTCAAACAACACAAAATCATAAAAGATCAGAAAAATAATTTAAGGTCAACCTGTGCTCATTCTAGTTCTGTAGCTTGTTCCCAGAGCATATGGCTGGGAGCCTGATCTCTGCACACTAATCCAAAATCTTGTAGGAGTTAATGAAATCTGATCGCTACGTATTATTTTAATGTCTTAGTGGGTGTGATATACAACTCATATAATTGATATCTGTATCAAATAAACCCTGTCACAGAATGATTTATCTTTGACAAATGTCCCACTTACATGTTCTCAACTTGTCTTCTGTACTGAAGAATATTTTGATCTTTGAAGCAGTATGTTTTGATTGTATTAGTCTGACTGTAGTCATAACCTACAGACTTGTCATTCCACTGTTCTTTCCTGAAGTGTTTAATGACGTGATTGCAGACTGGTGTTTGATTCTTTTTTTATGGAGAGAGAAATCCCATTGCCTAATGGATATGTAAACAGTTATAAGTATTTGTGATGATTTTTCTGGATACCATATTTGAAATTTCATGGAGGTACTTTTTTTAGAAAAATCTACTAGAACTTAATCACCTGGTGGAAACTGTGGCACATTTGTATCTTATTAAATACATAAGCAGATAAAAACCTCTCTGCCTTGGAGCAGTATTACGTCAGCAGTCTTAACCATGCTGTGAGTCTTATCTGGCAGAGCGACATTACATTTGATAATATTCGTAATTCTGATTTACTAGGACAAATAATTTATCAGAAGATAAATGCATCTTCAATCTTGCCAGTATATTACTCAGTGATCCCAGTGTCAAATATTCCCTGAGTCATTCATTAAGACCCCTAAATTTTGATGGCTGGGTAACATGTCAGCCTTGTATGCTGCATATGTGAACTCCCACTGTAGCTCGTAGACTTGGGGTTGTCCCTAGCTACAGAGTCTGCAGATGGTGGAAGCTGGAGGCTAACAGAGCTCAGTAGAAAGCAAAACCTAAAGCTTAATCTGAAATAAGACTTGAACCTGTTACCTAAACATAAACACCTAGTGGTGGGTGAGACATGCTGGGATCACTTATGGACTGAGGTGTAGGTTTATACGGACATGTGTGGCCTACTTTGCCAGTTCTGTGAAAATGTTGATTGGTATTGCACACATGTCAAGACAATCAAATTGTGCTTCAGCTGGCTGGTCCAAAGCAGTCTCTAGAACCAACTAACTGTTTTGTCCAGTACCCCAATTCTGTTGCTTAAAACAGTGGTTGCAGTGAGACATTAAATATCAAACACGCTACATCTACAAGTATGGATACTTGTATCAATTTATGTGTCTGTATTTTAAAGCAAATCCTTCTACATTCATCTGGGGAGGACTAGCTGATCCTTCACTAATTTTATTTTCTGACTGGAGGTACAATGTGCAGTCTCTGGCCCATAGGTTTTTGGGAGTAAAAAGCTGGAGAAGTGGTTTGTAGTGCCATCATATGGGTCCTACTGGATATAAGAATCTCAGAGTTAGTTGCTAAAATTGACATTTAGGATGAGAGCTAAGATGGAAATGCCATGAATGGCTCTGTGCCTTGTCTTTCCTTAGAGGAAGAGAAGTTAAGCTAGCTGAAGCCTGAAGATCATTTCCTGGACTGTGGTGTTACAAGAAGTATTTGTAGTGTAGCAAACATTTTAGAGTAAAAAAGCACTAAATGCAAAAAATACTTGAAATTTCAATGGAAAATGGGTGTTTGTTTTTCTAACCTTTAGGAGAACTGAACTAAGTATGCTCAGCTGAAGGTAAAATGCCAATTATTAGCTTGCACTTTTGACTGTTCATACTGTAGAATTATTAGCTCTTTTAGACCACTCCAGCTTGCACTCAGTGATAAAACATGAATATTGCTTGGGTGATTTTCAGCATGAATCAATCCCAAAGAGCAAACAGCACTAGTCTGAGCCAGATTTGTCCCCATCCAGCTCACACAAAGGGTTTATACATCCAAATACTCCACCTGTTTTCTTGACATTCCACAGAGAACACGGCAGGCACTATACTTTCACACTATTAAAACTTTAAAATTGAGTTAACATTGCTTCAAATTATTTGAGCAGAGAAAAATATATCTAAACCACTTAAATTTTATGTGGTGTCACAAAGAAGGCCTCAGTAAAATTTCTGTTTTGAATTCAATCACTTCTCTAAAAAGGTAACCAGACCTAAACAGGAAGATTGTAAGTCAGCCCACACAATTTGGTCTAGGGCCAAGGTCACCCCATACCTCTCTCCAGTTTAGCATATAAGTTTCAGTACTAAATTTATTCTTATGTTTTATTTGCTTGTTTATACAATTTTAACCAAGATTTTTGTCACAATATTCTTTTTTGGTATCCAATTTACTTAAAATAAATGTTCAGAGAAGCTAGCAAAAAGGAATCCCTTGTCACTGAGTTATCTTTTCTGCATGCAGGGAACACTGAATTTCCAGTTGCATAAACAAGACAGCTTCTTAAAGTTTATTATACAGGGCAAGGATGTCTTTGTTGCAGTGAACAGTTTGAAGTCACTATACTCGCATTTGTTGATAACTTTTTCTTACCATGATTTCCTCTTCAATGCTGGTGTATTTAGTATCATCCCACCTCCTGGAGTCAAATTTTCATGTTGCAAAGTCAAGGGATAGTTAAATAATTTATTTTAGGAAGGAATAATGCATGACAACCTATGTTCAAAACTGAATGTGTTACATGTACTATGAAAACAAAAAGGTTTTTTGTGTTTCTTTCCTATTTTACTAAAAATTGTTTAAGATAACATAAAGGAAATATAAAACAGTCTTGACAGCAACCAATTTAAAGCTAGAGTGGATATTCAGATATTAGTGCATTTCTGCTAATATTCTTACTCAGAGCACGGAATTTACCTCACCATCTGGCTATCCAAAATTTGGTTTAAGTTTGTAGTTTATTATCTATTTTTTGACAAGTGAGAAAAAAAGCAATTCCAGAGGATGAATCATCCTATTCCAGGTATATATACATATATATGTATGTGTGTACATATCTTTTGGAAGTGCCTAGAGGTTCTCTCCTTTAAGATGACATAAAAAAATAAATGAAATAAACTCTAATGTTTGGACAGCTAAATTGAAGACAGCGGACATTAACCATGGCCTTTAATATATATATGCTTTCTTTGTTACTCTTATTTTTCTGTTTTCTACCTAAACAAAGGAACCTCCCTCATACGCAGACAAATTGGTAATATTCACTACTACTCACTTTAGCCCATAATGAGAGACTGTCAAAAATTGCAATAATTCAACAGTGAAATAACTCACCTTGTTTCTACTGAAAATCAAACTGTGAAAAAAAATAAAAATGCACCCATATGTTCCAGTCCAGACATGGAAATCATCAAGAGAATCCACTTACCTGAAAAATAAAAACTCAAGACTGACAGCCAAACAAAAAAGTTGCTAATTGAACACAGTCAGCTATGTGTAGAGGGGACAGACATCTGAGTTGAAAACACCATTCTTCATGGAAATACAACTGATTTTAGAAGACAGATATTGTAAAGGCCACAGTATTAGCCTTGGTTCCGGGTAAGAATGCCCATCTACTTGTGTAGAACTGTGATATTTCCAAATACTGAGCAGCAGCTGCTGGGGCTGGCAGTGGCTGTTTCCCACCCTGCACAGCAGTGGGCACAGCCTGGCAACTCCCATGGACATAGCGCCAGCTGCTCCTCCCCACTGGTGCAGCTGAACTGAGAGAGAGGAAGATAACCTTCATCTCTGAATAAAAACTCTCTGAAGATGACACTCATTTTAATTGTTTTTTTTTCTACTGAGCTGCTGAGTTTATTTTTTTAGCTTCCAACAGGGTTCTTAAAATCAAAATAATTCATCTCATTTAAAGCAATTCTTTGTAGCTGTTGAAGTCGCTCTGTTCTGCTGCATCTTTCATGACCAGATTGCAGTCTGTTCTCTGCAGAGTACGCAGAGAGAGTAAAAAATATATTGGTTTGGGGGTTTTGGATTTGGTTGGTTTGTTCTCTTTAATTTAGGGTTTATTTTGCTGGCTTTTTTTTTTTTACTGCAGATATATAAAACTTCTGGTTTCACCATGAAACAAATAAAAAAGGGAAATAAATACTCAACTGCTACATATTAAAACTGTACTAAAACTGTAAACTACAATGTACATTTTTCATGTTACTGTCTAATTTTTATTATCTATGCCATGTTTAGTGGAACAAATAAGTCCTTACTGAGGAAAAAAATTGTCATGTGACAATTCACTCCTTAATACAGTATTTGCTTAAAATGAGTTTCAGTGGTTGGAGGAAAGACACAGCTAAAAGTATTTTTTTTTTAATTGGTTTGGTTTGGCTTTTGGCTTTTTGGAGTTTTTTTCTTTGTTTGTTTGTTTGTGGGTTTTTTTGTAAATTATTCTTTTTCTTTACATTAACCTATGGAAATATTTCTCTTATGTTTCATTTTACATGATGTTAACAGACTAAGCCTCAGATTGTGTGCAAAAACAAATAATTAGATTTTTTTTTCTGTAACAGCTGTACCATTTGCTTTTGACCATAACAATGTGCTTTAGAAACTATCCCTGAATTGTCGCTATTATAATATTATTGAATGACTACAAAAGAAATCTGACCTTCCGTTGACAGTTTTTATCAAACTTTCCAATGCAATTCATAAAGTTAACTTGCAATTCTAAAAACCACTTGAAATTGAGGTAATGTCAACTTTTGGAGGATTTTAAGATAGGTGAGCTATGACAAATCTCTTGCCCACTTTCACTGCCTTGCATTCCATCCAATCCTTCTTGAACTGGTACTATGAGATGCTAGAGGAGAAGGGAAGAGAAGACAGGAAAGGATGCAGCTTTCGTAAATGCAAGTCTGATTTACTAATAGGAAATACCAGTGAAGAGTTTTGTTCTGTTTTCTATGTCTTAGGTGTGATGTCATTTCACTAAGTGAAATGACATCATACTCTGTGCATTATAATACCCCATCTAGATATGTGATTTCAGCACATATGAAGAATTTAATATTTTTTAAATGCTACAATAAAATTGACTTTAGTCCAGTGATTGTATATGAGAATATTTTCACGTCTTGACACTAGTCTGGAGATTTTCTGTAAATCCATTAACAATTTCAATAAATTCAGAAGTAAAGTTGCATGGTAACAATTTTTAAAAGACAGGTGTTTCATACTAAAGTGAGATAAAAAAATATCAGTTTCTTTTCTAAGGGTGATGTGAAAGTAATTATATTCAGGAATATCCTTTCAATGATTAAGTTATAAAATTTACTAATCTTGAGAAAGCTGAATATTCAAAACCATTATTCCAAATTATTCTTGCCCAATGTGATGAGAAAAAGTATCAGTAAATTTCCCTTAATTTCTCATCATCAGAAATTGCAACACTTTCTTATCCATTCATTATTGACTGCACCTTTAGAATTCAATATTTTGAACATTCAAAAAGAGATTTTTCATATTTTATCTTCTCAATAATCTTGCTAACAATGTTTTTGCCAATTAACTCTTTTGAAATGTCATTCTCATCCAGACTGTGACGCTGACGTTGGGAGAATCTAGTATGCTGTAGGAGGTGAGAGGAGCACAGCTCAGAGCAGAGCAGAAGAAAAGGTCATTATAATCTAGTGCGCTGCTTAAAATTCACTGTAGTATTACAGCACCCTGTTAGTGTAGTTCTGTTTGGAACATGACCAAAACCTAAGTTTTAATTCAAAACATGCAATTTAATGTTGGTCATGTTCCAAGCTAAATTACATTAGCAGAGTACTGTAAATAACGCAGTTTTAACAGAGGAATGAAAACATGATGGCTTTTGCTCTGCCCCTCTCTCCATTACGACATTGGCTCTTCTGCAGTATTGAAAAGCTGGAGTGAAACTGAACTCTTCAGGATGCCAGCCTCATGAACTCTTCTACTTAAAGTTCAAAACAACATTCTGGCAAGCGAACAAGTGTTAGTATGTCAGAGAAATGTTAAAAACAGCAATGATAAGAGAGTGGGGAAGAGCAGCATGACAATGTGACATTGCCAGTCTTCATTAGGCTGAATCCTCAGTAGATTTCAAGGGCTGACCTATGAGATGCCCGATTTTGGCCATATGCCTTGAATTTCCCATTGCATATATTTAAAAAATCAGTCCTTTAGCACAGTGTATATATGTTGCAACAGTCTGTTAGACTGAATTGGACTTCTGCATCAATAATTCTTAAACTGTCTTCAAAATACCAGCCTCACTGAGGGGAAGTGCATCTGCTTATGTGCCAAATAGGTCTATACAATCTAACTAGGGGATATTTCCTCTGTCTGAAAAACAAATCAAACTACTAATGTCATCTTAGAAAAATACAAATAAACTTTCTATAATACATAATTACAAACTTTGATCTCTTTATGCCATATTTCATATAAATTTAGATAATCATACATTGAAAATATTTCTTTTGTTTAATTTGTTTGTTTGGTTGTTTTAATGGGAGTGTATCTAGAATCCCTCCAGCCAGAAATATCTGCAATGCAGCTAGGATATTTCCACAGCCAGGATGATTCATGCAAAATAGTCTTCAGCCAGACAGCTTGAACATTGTGACTGGGAAAGAAGTCCAATCAACATGGATCCCAGGATCAAAGTGATGCACTGATTTATTATCAACATATATTTAACCAACCATCAGTGAACTACAAATTTAGGATAAATATCAGCATTGCAGGAGAGATACCACTTTATCAGACAGTTATAAAATGTTATACACATACATAAATACCACTAGGTTCCAGTATTTAAAGGATTGCTGCAAAAGAAATGGAGACTCCTTTTACAAAGAGTCACATGAAACAGATGTGGGTTGAGGGTAAAAGTTATGCCTGGGAAGATTTCTATTGAACACAAAGTAAACTTTTAACAAGAGAACAGTCAGCCATTCAAATAATCTCCTCGGAAGTGATCAATTCCACATCAGTGGACACTTTTTAAGATCCAGCTGGACAGAATGCTGGGCTATCTTGTCTAGAACCTGCTTTTGTCCAGCAAGTTTGGATGGGATGATCCCTGAAGTCCTTTTGTGACCGACTGAAATGATTAATGGCTTAAACACCAGATCAGCAGAGGACTTTTGTAGCAAATGGTTCAAAGGAGCAGCTGCTCATCTGGGACCATTAAAGCCCACCCCTCCCCAAATATACTAACTGGAATTTGATCTGTGAGAGAACTTGAGATAAAGGTAATGCTATTGTCCAATTATCCCATATCTAAAGAGAAGCAAACAAGGTTGGGGAGAAGAATATATATCCACAAGTGTGAGAGACTGGAATGTTAATGTCTCAATCACAGTGCAAGTTGAGGACTGCCACCTCAGGCTACAAGCTGGTGTTGTACAAGATAAGGGAAGAGGCTGATAAGAGAGATCCTGCAAGGCAGGATAATGCTTTTTATCATCCCAAAGTCCTTACACAAATGGCTCAGCTGTGAAAACTCCCCTCTGGAGAAATAACAGGACATGGACATAAGAGGCAGCTGAAGCATACTGGGAGATGTCACTGAGGACTCCCAAAGTGGTCCATCAGCATTACATCAGCAATTCCCTGCTCCAGGAGGGGCACCTAGGTGTCCCACCTGAACCTGAACTAATAAAATGTATGAAACCTTGCTCTTTTGTGGACTTCTCTCATCACCTGACAGATTCATCCTGTTGATCACCACTTCAACAAACAGACATTGAAACTGCAACACCCAAGGCTGGTTGCAAGGCGCACAGGTGGTGACATCTTTCTACTTTTACCCTTTCCTTCATTTTCCTTATACATTTTCTTCACTTTGCTTTAATGCTTTTATATTGCTATATGACTTTAGATTACCCTTTCTCACACATTTACCACCTTCTTGGAATTCTATTTAGTGTTGTTTTAAAAAAAATTTCTAACAAGGACATCATGTTTTGTATCAGTGCTTGTGAGACATAAAAACCCTATGGAGAGTCTTCAAGAGGTAGGCCCAAGTGGGGGGGTTACCAGGGCAACTGTTCTCCTATTGGATGTACCTGCTAGATATATTAATTAATTTGTCTTATAAAAATTGTAGAAATTCAATCCTGAATGTGCACATAACTATATTCATGCACCTGAAAGCTTTAAGAACTGCTCTTTATATTACCACTTCAACATTTTTCAGAATGTCTTTCAGTTCTAAGCAACAGGTTACCCTCACCTTCTGGGCAACACTTTTTCAGCCTTGTATTCTATGTTTGCTACATCCTTTTCATTATTAATCCCAAGCAGGTGCTCCCCCACAACCACAGTCCACGAATACATGTGTTTGGTTTTGCTGATTCCTCTGTTTCAAAAACCTCTGTAATTCCTTGAATACTAATTTTCCTCCTTAACATTATCAGTCTGAGATGAAAAGTCTTCTCAGGTAGCTCGGTGTCCCACTTACACACATGGTAACACATATTCCTGTCCTGATGTTTGCTTTTTCAGGTGTACCATGGTGAAACCACCCCACCATGAAACCTATCCGAGAATCAGAGTAAGTGCTGGGTGGACTGAGCAAGGAGAAGGACAACAAAGCTGGTGAAGGGTCTGAGGCAATTTTTTTTCTTTTTTTTCTTTTTTTTTTTTTCTGAAAAGTGACTAAAGAAGTCTGGAGAAGAGGATACTCGGGGGGACCTCATTGCTCTCTACAACCACCTGAGAGGAGGCTGTAGTGAGGTGGGCAGCAGGATGTTCTGCCATGGCTCAAGTGAAAAGATGAGAGGAAATGGCCTTAAGGTGCACAAAAAGATGTTCAGGTTAGATATTAGAATTTTTTTTTTTCCCTGAAAAAGCAATCAAGCATTGGAATAAGTTGCCCAGGGATGTGATCAAGTAGCTGTCTCTGGAAACGTTCAAGTGGCATCTATATTTGGCACCTGGGGATATGACTGAAGTGATATTTTGATAAGGTGATTATAGTGGTGCTAGATTGACAGTTGGATGAGATAATCATGAAGGTCTCTTCCAACCTTGACCATTCTGTGGCTCTGTGAAATCATCACCAAGCTTACATTATTTGCACAGGTAAATAATGATATACATACCTATCACTTTGTTAAAATTCACGTGCTCAACTTTATAAAGCTGACTATAACTATATAAAGGGGTAAAATATGTATGCCACTCAAACCAATATATGCACAAAGAAAGTATTAAAGTAACACAAAAAATGAAGAAAATATGAAACGTGGAGTATAGAACCTAAGACCTACTCACATTTATACTCTTCAGTAACAAGAAATAGATCGCATAAGAACATCCATCTGAACCTAAACCTAGCTGAACATGCTACAAAGGACAAAACACAGATTGTTCCTATATTTGTTTAAAACCCTTACCAGTAGGAAAATTTGATTGTTTTTTCATTGAGATTGAAAAAATGGAAGTGTAACAGTGTGACCTGGTAGGGAAGCCTGGTGTGCCCAGATTACATGGTAACTTTTGTCTCCTCCCTACCCCTAAACAGAAAGTAGGACAAATTAAGCCTAAGTCAATGCATCCTATTTCACATTGAACATCATTATAACAAAATCTAATTTTGTACTCAGCCAGTTATTGGTGGGCTATATAAAATCATAGAGTCATTTAGGTTGGAAAAAACCTCTAAGATAATTCTAAATTAGTCTAGCACTGCCAAATCTTAAGCTTTAATACTTACAACACCAGTATTCTGCAACTGCAGGAGTAGGTAATGTTAACTGGAATAAAACATTGGAAAAACCCAACAAACTCACTCAGATGAAAAGTAAACCTACCTGATATGTTGGTTCTGTTTATTACCGGGAATTCACCTTTGCTTCAAGGCCCACTTTTAAAGTAGATGAAAGATGTACTTTATTAATAGCTTATATTAAATGCTGGTAAAATACAGTCCTTAACCACTGTAGAGTCATTAGAATTGATAAGGTCAGCCCATCATTAAATGTAGCAGCAAAACCAGGCCAAAAGTAGCAAGTCTGTTGTAATGAATCTTAGTCATTATCATATTCTCACACATAAGGGTCTTTTAGAAGCGTTATTGCTTAGATGCCTGTCCTATTCACTTCTTTTCTCATCTGCACATTAAATGAGGTAAAATAAAAAAGAACATTGCTCCACTGTGTGATCATTTAAAAAACAAGTGTATGTACATTGTCTTTTAAATAAGTCTTTCCCTGTAACAAATACAGATTTTTCATACAGAAATTACAGCTATAGCATAAATAAATAAATAAATAAATAAAACTTTTACTCAAGTAAAAATTCATATTGGTTTTAGTAAATTTCACTTAGCAACTGCTACGTCAGGAAGATGCTTGGCTCAATGCATCTGGCTTTGATTTTTAGACCTGATACAGGCAAAAATAGAATTCTAAATATTTAATCACTTTGGGATGACTAAAACCCTATTCAAGCCAATACGATCTGTACATTGATCTGACATAAATCAAGTCAAGTCATCCGTTCTTCAGCTGCCTGTCTGTTAAAAAAAGGAGAAAATTGTGGTTTTTGTATTTCACTGTGGTGATGTGAGGAGGCTTGTGAAATGCACAATTAATAAAGTAAACTCAAGACAAAAGCAATTCAGAAGATTACATGAACCAGCACATGTACCATACAACCTACACAGCCAATGAAGAGGAATAATCCTGACACCATGATTAGACACACAATGTTGCTGAATTTAGATACTACTACTGCTCCTCGTATGTAGCAAATCTGTATGTGTTCTGAAGCTTGGTGCTATTGCTACCCATGTTGTTAATACATGGGTAGCAATGATGGTACCTGTTAAGAACACTGACTGCAAGCAATCTCAGTGTAATCAGCTGCAATAATTTACAATATTAGAGAAACATAAAACATCTGGGTACAAAGGAAGCACGTACATAACCTTTAATTTCTTTCAAAAAGAATAGTTATCTTTTTTTGATAAAAATTACAGAATAATGAAACCATTTTCACTGGACAGAGTATAAATAACTTGCTCACTACCAGTGCCACATCAGGTGGTCTTCCTGCTGTCCTCCATCATTAGGATTCGGGACGACTCATGTAACAACACATAGAACTCCAATTTCTTCAAAGGGCGTCATATCAAAAACTTTATTGAGAGAAAGACCTTTTATACAGTGTTACGGTGCAATGAATAGGATTGATCATTTAGAAAAACATCTTCTTGTAAACATCTTTACCGGTAAACAAGTTGGAAAACACCAGGTGTCAGGAAGAGGTTATCTACTTTGAATTGTTTTGGGTTCCTCCTTACGATTTCCCAGGCTAGAATGAGATTGTTATGTGCTCGGCTTCCTCACAGGCTTCAAGCCACTGCCTGGAGCCTAAAAATCTATTTTCTGACCACTGTCAGTTCCCACAGTCCTCCTCCATAAGTTCATTACTAGACTTGAGAAAAATCTCAAGATAGCAAGCTTTCAAGCAGTGTGTGAAAATGGTCAGTTTACCATATGGTGAGTCAACTTTATGAAAACCATTTTTTTACTTGGTCAAAGATAATCTACCAATTGTAAAATAAAGAGGTTTAAACCTTAGTAAAATTTTATACAGAATTTTTCATTACTTGCTATTTCATCTTCAAATTTTTCAGCCTTCCAAATGTGCAGACAGAATTGTACAGAGGTTTTTCTCTTCTTTCACAGCTACAAAGAGTTTTATGTCCCTTGTATGATACTGTACTTTTCCATCAGGATAAATTTCCAGCTACAGCTGCTGATTCAACCACTACATTTATTCAATGAGATTTTTTTCTGTGTCTTATGAAGTGTGATGACAAAGTATTCTCAGATGATACCTAAAGCATTACTTGGGAAAAACTATTTCTGAATTGAATCTGATCGAGTGATCTAAGATGTAGCCTTTTTCTTCATCCCAACTGTAATACTTTCTGCAGCACTAACAACAGCCTTAAAAAGGTATTATAAACTCACAATAAAAAAGGAGAATTCTAAGAGAGGGGGAAAAAATGGTGGCAAGAGAACACATTTGATTGAATTTTATAAGCAGGAAACCTTTTTTTAATTCTGTGATCTTATAATGATGTTCATAGACAACAATCTTATTTAACTCAACTGAAATAACCAGATACTGGTTTTATCACAATCATAAACTAATGTCTCCATAACTTCAGCAGATTGACAATACAGTGTTGATCCAACCAGCTAAGCCACCAGATTTCACAGTTCCTGAGGAATGGATAAGGAAACATCCATTCATTTTCTGCAGAAAAGATATGCATCATTATGCAAACGCCATGTTTTACTAGACAGTATTTAATGTTTTGGATTAATCAATTATTATGGTACAATGTTATTACTACTTGTAAAGCATTTTCAGATTCTTGCAGAAACAAGCACTGGTGAGCTGCTACACATGATGATCTGAAGGCATATCTCAGATCAAAATCTATTTTTTAACTAAAAAATGTCTATCTTTAATAAGACAGGCTAAGTAAAATTGGGTTTTACTGATGAAATAGGCCTGTTTTATAGTTAAAAAAAAAGTAAAATTATTAAATCAAGCCGCATATCTAATCAGTAGCAGAGTGAAGAACAGTACAATTTGAATTTTCTCTTGTGTGTGCTGGGTTTCCTACCCTGGCTGATTTGCAAGGGATATGATCTTAGCACTAGGTCCTAGCTTCCTACAGAAAACCATTCATACTCTTTGAGTTCTGTAAGTCTTCTCATTCATTTCCTTCTGTTGGTTAAAATATCAGTTGGCATATACTCATCTAACTCTGGAAAAAGTAAAGATAAAACAGTTCTCTTAAAAGTCTAATGCTGTTGAACAGCTCTCAAATGTTCCAAAAGACTTGCAAATGTGTTTATATATAGGAATACACAGGAAATTGGAGGCTATTATGATGAGTGTTCAAAAACATTCTACCACTTTTCCAGACTGATATTCACTAACAGCACACTTTGTGAATGGGTGGCTGTTGCTCATTATCAGTCACAGTTACTGGATATTCACACAATTATTGCTTAACAGTCTTATTCTACATTACCTGTGAGTGCAGCATGACAGTATATTGCAATACATAAGAGCACTGTGGAGCTGATGTCGTGTATGATGATCCCTTTAGTCTCTGATGTTCTTACCCAAGGTGAAGGTGGTTCACTTTGAGAGGCCTTTCATGAAGGAATCTAAAATCCATTTGAGTGACTCCTTTCTTTCCCCTCTCATCACTGGTGAGTTTACACTCATTTGCCTTCCCAGAGGGAATATTATCTCATCTTTTCCTCACATAATTCATATTGTTTCAGAAACAGAGACTTGTTCTGTTTCTGCAAATCAATGTCTTCCTTGTCCTGTGGATTACTTGGGTTTCTTTGGGCACCTTTCCTGCTTGTTTTGCATTTTTTGGTTGTTATTTTACACATTCTTTTTCTACTTATACATGTATTTCTGTGCTCTAGTTGTGTAACTGTCCCACAAGTGACTGTTTGCCCCTTTAATTTTTAAAATATTACAAATTTAAATATATATATACATGAGATATAGTTCTATATTTCTCTATTTCTACATTTCTATATTTCTATATTTAAGAGGTGGAAAAAGATGATTAATTAAGAAAACAACAATCTATTGGCTTTCCCATGCTAACAGGAAGTACACTGTCAGCCTCAAAAATCATGTCTGAAATCCTTAGAATCAATGAAGCAAGAAAAAAGAGAAGTGGTATTGTCAAGGAGTGTAGTTTTACAGCCTGATAGCTACTTATGAAGAAGAAGAATCTAATTCTCCTAGACCCATCAATCTAACACGAACAGAAACTGGAGAGTTTTGCTGAGAGTATGGACAAATCAACAAGAAAATGAGAGAAGCACCACATAATACAATCCATAGTCTTGTGACAGCCTAAAAACTACTGAAGTCTCCCACAATTTTTGCCAATGCCTTTGTGATACCTTGGTGACCTTAAGATTACTTCTCCTTAATAAGGTACACTAGATATTGCTTATAAGCTCAATAAAGGTTTTTGTTTTACCTCAATAAGCATTTTTACTGCAATAGGTTTGTAAGTAAAGGTTTACTAGCAAAACTACAGGGAAGGGATGGATTTACTCCAATACCATTTATACCTTCACATACATTCACATATTTCATGCATTCACTCTATATGTGAATATATGAAAGTTCTATCCTGCTGCCTGAATTACTATTATTTCAAAATAGTGCCAAAAGTAGGGAGCCAACATTATCCCTCAATAACAATGGTGAGTAGGGAGACAGGCAAATATGAGCTTGTTGGAGAGAAGACGTTTTACCTGTGGTAAAATTTCTAAGAAGATAAATGCATAATCAGGAGGACTAGAGTGTAAGTGAAAATTTACACTGTATCAGGAAGCATATGAATATGACATTTATCAATATCTCAGGGACCTTTCACTTGGCAGTGAGGCCAGAGAAGGGTAAGCTGCAGATAAATGGAAGAAAGTATTTCAAAACCAAAGCTGTCTGCTGCTGTTTTTCATTGCCCATGTGGCACTGGTAAAAACCGAGATTATGGCAGGATTACACGGCAGGATAGGCAGAGGAACACTGGTGATTCTTCTTTCTCATAATTAATTGAAAGAGGCACTGTAATATTCTGGGCACAGGAAGAAGAACATTTTTCTGGCAGGCTGCCCCTCTCCCTAATCCACAACTGCCTACAGTTTTGCCTGTCTCTAGTCTTTACAGAAAGGCTGCTGGTTCCAGCAGTGGATGCAGTCTTGACTGCCAGGTGGGAACAATCAGAAAATCAATCATAGCCAATTAATCTCTTTTGAACATTTCTGAGCTTGGATACTATTTTAACAGAAGAGGAGGCTTGTTTACAGTCTCCAGGCTTTTCTAGTTCTAGGAAACAAGCTGTGTGCAACAGCCTTTAAAAATCACTACTATATATTTATGAAATAAAAAAAAACAGTGTCTTACTAAATGTTAATCAGAAAGTTCTGGATTCTATCCTAGCTTTCAGATTTTATGATGGATGATGACTGCTTCCTTTATTAAAAGCTGTCCCTACTTTCTCTAAATCACTTAACTCTGTTGGTTGGTGGACAGTTGCCGCTGTACAGGCAATGCAACAGTTTTGCACCTGATGTTGGATATTCATCTTTTTGCATAGCCTCCTGTCACTTGTCCTGCCAAATCTTTAGTAGAATAAATTTTCCAAGAGTATCCTGTTATAAAACCTTGAGCAAAACCAAAAGTGTCTGAGGAAGAAAAGAGTTGGATTGAAACAGGTATTAAGAAAGCTTTAGCTTGCAACCTTTTGATTGGAGACTATCAGTTTCTGATCCTTCTTTCTCAATACATTCAATTCCTGCCTTTCTCTAGGAACAGGATACATTTGTTTGTTTGTTTTTTTCCAATCCAGAAATATAAATCCCTACTTTTCAGGAGGAAAACCTCTTCAATTGAATTTTGAATCACATCTTGAACTGCTTCAGACATGAAAATAAAGTCTCACTAGAGGACAATTAATTTCAGCTTGGATCTAGGGCTTTACTTTGTCTCTGACAGACTGTCCAACCAGCACTTTGCTTTTAACACCAGATGCAATATTGTTAATTTAAAGGACCATATTCAAGACAGAGATATATATTTCAGCAAGAGATTACTTGCATTACTCATGGCAAACTAGTGAAACAAATATTTTTAAACATATAATTTAGTTTTCATTATTTAAACTATTGATTCACTTTCAGCATATCATCCATCTTGGACAACAAAACCCTAGTGATAAATTTTGTAATTTTTCATAATAATCTTTCACTTGCTCAGTGATTGTGCTCTTTTTTCCTATCATGTTGGACATGAACTGAGAGAATAATATGTTGTCTGTTTTTAATAAAACATTTTAGTGTTTTGCAAGACAATGGACAAAATATATTGTCAAGGTTATGACATAATTATCTAAGGGCACAGCAAAATTTTAAAGTAAATCTCCTGACACTTTTTAGAGCGATCTTTCAGGACTTGAGAAAACATAGTATCAGTCCTAAAATAAAGTTACTTTCTATTAATTACACTATTCTGTTATAAATACTCACTTTGTTGGCTTGGCTGTCAAAAATTTCAGAATCAGCTTAATGTTCTCCTCAACACGCTCTAAATCCAGTATCACATTTTGCAGTAAATATGGTGCTAAAAATCTCCTAGCAAAAGGAACAATACCTGTATTTTCATATATGTATATGTTTATCTATGTATGTGTTATTACATATGTGTGAATGTTGGGAATTATCAGACCTGAATGCTTTCTTCAAAATATAAATTTTTTTCACCAGCAGAAGTCTGAATATGGTATGAAAGGAGGAGATGAAATAAGAAGGCAAACTATTGCAGTCTACATCCTTTTTTACCTCTTTCATTTTCCATGAGAATGGAAATGTGAAAACTGTATTGATTCCAGTGTTAATTTTTTTTAAAAAAATGCAAAATGTAGTTCTTTAGGACTGTGGAATGGAAATAAAGGGATTTCAAAAGCTGTCTGGGTAATCCGGTGCAAAATAAACATATTCCCCTCATAATTTATTCTGAAGTTAAAGAGAACATATATGTAAATCAAGATGGTCAGATTAGGTTGTTATTTTGAAAGATTTAGAAGATAGTATAAGTCTGCATGTAGTCATCCTTCTGTGTACTCTCTGATTTACCATATGAATTTATGTTATCTACTGTGGAAGTCTATCCCAAGCTGTCACATCCTCAGGTTTAACGAAAGAGTTGACACTAAAGTGAAAAGCAAAACATTCAGTTACCTTAAACTGATCCATGTATTCACAAATTACGTATTTTCAGAATGAATTATGGCATTTTATTAAGCTTCTGGAAGATATGTGAATAGTTTTCTATTTCTTTAATTAAGCTGCTCCAGTCAATAAAGAATGGGCTTCTCCCTCTCCATTTTGCAATTCTACCCAGCATCTAACATTCAAAATCAGGCAAATTAAAAAATTCTACACGGTTGCTAGAACACTGTCTAATTATGTTTTAAGTATATTAAACCAAGTGTATCTGAGGTTTCACAAAGAAATTGAATTCTTACTATAATCTCTGAAATATTTGGCATTGTCCTAAAATAATGAGACTGAAATATTTTCATCACATTATGGGCAGGAGTATTTTCAATAAATTTCATTTATTGTTATGTATGAGTCATAAATTATTATCAAACACAAGTCTTCTATTTTTGATAAAATGTTTGAATGCAACTCATCTTAAACAAATGCATGGTTTTTTGCCTGTAGTCCTGAATGTGAATAACATTGAAGGGAAAATAAAATTCTTTAAAAGATAGACAATAATTTAGTCAATCATCATGAAAAAATAGTATATTAGTTTAATACATTAATTTATGGTTATATTATTATCAATTTCTCATATCATACATCTTTAATATTTTTTTAAAAATAATTATTTCTCTTATGAAATATTGATATTTTCTTTTAGTATTTCCTGCATTCATACATCTGATACATCTGTCTTAAGAAAGAGACATGTTTTGTCCCTCTCTTTTTCCCTTACTATGTAGTTGTGTACATAAACAGGAGGTCACACTAGTAGAAAATTCAACAGATTCTACAAATTAATTCAAACCAGATACTTTTAAGGCAAATTGGATACTTAGGATTTTTAGGTGGATTACTAATGTAAGTCAAGGTACCATTCCTATAATTTCTTTAAAAAGTGCATGACCTCTGTATCTGTTTCAAAATATTTTTTAATAACAGAAAATTAACTTAATTGCTAGGCAAGTTCTTCCATTCTTTTATTTTTGTTATCTCAGTTTACTAACTTCAGCTTTAAATACAAATATTTTCATGCCTTTTCTTTATGGATTGTCAGAAAAAAAATACTATAAAGAAATTACCATCCATGATCAAGTTACTGTTTCTCTATCCTTGACAACTAAACTGCCAAAACTGTACATTGTTCCTTTAGGATTAAACCACTGGTGTTAATAATAACTGATTGAAAGAAATATCAACGCTGACAGCTTTGCATGGTTGTGTCTGCCCTGGTGACTTTTGCTGTATCAAGGCAAGTTCTGCCTGCAATGGGAGCTAAAGTCCCTCTTCTTTCCACACAACCTGAGCACAAATGCAGCTGCAGGTAGTAAAAACAGCAATTCTGTATCACACCTAATATCTGTGGATAACTATAGAGAGTTTGCATCCCAAGTGTTTTGCAGCAGTGGAGGACACTGTTACCTCTTCCTTTTGCAGTGATTCTTCTTCAAGTGGTACAAGTTGATCCACCCCTATAGCTTTTGTTTCTACTCTGCCACTATCTCAGCAAGCTAAATATGTCAGCATAACTTTTTCTATGCTGTAGTCATGACCTACACCCAAGCACAGATCTGGCTAAAGAACGTCCTCCTGGGGACCCAGTACCATGCTGTGGGTCCTGCAAAAATGACAGAAGGCTTCAGAGATGGACATTACGATGTTGATCATAAAGCCTCTTTGCTGTTCTTACTGCTGGTTTACATTCTGAAAGGCTTCACTTCCTGAGAGCATCACTGCAGCGGCGCTTCATGTAAACACTTCTACTCTGGGAATGTTGGAGAACTCTGCCAAACGGCAGCAAGCACTGCTGCCATTGAGTGGGAGGTGCTGTTGCAGCCTCTGGTGCTCCGTGGGGTGCTGTTCCCACTGAACATTGTCTGCTGGACGGCAGCAGCAAGCGCAGCACCGGCTGGATTTCCCGCGCACCTGGGATCCTGCTGATCCATCACAGCCTGTCAGCACTCCCGCAGCATGCCTAATGAGGGGCTCTGAGATGGTGTGGAAGATAGGCTATTCCTTTCCCATCAATTGATCCTTGCACTTCTAGGTGATTTGTCTTTGATGCTCATTGCAGCATCTCGCAAAGCTGTAGGCTAAAAAGCTGACAAATTTTTCTTCCTTAACTTAGAGGATGCCTGGAGTCAAACACTGAGACAAATATAATAAAAAATGATGTGCACTTAGAAATCATACATTGGACTCTAAGCAAAGGAAACAAAGCTTAAAATATTTCTCCTGGGAATTCTCTTTTATTTTCCAGTAATAAAGGATTTTGGGAAAAAAATTATGAAATCTAAATAAAATAATAATTTTGCGGATGTCAAAATCATGACCAAAATGAATGACAATATTTGAAAGAGAAAATTCAGAAACTAAAAGTCACCTGAAGAAGTAATTTGTAGACAGATCTTCTGTTAGGCTTCTGTATTTTATTCTTTTCATGCCTGTACTGGAAATTGCTATTTTTTGTTCCAAGTAAAAATTAAAAAATAGTCTGGCTTACTCTTGTTTCTCAAAACCTGTTCATGCCCAAGCACTAGCAAACTTCAACTTAAATAGAAGGTTCTTTCTAAAAAGCTCCTACAGGGGTAGGTATACAAAAATTTTGATAGGAAGAACACTTTATTAAGAAATAATTTGAGCTGAGTAAACCTAAAGAGTGAGGAGTGGGAAATATTAATAACTAGCTTAGTTGTCTGTTCTGATCAGAACTTTTTAACTATTCCCTCTAGCCCTTAAAATGCCTGAGGAATACAATCAAAGAATACTAAAAATGGTACTACCTTTTTTTTCTCCAATGAATTTTTAAACTGATGGATCTTACTCCCTCTATTTTTACTACATCATCTCCACCATCACAGCTGCTGCCAGTCCCAGGCAGCTGAAATAGTCTCTATGCCATGTTTTTTATGTCTGTGTAGATTCTACAAAACCACAAATACAAGATGCCAATCTCTTCCACTGATGTCAGACACAACTTCTCAAAGTCAATTTTGTCTTCTTAAATGCTGCTAGGTTCACTTTTGAAGTGGCATACCTAGGCAGAGGTCAGAGCTTTCATTAGGAAACCCGGAACAGAGCAAGGAATATTGATAGACTTCATTGTTTCCTAACAAAAATCTTTGTTGCTTTAAGTAGTGTGCAATTTTCATTGGGAGTTCAATAGCCATTAAGTCTATATGATGTTTTAATAAGCTATAAAAGGGTAAGATTTTAATTGCTAATTAGCAATAAACATTGATTTTTTTTTTTTTTGGCCTCACTGCTCTCTCTAGGACAAGCCGCGCAGGCTCTTTAGCCTGTATTGTCAGCATTTAATTTCAACTGCTATCTCCTTCCCGTTTCTCACATTCTTTTTCCACCATCCAACTCTTTTTACAGCCTGCAGTTATAAACTGGAAGACTTCCAACACTGAAATTCATATAGAGAGAAAAAGCTCCAGCGGGGCCAGGAAGAATGGGGAACAGAGATTGAAATAAAAGACTAATGAAAGATAAACATCAACAATCAAAATTCAACCTCTGTTTTAGTAATGACTTTTCAATAAAAGGAGTCTATAGTCTCTGAACTCTGCTCAGTAAATATATGCTAAACAAAAATATATTTAAAAAGCCACAAAAAAACAAACAAAAAACCAAAAACCAAACAAAAAACCCCAAAATAAACAAACCAAAAAAACCTTCCCAAAACGAAACCCACATAAGAAAAACCCCAACGCCAAAATCTGTCAAGAATAGTTTTTAGGGTAACAGTATCTTCAGATTACTTGTCGGATTACTTATTGTCCCTGAATTTATTTAAGTGCTAGCTTTTCTGACTGACATCAAGATACTGAGGACTTGTAATTTAACTGTTAAAGTCACATTTTATTTAAATGGGGGGAATATAGTTGCTTTTCTGTAACTTTTGGAATCACATTATTTTCAAGTGTCCCCATGGAAACAAAATATTTCCTTTTGCAGTACCTTTCTTACCTTTTAATAAATCAAAAGTTATGCAACTGTTTTACTACTGTCTGTTGCAACTTCGACAGACTTTAAAGCTACAGATGTGCCATGAAGAATAGAACCAGCTTTATGATGATATGTTAAAAAGAAAAAATATATAATTAATTTAAAACTTTTATTTTAAACCATACATTTTAAGTTAACATATATATAAGTGTAATTTTTTTTTTGTATTTCATTTTTATTTTACTTTCAGAAACAAAACCATGGTTTAGTTCAAATATGGAAATAAAATGTTCAAAACTATTAAAATTTTCAGCAAAATACAAGTATTGACCTTCAGCCCACTTTATCAGCTTCTCCTAGATTTTGTTTAAGGAGTCTTCTCATTCACTCCCTGTTCTTGGTCAAATCACTCCATGTTTCCCAAATTCCTGTTTTATAAACTGAATAAAATATTTACTTGCTGTTCTTAACTCCCAAAGGGCTTTCTGTGGGTTACTTAGTTAATGTTTAACTTTGAAAACCTAAATTGTTATATTAGTGTCAAGTGTTATTATTATGAAACCTTTTAAAACCACAAAGCATGATCAATTAGTTCAGGTCAAAGGACGTGTAGGTGCAAAAGATCTAATTAAAAGTTGATAAATGGAGTTATTGAAAGCAGGTGATCTATTTTACTACCTGACCCTTAAAGTGCACAGAGACCTATTAGTCACCGACATGCCCTGTATTCCTCATGTCACAGACTGAACAGCCAGAGGTTTGAAAAAAGCCAATATTTTCCGTATTTATTTAAGAGCTTATTAAGCAGACTGAAAAGCTCTCCTCTACAACATCTACAAGCCTTTATTAAAAGTGCAATATGAATGTGGCTAGACAAGGGAAGAAATACAATAATATAAGTTATAAATTATATTTTGACTACTCAGAAGGCCATGCTGTTTCCTGCCAAGTCTAAAAGCTAAAGGTTTTAGGTTGCAAATTTAGTGACAGAACTTTTTAGTGACAATAGAAGCTCATCTTACATTATAATATTTTGGGTTAATATTGTCAGAAAATTTTCTATGTCTAAACCAGGGCTTCTACTCCAGAGATAATGACACAGACTATTTAGCTGCAGTTTTGAAGTTGAGTAAATATGTCTATGCTAATCTTTTAGCATTTCTTGTCACACTGATTTTCTGGATACAAATTGAAAGCATGAAGGATTCTATCCATAAAGATGTATTTATATTCTTCATCTTTTGAACTGCATCTATATTGTGTTTTGTACTGAAAAAAACAAGCAAACCAAACCCAAAGCATCAGATTAGAGCATAATTTGAGATTGAACTATTACTTTATCAAGACATTTTATCTGTGTCATTTGAGTGAATGTTTTCAGTGTAGGTCTTCACAGATCTAAAGTATTGGTTCTTGGAGCACTGGTCCTCTTTGGGCTGTCAAGTGAATTACAGCATAGCACTGTCCAACTTAAGGAAGATAAACATGATAACCCCAGCAGATCATGGTCTCCTGGTCATTTTACCTATAGGTTAATGTATTCTTCTCATGAAATGCTATTTGTTAGAATGAGATAAAGCAACTTTTTGTTACTAAAGAAAAACTTTGAGTGGTAGATAAATTGCACGGAATGTCAAGAAAATTTTCTCTGTTCAGTGGAACTACAGAAACTCATATAGCCATTGAGATGTTCATGATAGATACTGACTATTCACAGCTTCACTGGAGATCATCTATTATTTTAAAAATGTAGTAAATTTTTGCCAATTGTTGCATAATACCTGTGGTAATGTCATGATCTATATTTCTTACATCATTTAACAGAATGCAAAGAACCATATTTAGTCTATATTATTATTATACAATGAAGAAAGCACTATTTAAAAGCAAAATGTCTTCACAGAAAGATTCAAATAATACAGTTTATCAACTGAAACATCCCTGGTTAAACCACCTAACATTTTATGTTACCACTGCAGATTTTTGTCTGTTTTAGTCAAAATTTAAAAGCTCAGATAAATGCTCTGCAATGAATCTGTTTGAAATAATTCTTTTAAGAATTTTTTTCTTCTTCTCTACCCCAGTATTTAACAATAATATTCAGGGTATACATTCTTGCTTCTCATAAAACTGCAAAATAAAATTCTGTTGTTTTCTTGGCAAGTGTGATCATATCAGAAACTTCCCTAAGAAGCATTAACTTGCTCTTCAGTAGCAAGCGGGTTTCTTCTAAAGGAATTGTATTAATAACCATTAATACTGCAGATGCAAATCACTTGTTTACTTTCTCAATAAAGACAAAATTTTCTTCAGGCCAAATATGTGGTGAGTTTTTTTGTTAACAGTGGGTGTTAGAAAAATAAAAAAAAAAAGGCAAATCTCAAGCAGAACCAGTAAATCTCTCCTGTCTTCCAGCAGCATCAAAATAACAGACTAAGATGAATTGATTCATCATCAGCCAACTGAAAATTCTGCAAGTATTAGTCAAATATTCAGGAAAGAACAACAACCAAAAAACACAACAATTTAATATTTCTACAAAGGTGTTTCTAGTTTCCTTTTTTTTTTTTTTTCTTTGTGATAGCACTTAGAAAATTTTCAAGACCTTTGAACTCATATCTCATTTTCAGGTTTTTTTAAAATGTTTTTCACCTGGTTCTAATTGAAGAAACTGCATGAAATTGAAGCCAGCTGATAATGTTTCCTTGAAGCATCAGATATTAATGGATCAGATATCAGTTAAATTTAGTGACAGTTTTCATAACATATTTGTCCCTAGGGTTTTTTTTGGATCTTCCCATGTCCCAGTCTTGAATACTATTTTTTCACAACTGAACAAAAAGAACCCTGATTGAGCTAAAAAATAGTATGAAATCTCCACAGAAACCTGGATAAGTCATCAGCTAGACACACAAAATCATGGTGGAGATTCATTCAAAGAATGTATGTAATGACATTCAACTTAAATTGCAACCTAAAGAAATGAGGATATTAAAAGATACTCAAAATGTCAGATTGTGATGTGCTCAGTGTGCCCAAAAACTCCATTCTTAATAAAATTAAACGCAGATGCTCTTAAATATTTTCTGTTCAGATTAGTTGATTTAGATTAGCAAAATCACATACAGCTACATTTATAAAAATTAAAAATGCTGAGCTATTGACCAACTTTGAAATCTAGACCTTGCTTTTAAAAAGATAAAAAAGATAACTGAACTCTCCTGAGTATTTAGTTAGGTGTGATTGAAGGTCTCTTTCATAAAATGTGATCTAAACACTGACAATAATAGATTTGGAGATTGTTTTCAGTAACACTATGAATCACACCTGCAGTTTGAGAGCATTTTGCTTTCTTTTTATTAAAAACAATTTTAACAGCTGCCAGAAAAAAGAAACATAAATTCAGACATATGTACCCTGTCACTTAGATGTGAGAATGAAAAATTAGTAATAACAGCAGGAATATTCTTTGATTATAAGGTAAAATAACATTTTTCTCTTCACCTTAATCATGACATCTCATAACATTACATCATTTTTCTATGGCTGTGTTCTTTATTTATACCCTAAAAAAAAGAGAACAAAAAATAATATAGACCTTTGTTTGAATTTTCTACATCTTCCTTATTTATATTTCAATTTCCTTCTAAATTTCATCTTATGAACCAATATTTTCAAAAAGTAGAGCACCAAGACAGAAGGTCCATAGTGCAACAGACAATCTGCTCTATTTACAAACATACAGAAGCAACAAAATGCAACCTACATAGCTATACAGGGATCAAAGCAAAAGTTAAGGCTTTCCATCCAAGTGGAGGACTCCAAAAATCCCTGTTCAGCTACTGCAGAATTGAGGTGGCACCTTAGCACCAGGGTTCTTCATCTTTGTTAGGGTCTTCCCCCATGTCCCAGTCTCTCTGGTGAAAAGAATGTGACCATTCAGTTTGAGAACCTCAGAACAGTGCATGTTTCCAGCCTCATCTGATTCATACAAATAGGGATTTACAGAAGGCATTTAAGCTTCCATTTTCTTTCAAATATTGTCAGTAGGAAATGGAAGGTGGCAGGTCAGGTTGTAGTTAAGCACTCATGCCAGGACAGGAAATTCAGGTTCTCATTTGTACATCAGGCTCCCTGCAGCCCCAGGTGCCACAAGTGAACCATGTAAAGTGCCATGTAAAGGCTGGNGAAATTCAGGTTCTCATTTGTACAGCACCACAAGTGAACCACGTAAAGTGCCATAGGCTGTTTTCACTGAAAAGGGGGAGGAGAAAGAGAAACTGCCTGTGTCTTTAGCTGCTTCTGTCAAAGCTCTGTTCCTGGGAAGAAAAGAGTTCTAGAGCTGCTTCCCAGCAGGTCAAGCCCCAGCTTCTGTTGTTGCATGGGGTTATTCCTCCACAGGTGCAGGACCCTGCACTTGTATTTGTTGAATTTCAGAATTTTATGCTCTGCCCATTTCTCCAGGATTCTTCTGAACGGCAGCACAACTGGACACATCTGGACTGAAGAGCTCATAGACACTTTCAAGGCTGTACTATCCCTTAAAAGATTTCCAAGCTCCAGATTAGCAGTTCTGACTAAAACATGGACTCCTTCTTATAAACTGGTGGTCTTGTCTGGAAATGAAATCCAGGAGAATTCATAGTTTTCTTCAAGTCAAATCAGACTTTGGTATTAGAATTAATTAATTGTCTCATTACATCACTCTGCAGCAGACTAATTTTCTTATCAACTAAGGTTGATAAAGCTTAGTTTATTAACTGTAAGTCAGGAATTTTTGTATCCTTTATATGAATATGTTTTTTTTAAAAGGACAAGGATGTGTTTATATATGCACACACTTTTTTTTAATATAGGAGGAAGCCAATTAACACTGCTATAAAATAAGCAATCATGCCAAAAATAAATCAATTTATAAATCAAATTTCTTCATAATTTGTGTGGTGTAGTACTATAAATTACACATGCAGTAGCAATAATTGGCAATAAAATATCAAGCTATAATCCTTCAACCTCCATGGCCATACTATACATGCTGATGTAAAAATAGAACTGAATTTTTAGTATACTGTCTATAATTTACTTCATAAGGAAAAAAAATAGTTAGGGGTCTTGTCATTACAACAATTTAAAACACTCCCTGAAAAACTGGAAAGCTTTTGGAGTGGGATGCACGTAAGCATTTAAAGCAATTTCAGGAATCCAAGGTATCTCACCTGCTTTACATCACCACTAAAGAAGAGCACAGAAGCACTGAAAGATCTCAATCTGCCAGACCTATCTAAAAAGACTAATTACAGTGGGGCATTTAAAATGGTAATAGATGCCTTTGATGAGGCAGCTGCATATTGTATACCACTTCTAAAAACTTGTAAAAGTTCTCCAGTGGAACGCAGATTCACAGGCAAGGAACAATTAAGAGAGGAAAATGCAGAATGAGATCACTGATCTTCAGCCTGAATTTTTGTGAAGTGGAAAATCTATTTATGTAACTAAAATCTAGGTATTGTTATCTCATTTCCTTTTTCTACATATTGCATGTATGGCCCTTTTCTAAAATCTGGAGGGATTTCTGAAGAAATAAGGGATGACCAATGACTGATCTTGCATTGGAATGATAGCATTCTGGAGAGTAAAATATAAGGGAGAAAGTCCAGGGTTTAATGTAAATGTTTACATTTGATAGAAATGACAATTTGAAGGAAATTCCTAAGTTCTCTATGAACCTTCTCAATTAGGCACTGTTTCTTCATTGAGGTTCTTGAAAATAAAATATTCCTCTTAAATGTAATTAAATTTATGTTTCACAATTTTTGCTTCCACTGTAGTACTTTTAGTTCTTTCAAATAGGACAACATATTAGAGTTGGTTACTATTCCTCAGAGCTTAAAGGTAGTTGAATTTCTTTTTCAGGTATAGGCTTTTAAAATTTGGGCTAAATCACTGTGAACTTTATTCAACAGCCCAGCTGCAAAGGAGCTTGGCTGAATGTGACATAGTAGTCCTGGAGGACAGCAAGTTCAACATGAGCCAGCAGTGCTCTTGTATGGGTTGAATTAGACAAAGTATTGCCAGCAAGTGGAGGGAAGAGAACCTTCCCCTCCATTCTGAACTGGTGAAGTCACACCTGGAGTATTGTGTCACATTCTGGAATCCACCTTGCAAGAGAGACATGGACACATGGAGACAGTCCAGTGAAGGGCCATAAGGATGGTGAATGGACTGGAGCTCCTATACTATGAAGAAAGGCTGTGAGAGAACTGGGACTGCTCATTCTGGAGAAGTGAAAAAGCATGATGGATATCATCATTATTTATAAATACCTGAGGGACAGTGTAAAGAGGATGAGTCAGGCTCTTTTCACTGTTGCTCAGTGACAGACACCCAGAGGCAATGGACACAAAATAAAACAAGGGGGTTCCCTCTGAACATTAGGAAACATGTTAATTATGAGGGTGGTCAAACACCAGTACAAGTTTTTCAGGGAAGTGGTGGATTCTCTCTTCTTGGAAATATTCAAAAACCACCTGGACGCCATCCTGGGAAAATAGCTTTAAGTGGCAAAGCATGAGCAGAGAGGTTGGATCAGGTGACCTCCAGAGGTCCTTTCACAGAATCATCAAGGCTGGAAGAGACCTTCAAGATGATCTATACCAACTGACAACCTAGAACTACTGTAATCACCCCTAAACCATATCCCCAAGTGCCACATCCAGACATGTCCGGAACACTTCTAGAAATGGTGATCCACCATCCCTGAGCAACTTATTCCAGTGCCTAAACACCCTTTCAGTGAAGAAAAAAAGTAATTTCTAATATCTGATCTGACTCTCCCCTTTTGAAAATTAAGGTAATTTCCTCTCATCCTTGCACTTGAGACATGGCAGAGGACACTGACTTCACTACAGCCTCCTTTCAGGTAGCTGTAGGGAGCAATCTCAACTACTCTGTGAAAAGGAAATGTGAAGTCTTGCACCTGTAATTAAATAGCCCTACACACTGGTACAGGCTGAGGGTCAATAATCTGGGAAGAAGTTCTACAGAAAACAACCTCAGGTCCTGTTGAATGATAAGCTGAACATGAGCTAACATTGTGATTTTGCAACAGTGAAATCCACCAATGCCTTTGGCTGCATTAGTTACAATGGAGCCAAAAGGCAAGGGAAGTGAGCCTTCACTTCTTGGCAGCCAGTAAAGCACATTTGAGCTGCCATGTCCATTTTTGGGCTCATTTCGAGGTACTGACTTGCCACAGTTAGGTACATGGAAGCAACAAGGTCGTGGCTGGAGCAGGACTTATGAAGAGAAGCTGGGGAAATGGGTTTGTTCACCCAAAAAAGAAGGGTCAGGGGAGACCTTGTTGCTGCTGATTGGAAGAGGGAGCCAAGCTCTTCTTGAATGCAAATAATGGTAATAAAACAAGAGGCAATGAACACATTCTGGGATGAGATGAAGTCAATGTCATTATTAGTGTCAAAGATTCAAGGAGACAAAATCCTGGGCAATGTAATTTAATCAGACCTCCTCTGAGTAGGGGGTTTGGACTAGATGACCATCAGAAGTCCCTTGTATTTGGAGTTTTTCTATGAACCTCTGGTAAGATTTATTTTTTATTATACCAAGGATTTTTTTCTGAAGTAACTAAAAAAAACCCAGACTGGGTAAGAATGGGAAAGGTAAGCAAGATAGGAAATAACATGCAAATCCTCACATCCATTTTTTGCTACCAGTGGCAGAAAGGAAGCTTTTTTGTTTATGTCCTGAAGATGGTAAGTGAAGGTTGTGAGATCTGGTCTATACGGAAAATCATATGGAAAATATAACACCATAAGTGAAAAAGACTATGTTTGAAATTATCCTAAAATATGTTAAATTTCCCTTTTGAATGAAATGTTATTGTTATCCAGTTTTAGGCTGCATAATCTTAGATGTAAAAGTAAGAAAAAAATTGCTTTTACCAGGAGAAATAAAGATAACTACTCTGGGAAGTTCATGTCTCTCCTACCTTGATCCTTTCTCCTGAAATGCTATCAATGCCTAGAAAACTCTGATGTTTTCTATACATTGCACATAAAATGTTCTGTTAAAGAAAAAGAAAAAAGTCATGATAAACTCAAAGAAAAAGCATTTTCGGATCTCCATTTACGCTCTTGTTGCACCCGTTTAACGTTAATGCCTAGAAAACATTCTAGTTACAACTGGGAGAAGAATCCATATATTTAATTATTCCAGTGTCTTAACTCAAAGATTTAAAAGATTTAAAAGACTTCTAGACGCTTCTGAAAAAGCCATCTTATGAGACACATACAGGAAAATCAAAACTAAATTCCTGATTTTAATTTCATTTGAGATATATGTGTAGCTATTTCATACAGTATATAAGTTTTTTCCTTCTTCCAGAGGAAGAAGAAAATTTTTTTTCTTTTCTCTCTTGGTCACCTGAAGAAAACAATTGTTCCCACTCAATAGCTTAGTAGTGTCTGAGGAAAATAAGCAAGAAGGAGGAGAATAGGCAGGAAAGATCCGTGACTACAGAAATTCACTGCCAGCTGGGATACAGACAGATTTTATTATTCTAGATGTGACTATCAGTTTTAGGAAGTAAAACTGGATGTTGAATTCTCCTGTTCTGTACATTGAGAGTAAGATACTAAGCACGTTTTCTTACAAATTTTACTGTTGGAATAAATATAAACCTGATAAAAAATGAAATATTGTTTTAATAATTATAACTGCTGGGGATGTATCTAGTGTTTTTCTTAGCAGATTAAAAGGAACATTAGCCTGTCATTCAGAAGGAAAGGAATTATAACAGTGTGCTTGATAAAAAATATGTACAATCCAGAATACCTCAGGAAAAAATACTGGCATATATTTTGAATTCTTTGAAGGAAAGAACTATTGAAAACAGCACTACCATCACAACTCCAATTCTAGTTCCTGACTATTGAAACAGTGCAGTAAGGACACTGGATATGGAAGAATTACTAGCCCAGTCCTTCACAATAAATTAGTTTGATTCTGCCTCATTTTATTTGCAGTAAATCCTCTCACAGAATGATGAAATAGCACTTAATGAAGGATAAAAAAATCATTTCCACTGAGGTCAAAGAAATATCTACATAAATATAGTTTTGGGTTTTGATTGATAATTCACATCTTCAAGACTAGCTCAGAAAAACCTGCATTGTAGTAGTTCAATATCCATTTTAAAAGCATTGCAAGGTGGTTTATATGACATAAGTTGTTTAACTGCAGGATATTATTAGCAGTTAACAATAACCAGGTAAAAAGGTAATAAACAAGTGTGAAAATGCTTTCAATAGGCACAGAATGTGCAGTGAATGGATAATAATCAAGGATCACTTGTTAGGCTGAAGGTCAGACATGCCATGGCAACTGCACATAATGAAGTACAATGTATGCATGAGTGATATTTGATCACAATATCAGTGTAACCCTTTTAACCATTATGTATGAGGAAATAGAAAACAAAACAAGGATAGCATCTAGTTTCACCATTATTACCCAAACAGAATAGCTATGCTTTAAATACTATTAGCATAAAGTTAACAATGTGAAAACATGGCAATTATCTCAAAACATATCTTCCCCAAGGGAACTTTTAACTCTGATGAAGCCAATGACAAAACTCTGCTACCTTCCAGAAAGTTGAGTTTTCATCTCCTAGTATTTTTTAGGAGTCTTATATTCCTGATATTTGTCAAAATACACCTGCATGATACTAGTCTTTGTTCCCATTCTAGAAAGAACATGCAAGGGAGAAAGAAGCTTATGTTGTTCCAATATGTTTTTTGCATACCATGGTATACAATGCACAGTTACTTTCAGATTTTAGACTAGCAGATTGGGAAAAAAGTTTTTTTTTCTATGTATTCTTAATAGACTTCATGTAATCATCACTAAGAAACAAAACACACTGGGCACTACAGAAAAAAAAAAAAAAGTTGAAATAAATGTATGAACATCCTTGAGTATCCAACATATTAAATATTTACAGCTGTTATAAATTGTTTAGACTGTGACCTTGGTAGTATAAACAGTTCCCTAGCAGCTTGCTATCAGGCTTGCACTTTAGTAATGATGTTTATAGAACACTTTATTAAAGATATTAAAACTTCTAACTGAAAAATGTAGAGAATGCATCTGCAAAAAAACCCATAACACTAAACAGAGCATTACAAATGCATACTGGAAATCCATTAATAAAGAGAACTAGGTATCTGCTTAAATTAAACATTTATCTTTCACTGTTGAGGGCAAAGGTTTATATCCAACACTAATGAGGAGAGCTAAACTATTGGCCTCATCAGTTGTTTGAGTAAGGTGTTGCAAAATTAATTTCATTACTTCACTAGCTGTTTGCAAAATGCACCTACAACAACATAAGCCATGGTCCTCTGCTATTGATGAAATTATTGATACTAATGGAAAATTCAATCTAAATAATTCAGGACTCAATGGTAAGAGCCTGTGCAAAATTTTACATTAAACCATAGAGATGGTTTTATCATTACACCTATAAAGCTTAGTAGAAACTGAAAAAAAGGTGATCTTTAAGTGGAGTTTAAACATGAAACTCTGTTCTTGCAAAATGATGAGGAGTACAAAGTCCTACCCTATTTTAAAATCTCTTTGCAGCGTTTAGATTGTACAATGAAAAGATACTGTTTTGAGGTATGTATTCTGTAATATACTAGAATAGCTGGATTTCCCAAAGCAAAAGAAAACACCTAAAGATAATATACTGCAATAGGAAGTGGCTTTCTGCAACACCTGAGCTTCTCTCTCTTAGTGAAAGTTTACAAGTTCTGGCTGATTATTAGTCTGTGGCCTATTTCCTGCATAATCACTTAATGCTGTGATAACTCCCTGAGTCACATTGTGAGGAACCCGATGCTCTTGGATATTCTCATGTAACCCAAGTGTCTCAGTCATGTCCTTCTGTCACAACTTCGTAGGAATAGAAATAAAATGCCAAATACCTGATTTCCTGAAGTGTTAGTCAGGCACCTATGTAACTGCATTTCAAGACACATGCAGATGTCTAACACTTCAGAGAAATCAGCTTCTTTTTCATTTCAGCTTTCTTAGGCAAAATAAAGTACTGTTTAGGTGCATTTTTCACTCAATGAACTAGCATTCCAACACAAACTTTAGTCATTGTTACTGAGTTTTGGCTATCATTGATATTTAGTCATCTCTGCTATACTGTGTTGGGTAACAGCTCATGCCGATTCTCCATTATAACAAAGAGACATTATTTTCCCTCTTGTCACACTCAATAAATCCGTCCACTCCCCCAGCAAATATGTCTTGGCAGCAGTCCAATCATGGGAGTCACTAACAAGATGGTACACCTGAGGTCAGCCAAATCACTCTTTAATACAATAATCACACCTCAGCTTGGCAGTCCATCACCTATCATTCTTCCCATATGAATAAACAAAACTGCAGGAGAAAATACTCCTGAGCACCTGCTTGCACTGCAATGGTGGCAACAGCTGGTCCAGCAGATGCTTCTCACGTGATTCAGCACCTGTGCTTTTGCATTGCATTTCTGCAGTGGGGCATGTTAATAGATATTTTCTCCACTTTTTCAAAGTGAAATATCCATACCTAAAATAAATGTTTCAAGGGATAATAAAGGGATTTAGCAGAACTCTATTTCTCTTACTTAAAGGAAACCATCCAGTTGTAGAAAAGAGTCTGAAAGAACCCCAGAAGTCTTTATTAGTATAATATCTGTACTTTGTAATTTATGTGTGAGTAGAATTGAGATACCTCAGTCTTCCTGGTATCTTGTAGGTCTGAAAGACATAGGGAAAAAAAAAGAGAGCTATGCTAAGTTAATGCAGATGAGATAGTTGCCTATATGTATATTAAAAATAAAACTCTGAAGAACTTGATTTCAGGACCACTTATTAGGATGAATAATTTCTTGCTTCCTAAATAAAGCAATGGGGTTTTGCTGTTTTATATACATGTTAAAAATATAGGACAGTGACCCAGTTTTCTACTAGAGGCTTATTAGGCCTTTCTATTTAGATACTTATAAAATCATGTGCATATAAAAATCCTTAGTCCTCAAATAGTCCCATAAATCTTAACACCACATAGAAACGCTTAGTAATGACTAAAAAAATCCACCCATTTGGAAATCTAATGATTTCAAAATGCACATTTTAGGAGTTGGATTTGATGTTTCTTATGGGTCCCTTCCAACTCAGGATAGTCTATAATTCTATGACTATATTCCATGTACTCAAACCTATCAGGAAAAAAAAAGGAAATACAGATAAATCATGCTCATGTGTTCATCGGAACTCTCTCCCATGTGAGAATGCCAGAAGATAAAAAGAACTTTTTATAACATCATTCATCTCTATTGGAACCACCTCTTTGCCTACTACCCTCTCCTTTCCAGATAAGCACATATCTCTAATTGACCCTTGATAATTTATGTATTTCACCACTCTTATGAAAAGCACTTGTAAGGAATTTATGTATTTCACCACTCTTATGAAAAGCACTTGTAAGGGGATTTCTTAGGATGGACCTCAGACTGGACAAAATAAAAATCACAGAATAATTTTTTCTAAAATTCTTAACTTCCTAGAACAGTGATTTTGCCTTTTTTTTTTTTTTAATGTTTATTTCTATAAAACTCTCACATCTTGTGAAAATACAGGCAGCACAAGGCTTGGTGAGGCACTCTTGTAACTCAGCCTGTGTGTTAGTAGAAAATGGAGGCTTTTTCTATGCATATAAGTAATGTCTAAACTCTGTTGCACTCTAAAGTGATAAATCAGCATCGCAGTAAGCAGTGACCTGGTAATCAAAAGGATTTAGGGCTCATTTGACATTTTCAGTGTTTATAACAAACAGGAGTATTCCTGAGTAAAAATATAAATTGGACACTATGGCTTAAAATGTCACTTCCCTTTACTTTCTATTTCCTGGGATAAATTCAAAACTATTTAAATTAATGAATAGAACCTGAGGAAATATATAAACCCTAAGCCTTTTCAGTCTTGATTTTTTGTTTTGTTTTTAATAATAATAACAATTATTTTTAGTAGAGATATTACTTGCTTTTCAAAAACAGTATAATTGATAAACCACCCATTTTTGTAGATATAAGTTTTAACTACTACCAATACTACCCATTAAAATCTATCTCAGATACTTTTGAGAAAGAGAAAAATGTATTTTGAAAATGAAAAGGAAAAGAAAAATGGATTCTTTTAGGACAGAAATACCTTGACATAAAGTGAAATTAAATGTCTATCTGAAGTTCTTATGTTAACTTCTACCTTACTATGACAATTTCTGCATCACAGATGAAAAATGTAATTCAGGTGTCTGGAAAACCGCAGAGCACTGTTAAAAATGATGAGGCCCCAAACCCCATTAAGATTGTCCATTATTCTTTTAAAGACTTCTGCTTTGAAAATATATGAACTCAATCTGTGACAGAAGCTCTGCCTCAAATATTTCCTTCCTATGTGTTCATTGACAAAGACACAGTGATTGTTAGACACTATCTAGACACTTGATGACCTCTCTGTCCTAGAAAAAAGTGACTTGTCAGTTCTCACATTTCTTGTGATATTGTTAAAATGGGTAACAAAACAATTGGAACAGTTAGCCATAAAAAGATGTGTGTCAAAGGAGACTTGGCCAGCTCAGTGGTGTGACTTTAAAAACACAGCAATATCAGAGTAAAGGGAGGAAAAAAATTACAAAGCACTCACTGTCATAAAGTGCTTCCCATATATTTATATAGGAGATGGTAATTTCAAAAATCAGCTTTTCCTATTTTTTTCACATTGGGTTGTAAAATGCATTTTCTTTTATTTAGAAATAGCTGGGGCTGGTCTCTTCCAGCCACTTTGAACAGTAAAAATATATGATGTGTCATGCTGACTTAGTCAACTATTTAATTAACTAATGAAGTTGCAGTATCAATAATTTCTAGTTTGTAATAATTTCTAGTTGATAATAATGTTAAATCAATAAATGTCTATCTTTCTACATTTGTCCATCACACATAGCTAATGTACAATGAGATTATAAAAAGAAAGCCTCATTCCTAATGTATTTTTTAAATAAACAAATAAAATTTATGATAAAATCCCAAACACCAAAAATAACACTGTCCCTAAACCTATCACAAAACCCTAGTTACAACTTTATTTAGTCATCTAAAGATTCATTAACTACTGGGGGGATTTTCAAAATTGCTTAAGGAGGTGCCAAGTGGTAATATATTTTATTTGTAATACCCCTTAATACCTATCTGAATCTTTAAACAAATATTTTTGTGAAGTTTTATTCTGATACTCAGATTATAAAGGGACTTAAACATCTAAATCAATTGAACTCTTATTTTGCTTATATACTTTGAAAATGTTAAAATCTCATTAATTGCTAGTGATACTGGAAAGTCAATTTCAGAAACTTTAAAAGGTACTAAATTTGAAGGTTTACTGAAAATGGTTCATATAATTGTAGGCAAGGCCAGACCAGGAGAACCGCTAGGGACTCCTGGAATATTAAGACTTTTCTTTCAAGAATTCAGTCTTTTCTATTAAAAGCAGGTTATCAGAGTAAATACTAATGTCAAACTTCTCTGCCATTATGTCATGAACATTAAAAAAAATGTGAATCCAGGAAAATTTAATACATTCTTTGCCTATATATCCCTACCCATAACATATATCAAACAACTAATTTTACATTTCTTATGATGGGTATAATAGTTGTGCTTAATTTTCAATCAACAATTCACAAATTATCTCATTCACATTCACATTATAAAGAAGAATAAGAGTATTAATGGTTCATCAGAATGTATCAAAGATCACTCCAACTCAGAAGGCCAGAAAAATCCCTGTGAACCTTTTAAAACTTCAAATCTGATTGCAACTGTTGTCAGAGATGCTTTATGTGGACCAGTCAGAGCAGGAAAAAGCCAAAAAGGTGTATTGGTGGAGGAGAGAGTTCAACATGTAGTTGTTACCACTTTGGCAGTAGAGGATACTCCTGAATATCTTATGTCAGGACTATTTTGAAGACTTTCACTGACATAGATATTCTGGTCACAGTGGATCATTCAATGATCTCTGTAGAGCACAGCTTGTGCTGGGAGAAGCGGTTGGCATATATTAAGATATGCAGTCGGACCAGTGATGTCATGTCTTTCATTTTGGCTGTGAGTTTTTCACTGTATTGATGTAAAATGTAGTTTTCCTTATCTAATTGTTTTCCTTATCTTATCTAATACCATGAGCTCTCAGAATTTCTTTAAGAAAAGTGATTTTGTATTAGAATAAAATCTCTTTTCTTACTTGTTCCTCTTCTGCTTAAATTAGAAATTCCCCAAACTAAAATATGGAGGAAGAATATTACTGATTTATTTCTTCTATTTTACATTATTTTAGATACATTATGTAATTATAAAATAATGTAAAAAAATCCCACATGGAAAAATAGAATTGATGATTGCAGCCTAGGTTGACATTAGCTGGAGAATATGACTTGGGTTTCACTGGTTCAGTGATAAGAAAAGACAAAGGCACTCAAGAACAAACGTTAAAAAAATCATATTCTGAACATCATCCATGTGACTTGTGCCTAATAAGTTGTAGATGATCATATATCTATCTATCCAGCAGCCCATTGGTCTGGCACTGCAGCTATCAAGTGCCATAATTGGACCTAAAATGTTTAATCAAGCAAAAATTCTTCTCAAATGGGAAAACTATCAAATAAAATTCACATTTAGAAAGAGTTTGTGAAGTAGTGATGTTAATGGCCAGAGGTTTAGAAAACATGATCTGCAAGGATGTAAAAAAAAAAAAAATCCTAAAAAAGTAGAAAGGGTAGAGATGAAAGTAAAAGATGAAAATTATTGTAGACAACAAACCCATTACAAACAGTAAGAGTTTAGTTCATGCTAGACAGAATAGGAAGTAATGGCCACAGGTTACAATAACAGAGAATCATGTCTAAAATTCAGATTAAGAATTAAAATTTTCAAATGATGGAAGTAAATTAAACTTAATGCACTTTTCATGAATCTCCATAATTTCAATCTTTTCAAGTTGGAACTATCCACAAAAGACTTGTCTTTTATAAGAAGCTGACTCTATAAAATCTTATATGCAAACTTACATTTGACCTTTTGAAAACAGGCCAAATCAAAAGACCAAATCAAAAGGCTGAGGCACCCTTCCCATTCTGGTGGAAGTTGGTGCTCAGGTGAGTGTTGCCACTTTTTAGTTAAATTTTATCTTCTGATAGCTTCAGAGAATCTGCATTGACAAAAACCTGGGTAGATTTAAGTGACCTAGCTCATGTAAGAATTTCTTTTGACAAGCACACATTTGTGTTTTCAGATTCTGTGGATTTTCATTGCAGGTGTCATGTTTTCATTAAGGATAGTTATTCATAATGCCAAATATGTTGATCCACTGTTCCAGCTGTTCTACTATTGGGATCTGACAAATTCAAAACTGGAGCCAGAAGAGTGAATATCTGTGTTCTGGTGGTGCTGCTCTTACACAGCCTCACAGGAAAATACAATAAGCAAAGTTCACAAAGGTACTTCAAAATTGAAATGCTGTACACCATACTAGCTAATTCTTGGGGCCTGCTCAAGTCAGAGGCCTATGCTAAGCATTTAATTTCTTTCTTTTATGGGCAGATGTGCTGGTTTCAGCTGGGATAGAGTTAATTTTCTTGACAGTGGCTGGTATGAGGCTGTGTTTCAGATCTGTGCTGAATACAGGGCTGTTAATATAGAGATGCTTTGTTGTTGCTGAGCAGGGCTTGCAGAGAGCCAAGGCCTTTTCTGCTTTTCATACTGCCATGCCAATGAGGGAACTGAGAGTGCTTGGGAGGTTAGGAGAAGACACAGCCAGGATTGGTGGCTCAAACTGACAAAAGGGATATTCCAGACCATATGCCATCATACTCAGTATATAAAAATGAGGAGAAGAAGCTGGAAGGAGAATGTTTAGATGATGAAATTTGTCTTCTGAAGTAATACTGGATAGGGCTCTGCTCTCGTGGAGATGGCTGAACAGCTGCCTGCCTATGAATAGCAGTGTGAATCTTTGTTTTGCTTTGTTTGTGCGTGTGGCTTTTGCTTTCCCTATTAAACTGTCATTATCTCAACCCACGAGTTTATTAGCTCTTACACTTCTCACTTTTACTTCCCTAGCTTTTACTCCTTGATCCCACTGGCGGGGGAGTGAGCAGGCGGCTGCATGGGGCTTGGCTGCTGCCTGGGGCTAAACCACGGCAGTGGGTGAGGCTGAGCAGCCTCAGAATAGGATCCACAAGTAGCAGCTGAGTGAACAAGAGGCTCATGAACTGGAAATACTGTTCTGCCTATCTTATCATTCACAAAAAACTCAGATATTTCCTGAATAAAACTCCATTACATAGTGTAACAATGCCCTTATTTTATGATACAACAATACTGCAGATAACTTTTCTTTAACTTAGAGAAAATGTCATACAAGTGTCCTGTCTCACTTGTAGCTTTTTATTATTTCTATTATCTGTTCACAACCAAGGTAAACACCAGCTTAGTGAAAAAATTATTGCACTTGGTATGCATAGAATTAGGGATGAACACTGATTTCTACTGAAGCCACAGAAAAAAAAATTATAAAGAGATGCTCAGTGCTCCCTGTCATTAATATTTTCTGTTCCTGTACCTCTGAGTCACAGATGCATTCTGCCCTAGGTTTTAAGTAGGCAGAATGTTCTGTTAAGAAGGTCTTGTCATTTGAAAAGGGATAGCATTTATCCTGATCACTCCAGTGTCATTCTGCAAGGATTCTGGAAATTTACTTCAGTCTGTGCACTTCCACAGAAATGCCCAAATTCCTCTCGACTATTAAGAAAGAAAGATGTGTTTCACCAGTGCCTTCAGCTGTTAATGAACCTACTCACTTCCTTAATGTAATTCTTTTGGAACATCTTTCACTGGATGATTTCAAAGAAATGGTACTTCCTTTAATTCAAAGAATATTTTCTTGCACTAAGACCTACAGGTTCCAGAACTGTAAGATCCAGTAAATCAATCCAGCTGTTTAAAATATCACACTTGTTGCTCAGGAGAGAGGTGAACAACTTTAACCTGTGTGGTTCCAAACATTCTGAGCTTTCTTTAGTTTAGAATTTCAAATCTGAACAAATTTTCTCTTTGATAGCTGCTGCAAGCAATTGTTCCACTAGAAACTGAGACAACAACCCATCTCACCTAGCTATGTTCACAGTGTTTCTACTAAGAAAGCCAGTTACAAAAGTGTATAAGCTTGGAAAAGCAATAGTCAGCAAAGATAAGGAGATAGAATATAGGGCAAGGAATCTGAAACACAAGATGATAAGCAAGGATTTAAAAATAGTAAAATTCTGGAAAGGGTGTTTGGAGAGAGAAATATAAAGAAGATTGGAATTGTGAGTCAAAAGTCAAGGATGAATACCAAAATTGACTTCTTGACTTTACAAGAAAAGAATAAAATGAGGCATCAGTGTGAGTGTGATATTTATCTAAACAACGACATAAAATGGAAATGGACAATTCTTATATATAAGGAATCGGTCACTCATATATATATATATATATATATACTTGAGGATCAGTGGAACTTGTGTTGGATTTATAGTTGAAATCAAGATCAAAACTGTTAAAAGGCATGACAGAGGAGTCTTTTGATGACATTTTATGATCTATATTATTCAAGAAATCAAACTGGGTTGTTATAATGGTCTTCTCTTTTCCAAAGACCTCAAATTAATTTTCTATTGGAAGGAATCTAAATATTAAACAATAAATCACTCCTTCCTTTTTTGAATACAGGCTACTGGCATGTGCATTTTATACCTCTGATCCAGGAAGCTGAGAGGGGACAGTGGAAGGTGTTCATTTTTCTGCACTTTTCCCAAAACTCTTTCCTTAATCACCCTGACTAGAAAACTGTTTTAATGTTTATATGGACAGAACTTCTGCTACATTTGGGTTTATTTTTTTATGTTATTTTTTACTGTTTCTTCATTTGTCATGAGACCAGGTTACAAAACCTGGTTGCAGAGCACAGGTCATCTAACTTCAATGTCTACCACTCATCTCCCTACTTGTTTTTCATTTTCTAATTGCCCAGGAGTAGTACAGGGCAAGAATTGAGCCTGATGTCAATACTAATCTTATGGAGATGATAGTTTTCTTAAGGAAAAAAAAAAAACCCAAAGGAAAGGAACAGCTGGATAAGAAAATTGGAAAGATGGAATTGAGTAGGGTTTCTACAGGGCACATACTATTCCCCAGGGCATAATAGGTTTTGGATAGCTTTGATCATGCAGTAAGTTGGATTTCAGGTTAGTTTTCAAAACAAGGTGGTAGAGATCACCTTATGCCAGATAAGCAGGAATAACTTATGTCATAAGGGTCGTTAAAAATATATAAGCAATATTACAGAAAATGCAACAAATTTTCAAATGAGATCCAGTTCCCTTGAAAAACAGTGAAAATTTGTATCTATAGTCTGAGAAGGACATTGAAAGAGAGAAGGGACATTGGTAATACTATAGAAAGTACAAGAAAATGAGGCTTATTTTTCTTATAAAATGAACTGTGATTTTTATAGCCATAAATGCCTGGTTTAGTCATACAAGTCTTGCATGCCTGAAAAGAACATTACAAACAATGAGCCAAAGAAGATAGGATTAAGGCCTTCCTTAATATTGTAAGCCTTTTCTTTGTTTTGGTGTAAAGTTCTATCAGGAACAAAGTTTTTTTCCTCATAAAATGAAGAAAAATAGGCACTTGTGCTGTTAAAACAGGTTAAAAAGTCTAAACAGAATATGTATGCAAAATACTTGTACAACATGTCTGGAAAAAACCTAAATTCCTACACATTGGACTCCTGTGTTTTAGTATCCTCATCTGTGGTGGAGAAATTTGTTTCCATTCTAATCAGATGCTCTCCTGAGATGCAAATGCCGTAAGTTTGAAGATTTGTAGGCCAAGCAGAACATAGGAGTCTCATTTCCTGGACAAAGAATTTCAACAGTGAAGCTAATAGACAACTTTTTATTCTCCAGCAGCAGCTTTCTGAAAGAAATCCAGATCTATCAGTGTGTGTTAAGCATATTGCTAATGTGCCACTTGAACCAGCAAAGGGAACATCAAGTCTGGGATATCAGCAAACCTTCTCACAGGACCATGACCAATGTAGAGTACAAGCAACTTTGAACCTACTGTGCTTCTCTTCCTTCTGATCCAGCCACACACCCCTTGGGTGCTAACAAGCTCAGATAACCTTGACTGCTCATTACTCTTGATGTAATTATTGCTTTCTTATTTCCAGTACCATGATAACAAATGTATATTTGTTATCAAAATGACAATGTCTTGCTTAAGCAGCTGTGTGATTTATTTTTGTTTTTCATGGCTTGCATTGCCAGACTGATACTTAACTAAAACATGCAGCTTGCTGTAAAGCAGAGTACTGTCATTCTACATGAAAAACTAGCAGTTGTTACCATTACTAGATAATGAAATTGGTATAAAAATCTTGGGTTAATCAAGAATTAAAATAAACAAAACAAACAACAACAAAGCCAAACAAAACCCACAAACAAACAAAACCCCAAAACAAACGAACAAAACAAACAAAAAAATCAAGCAAAACCCAAAACAAGCAAGCAAGCCTAACCAAATGAAAAAAACAAAAAGCAAGCAAAAAAAATCACAAAACTAAACCAACCAAGTAAATGTCTTTAGAATTATAAAATAGCATGGTGGTTTGGTATTTTAATCAATGAATAAGCTACTGAAAACAAAAATTAAAAAGAAAATTAGCTGACCAGAAAATAGGGACAAGTTCAAGTTATCTTACCTCAGGGATACCAATAAAATTAGGTTAAAATATGATACACTGATGGCAATTAAATAAACTTGCTGAAATGTCACTATATAATAATGCTGCAATATCCAAATAAGGTAAAATTTCACCTTGACAAATACACTTATGTCTATGTGCAAAATTATCATTTGACTGAGCTATGTGGAAATCTTCACTGTTCATTTTGTGAAACTTTGGCAGCATTCAACACTTATCAGGCAGCTGAAAATTGTTGGACAAGTCACATCTTCTTACTTTATCCTGTTTCCCTTTCTGTTTAAAGCTTATCCTCTGTTACTCCATCATCACTCCTGCAGTTATTTTTCCTGAATCTTTTTAAAAAGCCAGTCATGTAACTGCAATCCACATAAGTGTGTCTATCTAGAGGTGTGCCATATTTTGCAGAATGTAACGAAGCAATTTTTAAAAAGCAGTATTAAGAGAATGTCAAGGGAAAAAAAATTGAGTCCATGACCACTGTACAGCCAAGCACTGCTTCATGATGCTGCTTTTGAGTATAGAGAACTGGAATTTTGATGGAATGATACACTCCACTTCCAGAGACAAATTAGAAAATGAGCAACCCTGGCATTCACCTTGCTAATCACTGCTCATTTTCTCAAGAAAAAAAAAAAAAAGAAAAAGTAGATCTTTATGTAAAGGCTTCTGAACTAGAGGTAATTGTCTCTAAAGCAGGAACCACTAGAGTATGATTAAAGACTGAGATAAAAAACAAACAGAGGAGCAAAATACCAAAATTAATAGGTAGTCAAACCCAAGTGTTTTACTAGAGTATGGAACACTTTCTACAAATTAAAGGAGCAAGCAAGCCAAACATGTAAGAGCAAAATGTGAGTCTGTGACCACTGAGACAGATAAGATAAGAATTTTATCTGGAGTTGGAAACTGCCTCAGAAAAGCAGAGAGATACAATGAAATTGTAAGCACACAATTTTATTGATAAGAATGTTTATGCAAATAATGAAATTCATTGTATTTAGAGCCACATCATGCCTATTTTTTGTATGTCTATCAAATCTAAACCCAGCATCAATGATATTTAAACAATTTCTTTTTCTCATATGAGAAAATGAAACCTATAGCTTGTGATAAAGATACATGACTTCATTTAATAAGATCCATAATTCCTCAAATAATTAACCTTTAAAAACCTGTGGCTGGTATGAGTCTTTGTAGACTGTATTTCACATGAAGTAAATACCTGTGGCTAAACTGAGCCACAAATAAGCTAATGGACTGATATTGGGGAAAACTGGTAGATTCTTAAATATGCTTTTAGGCTTGAGACCTGTGGAAATCTTCTGTGTTCATTGTACCTCATTAGTTCTTTTTTCTGGGATTATTAGAGAAAGATGGCAGGTGAATTTAGATATTAATCCATTAGACTGTCCATGCTTCCCTTTCAAAGTTTGTTAATTTTCTTTCCTCTTTGTCAGTTTTAATTTGTCACTGAAATGAGAATGAAATAATTGTGTCAGTGTGTGAGTTCTGTTTCATAGTCAAGGTTTTAGTGCAGGTATAAAATTGGCTTTTGGATTCTACTGACATTGGTTAAATGATTATGGAGTAACACATGTTGAGTCAAGGCTCCTGACATGTCAAATTAAATCAAAATTAGTTCAGTCACAGTCTAGTGTTTATGCACACTGGTAACATATATTGTAAAATCACTATAAAGTTACTGCATGCAAAATATTACAATGAAAAGTAATCGTTGCCTTCAGAAACTAATGGCAAGGAATTATAAATAGTGAAATTATTTAGACTCAGACTCTGAAATATCTTTTCCTTCTGGTAAGTCACTACCTCATTTAAAATAAGACTTTACAAAGCACCTGTCTGTCACATTAATATTCTATGCAATGATTGGGCACCAACACTATCAAAGTCATTCTAACCTTTCAGAACTCTCTTTGGCTAGTTTCCCACATTAGTCATAAAACCAGTACAAAGTCTACTTCCATTCAGCCTTTTACAGCTTTTTAAAAAATTGGAACATTTAATTCACACTCTGACATCCTTACAGAGGAAAGTGCAGGCAGGAGCATTCTCCAGACTTCTGTAAAGAATCATCAGACTGAATTCCAAGGCTAATCCATATGCACAAATAAAATAACATCTTCATTTCTGAAAACAGCTATGTAAAAAAAAGATCATGTATTTATATGAGACTCAGAAAATAAATAGCAGGGCTGTGATACTGAATCTTACTGTTGTAAGTCCTATAGCTGCAGACAGAGAGAGATTTTAAAATCTATTTAGACATGAAAACAAGGTGATTAAACCCTAAAGGACCTTCTATTGAGATATCTAACCTTGACAGAAAAGAGTGGATATTAATTTTCACTTGTTTTAGACACTTTAATAATGTTATCAGGAGACTGTATACATGGAATAACAACTTTGGCATTAATAGAGTTCCTTTTACAGATACGAATTAGTCATAAAATTAAGAGCTGTTGAAACAAGACTTTGATTTCTAACATGTAAGTGATTTTAAGATTAATTAAAAATCCATCAAGGTTGTGATAAAATTTCCAGTGTCTTCAATAAAATCAAAGCTGAATAAACAAATGAAAATGCAATATTTTGCCTATAAAAAGACAAGAGAAATATTCATGATTAAAATTATTTGCCTTTCTAATGAGCTGTACAAATCAAGTTAAATGTATTGCTCTTGTTAGGCTCTCTGGGCCCACTTTAATTCAGGCATCTGTGTATGCTGTGTGACAATGCTGTTTAGTGATAAAATACTGCCACATAGCATCACATTTCAGCATCTGGCACACCACATGCTGGCTAAAATGTTCTGCACTTATTTGTCAGTTGGTGTTTTACCACTGAATTCACCAGTAGGCAACACAAGTAAGGAAAAATAAGTGTCTAACTTCACCCATAGATTTTCTTACTGCTTTGGTGATAATAGAAAATTCAGTTGGAGAATATAGCAAAAAAGAAATAGGACTTTATATAAAAGTAGGTCAATATCAAATCCATTCAAAGAAAAGTAGAGACACCAAGGCACAAAAACCTGAAGTGACTGGTTCCAAATTATTCAGGCAGCTCACAGGAAAAAAAGCAAATAGAGGAACTCATACTTGCAAAGTGTCAGGTCAGCAACTTCAAAAGCCAAGCCTTTGCCATTCTAAAGGCAAAAAAAAAAAATTTGTCAGTTGTTTGAGAAGGTAAAATATATGGTGGTTCAAGCATTCTGAAACTGAAAGAGACTGAAAGAGACTGAGACTGAAAGGTGCTCCTTCCAACTTTTCTGAACTCTGTTTCCTTCCCATTAAACACACAACCAAGAAATCTAGATGTATCTAAGGTATATAAAAAATTACACTAAGATGAAATTCATGATTTGGTAACAATCAATCATTTTTCTGTCATTAAAAAGTCCAGATACAGCAGAAGTAAAACTTTGAAGGGAAAATGTATTTTCAAGGGAAAATATATTCATCTCCTTGGGTTTTCTTTCAGGAAGATTTGCACTGGCACACAATAAATATTGTAATATTATCAAAAGTATATTCTTCACTGATGATGGTTTGGACCAAGTATCTTTCCCTCTGTAGTTTGTATTATCTGTCACTGTCCATTAGGAATGGATTTTTTTCACCTGCTTTACTACAGTCTTTATAGATGAATAAATGTGATATTTCCCTTCCATGGGCAGTAATAACATATAGGTTAAATGACTACAATGAACTATAATAAAGTTCAGAATGACAAAAGACCATTAAAAAACTTCAGCAGTAATCATGGGTTCCTCATTGTCTATTTCATTAGTAAGACCTATCAAAGTAATTTTTGTAACCTACATATATTTCATAATCACATTGTATGATTTTTTGGTTTGAAGGAAGTTTTCCTCCATGTACAAGATCTCTCCACTGCATTCCAGGGGAATTATACCCAAAAGTCCCAGGACTTCCCTAATTATTTTTTAAAAACAATGAATACTTACTATACCAGGGTTACCACAAAGTGTTGACTTCAGTTTTCTTTCTTTTGACCTTCCTCTGTCTTTGAATTTTTGTGGTTTATGTGTAGCAAGTCTTCCCTATATATACCAGCTGAGAATTTTCCTCTGCTGTGGTGACCTCCTCAGCAGCTGAATTAAGTAATTCAAATTTGCTTTGTTCAACTCAAGCTGTGTAAGAATGCCCTAAAAGAATATTTTGAGATGAGATTACATTTTAATCTTCATCTTGATGAAGTCAAGGCACTCATACAGAACTTATAGGAACTATTTGCCTTATAGAGCTATATAAAAATCACACTGTTTCTTTCTATTTTATGCAGTTTACAAAGCATAATTTAAATTTAGTAAAGTAGTCCAGTTCATTTCTTTGAGGCAGGATATCTCTGTAATCATCACTGCTCCCAAGACAGGACATCTTCAAATATACAGTTTATAGAGACAGCTAAAAGCCACTTCACAACTAGCTGTTTTAGAAAGAAAATTACTCCAGTTTCATTGTAAAAGGGTTTCTTGCCACTGGTCATGACATATAAGTAGATGAAAAGAGATTAATTAGAACAAAGGACCTCCACAGATCTCCATTTAAGAAAAAATGTAGTTTAGTATGTTGAACACAGTATTGTAACATTGAGACTAACTGCTCTGTATTAAAAATGAAGGGGTTTGCTTCCTTCTACAGTATATTTTAAAGAGGTTCTGTGGTTGCTTCATCTTTGGACAGAAGCCCAGATTTTCTGAGGATAATCTGGGAGGGACAAGTGCCAGTACAACTCATGGTATGTAGTTCAGAGCTTTTCTCGTTTCTCTTCCTCCTAGGCCTGTCTATATTCTTTCATAGTTTTTATTTATTTTTATTCTTTCATTCTTTTCTATGTTCTTTTATAATCACTGAAGTTCAGGATGGAGCTCTGTGCAGTTTGGTAAAATGAGTTTTATTTTTTATTTGCATCAGTAGTAGATTCCTTCTTTTCTTAGACTTCTGCCTGAGAATAGCNGCTCACTAATTATGAAGAATCCAGCCTAGTAGCATGAATGTAAACTCAATTATATTGCCCAATCACATACTAACATTGGGTATCTCTGACCAGGCTGCAAAGTCTGTGTTCTGGTCCAAAGAAGCACACCGAGTACCTGACACCTGAGTAGGGTCAGAGCACAGATGTCAGTCTTCTCCCACTTGGTAGAACCTTCATTTACATTCTCTAGAAAGCATTGGGTTCATGTGTGAAAAAGCAGCATTACTATGAGGAACATTACCACTGCCTTCAAATTAAGCACCCTTCCAAAATAATCATATACAATATTTTAAATTAATTTTAATTAAGATCTTGGTCCACACATTGTATCCCAGTTTGGTTTTATGGTATAGTGTGCATAATAATGGTTATTACTCATTAAGGAATTTTCTCTTCATGCTCTGTGGCAAGTTGGTGAATAGAAATTAATGCTATGCTGATCTCACTTAAAATTTCTCCTGTTATCAGTCCTTGTATTAATCTTCCTTTAATTATAGATACAACTAATGTGTATATATAATGGAGTATTATATATTTTATGCATATATAATTATATGTAATTGGTTATTATAGATATAACTGAGATATATGAAACTCAGTCCAGAAAAGAAACAAACTAAAAAATTATTTTTTTGCTACCAGTCTTCAGATTTTGCTTTTCTGAGCAAATAGCCCTTCTCTAGAAGGTCTTTTAAAATAAGCCTGCAAGAATAGAGAGGAATAGAACAGGTTACAGGGAGAGTATAATTTTTATTTTATTTTGGTTATTATCTAAATAAATGCTCTTGGAGCACAGCCCAGTTGGAGCTCTGCAGCAGGGTTTATAAAACTCTGACAATGCTGACTTCAAACAGGGTTTCTGCTTCCCATTTTTGCAGAGCTGGGAGCTGATCTTCAGTTTGAACTGCAAATCCTCCAACCTTCAGCCCTCACTTCAGCACCTTTGCGTGATAGGGCTGGTGTGTTCAGCTGAGCCTCCTGTCAGACAGAGCCTGAGAGAAGAAATATTTTGCAGTCAGTGAGCTGCCATTTATTTACAAATAGCCATTTCATCCTAAATATATCCTATTGCTTTTACTCAGAAAAGATAAAACAAAATTAAAACATATTAAAACCTTCTGTGACTTCCTTCAAGCAGAAGTAAAATGACCTTTCTTTACTAGCTAAAGAGGGATTAAGATAGTTACCCAATACCACTTTACATTTGAATTAAAGCATCTGTGCAAAGCAAGAAAGCTCTCCAGCAAGTGTAATTTTTTTTTTTGATGGTAATTTTTTTTTATTTTTCCTGAATGTCTTGTGCCTTTTTGATGTTAACTGTTTGTTCCCCCTGTACATCCCTCTTAAACATTTTTATTATTTACCAAATTATTTAAATATGTAGTTAATTTAAAACACACAAACACATCCATTGACATTCCACTTGCCCTTTAAGTTAAACATATACTTTCTGAATTGTAGCCTAAAAGTGAGTCTCTTCACTCATAAAGGCTGTTTTGGGGATATCATAGTTCTGCAAAGTGCTGATCACTCTGCTCTTCTTATGATCAAAAGACAAATAATGCATTCTCAAAAATTATTACAAGCTTTGCTACTTGCAGGAACAAATCTACCCTCTATCAGTCAGAAAAATCAAGGTCTGATTTACATGTGTCTACCTGTCTTCGCAGTTTGAGTAATTTTTTGCTCACAAATCACTGACCTGAATTCATGTGCCTAAAGTGATTGTGAACACAAATATTAGCTCTTATCTAATCACCCAAAGAGTATTTGCACCTGTTATGAATTATGCATGCAGAAATTCAGCTGAATTATTTGTATATGTAAAGTTGAATACACAAAAAGCCCATTTCTTAAAATCTAGGACAAGATGTTAAACACTATATTTTTTACAACAAGTACCAGCTTATCAGAATATTGAATATTTTATGTCTGGGTAAATGCATATGCTTAAAAGTGGTAAAATATGGATTAATACGATATTGCTTACATAGTAACAGGATACTGTTTCTTGCCTGAATTCTGAAAATTTTGAATGCATTTAGTAAACTTATTCAAAGAAGACAACCAACTGTCATTAGAGAGCATAAATTTTTATTTGTTTATGTAAATGTCTGTGTTTAAAAATAGCACTTTTTAAATGTCAGTTCAATCCAGATATAAAGAAAAGAGTCAGAAATCTTTAAGAACATAAAATGGTGAAAAGAAATAGAAAAATTCCCTGAACTAAGATGACAAATATTTTCAAAATAAATAACATTTACTGAGATGAGCTGAGATCTTCTGTCTTGTTTCCATTGATCTGCTTGCTACTGCAAATGAACAGTTATAACTATATGAAACTAAGAAATATATATATATATTTTTCCCATTGTTTCCTTGGTAAGGATGACTGCTATTGAGGTAAGTCAGAAAAATGCCTATTAGCAGGTAAGACAAGGGAAAAGAATCAACTAAGCGCTTGTGTTCTGACAGTTGACAAGGAGAGATCAAGGGGGAAAAAGGTTCTAACAAGCAGAGGAGGTGGAGAGACTTACCAGATATGCTACACAGCCCATCCAAAAGAAAGTAATTCTAAGGACAAAAAAACCCAGGGATTCCACATTTCTTGAGCTGTGTAGCTTAATGTTTGGTGTTGTGTCCCTGCACCCTGGTCAGCTCCCTGCTATAACTTTACAGCAAGAACCTGCTAGTGTAAATCATGTGATGGGATTTTAGTAGTGAGAATGAATCTGGCCATTCAGTCTGTATTAAAGATGAAGAGAAAAACAGTCTCAAGATAACAACTACCTTCTTTATATTCAGTATGGAAATAGGGTTTTGACTTCAGACATGAGAGGCATAGCTGAACAAACATGACCCAGATTCACACTTGTCTGTGCTATGAATTTTGTTTTCCTTGTTGCACAGTGAGCAATCTAAGCTGTTTCAAAAGACCTACTTACAGTGACTCAAAAATATAGTTGAAAATATTCCAATGACATTTTCTTTAATTAGTAGTAATTATTTTAAATTTTTAACCAGCATAGCCTTTAAAACCAATTTATGAAAAAGGATTTATTTTCTTCATATCCTCCCAAATAGTTGTCTGTTTACTGTAAGGACATCTAAGAACTTCAAGTCTAAACAGGAGAGGAAGAATTTAGTCTGTGCTATTTTAAGTTCAGAGAAATCTTTAGGCGAAGCAAAACATCCTGGTAATCACCACAGATGAAACAGAAGTGCTTCAAAGAAGTAAATTTGCAATTTTGAGTCTCTTTTTCATTTAAGAAAATGTCCTGAAAGTCCTTGAATTTTGAGTCTTGCATCAGCTAGCTGCCTGCAGCATTTCCCTAGGGCTGCTCTTCAGATGTTCTCAGGTTGGGATCTATAGTAACACTGCTTCATATCACAAGTGCAAACAGCTTTTCTTGCATATTTATCTCGTTGCTATCTTGGAAACTGTATGCACAGCACAATAGCTTTTCAAATATTGATGGAATATTCAGTTGTTATCTCCCTTTCAGCTCTCCCTCAAAATGCAATACAAACATTTTCAGCCTTTGCTTAATATGCTATATACCTGCTTCTTACTTTTCATTGCACATATTCAAGGTTAAAATAACAGTTAAATTAAAAATAGCTGAACAATAAATACATTCTTAAATCATCTAAAAGATACTGGCCAAATTTTTGAGAGCAAGTAACTCCAAATTTCTGAATATATATATTATGACCTAACTCAGATTTGCCAGGACAGACTCAATTGGAAATTCACCTCCCAAATCACTCAGCTGGCAAATCACGTTTGTACAGAATGTGTGATTATGCAGCCTTTTCCCCACATCCATTTGATTTTGAGATAGTGTATAACATAGGATCCGTAGGATACAATTCTTTCTTTCCATGTTAGTCAAGAGTTCAGTTAAGACCTCCAAAGATATGTATCTACTGTAATTTGGTATAGTAAAATAGCTTCCTTTCACTACTGGTGTTTAGTTGCTGCTCTTAAAGAGCACAGATATGGGTGTGAGTCCCAAAAATACTGTCCACCACCTCTGTGGAGAAGTGAACATCTCAGGATAGCTTAAATGGCATGTGCTACCTATGTTTGAACACCTGAATCAAGGTTAATCTCCCTTATAATCAATGAGTGTCTGGTCAATACAATAAAGAGTATGGAAATCTATTCACTTCACCCTCAGTTGATGTGCATTTATTGTTCAGCTGATTTTCTCTAGAGACTCCATTGATTATATCAAATATAATGCAAATTTAGACAGTGGCTTACTTGAAGATACTGACAACAAACTACAGAAGAGTTCTGTTTCCTAAGATTACCCGCAATGCCTCAATTTCCATAAGCAAGGACATGCACTCTTGCTGTGAGGTGGAGTTCTGTGTCCTCATGTATAAAGTATGCAGGTATCTAAAATGGGATTCATGCCCATTGAAGAGGATAATCTACAAATCCATACATACTTTGGTAAGAAGATTTTACCATGCATTTAATTTTAACATGTACCTCTAGGTTTGTTTTTCTGCTTACTCCAGACTGCCACAGGCTTGGACACATTTCAGGGCTAAGCTTGATTTATTAAATATTAAAATAAATATATAAAATTTTGAGGAACTGGTCTCCCTGCTACAAGAGAATAGTTCTCATTATGGGGCAGTAGATGCTTTCACAAATCATACTGTATCAAGCCACTGTCTTGGAAAGGAAAGAACTATAAATTAGAACCTCTTAAAATGTGTAGGCATTTCCCTGATCATTATCTTAAATGAGATAAATCTCTCTCCATGAATAGCTATTCTTATGGAAGCAACCTAGGTGACTAGATAACTAAAGTTTTAGTAATCTAAGGCTGAGTGACCAGTGTGTTGCCCTGTCTGGCAGTCAATGGGGCTGCTGCCACTGCTGCTCCACCACAAGGAGGACAGGGAAGAACAGGAAGAATGAGAAAACCCATGGAGAAAAATAAGCAAAGCAGACTCAGCCTGGGAGAATTTAATTCAATTTAAAACATTCAATTACAGATTTAGGTAGTGCAAACTAGAAGACAAGTATTTAGCCCTTAAAGAAGACATTTTCTCTCCTCCTTTCCCCAGATCGCCTTCACTGCCGGCTTCTCCGACCTGGTTGTTTTTACAGATTATGCTCTTTCTCTTTGGTGAGGTGACACATGGAGCAAGGAATTGGGGTCAGGGTATAGAATGCTCCTTGTTCTCCTGATGCTTTGCTTTGCATCTGCTCCTTCCTTCATGCTCGTTTCCTCCTCTCTGCTGCAAGTCCTCCATGGATTAGAGACCCTCTGTAGGAATGGCCAGCTCTGCCATGAAGAAACTCACACATTCTCATGTCACTGATCCTTTTCTCTCAGTGTTTTACTGTTCTTTCTTAAATATGTTGATCCAGATGCACCTGCCACCAGGCAGAGGGGTTCAGCTGTGTCCTGCCATGGGTGGGCTAGCACCATCTGGCACTGGCTGTGCCTGGCACGGAACGGCTCCAGTCTCCTTACAAAGGCTGCCCAAAGCGCACACTACCTTCACCCTGCCCTTTATAGGCAGTGCAGAGAGAGGTGTCCCCTCTAAAACAACTTATCATCAGTCTGCAGAGGTAAATCTGCAGTAAGTCACCCTGCAGATGGTAAAAGGACCAGCACCACTTTGTCCCCTGGTGTCTTTGATGCTCTGAGGTGGTGTGTGGTGCCAGGCTGCTCATCGTCCACTCGGGGAGCAGCCAGTTCAGACCATGGGCTTTATCACTGGCAGCAAAAAGTGTCTGGTAAATCTCAGGACAAAACACGGTGTGAGCTATTAACACAATAGCTACAAGCATTTTTTTCCTAGTGTTCAATTTCTCCTCTAGCCTTGTTTATATATCGGTCTTCAATTTTAAAACAAATACCTGTTTACAAAACTCCCCTGAAGTGGTTGCAGAGCTTTTACTGAGAAGCCCTGAATGAAAGATCCCACTGTGTCACCTTGTCTAATGTGGTGGCAATAATTTCAAAGTATTTCAACAATCTCGTCATGCATGGTCTTGATCCTTTCCTAAACTGCACTGACAGCCCACACTCAGATTGTTTTCTCATGAGTCTCTTCCACTTTGATCTCAGAGTTTTAAAAATTTTCCAAGCTGATGTTAAACAGCATAATTCCTTTATGCAGTTTTCATAATTCCTTTATGTTTGTCCTTGGATGTCTTCTAGCCAGTTTAGCACCGATCAATTAATCTGGAACTGTTATCTTCTACATGTTGGCCATGCTCAAATGCTTCTCATAGTGTTGCTTTGCCACAGGCCCTGGGATTCTGGTCCTCATCTGCAGGTAGGCATATATACTGGAGCTACAGAGCTGCATTGACTGCAAGCAGATACCTGGAAATTACAAGCAAGTCCAAGAGATGCGAATTTTAAGCAAAACAGAAAGGAAAGTTACAGTATTTACCTTCCCCCAGTGCTTGATGGCTTGATTAGAGGCGTGACAAGGAGGGTCCCCACACACCCCTGCTGTTATCTAAGAGCTGTTATGGCAGAATAGCACTGTGGATGCTTTCTTATGTTTCTCTTACTGCTTGGCAGAAATATTGGAGGGGCACTTGGCAATCATCAGTAATCTATGAAATTTCTGCGGTTAGAAATTCCATGGGTTGGATATTTGGATCCATCTAGCATCTTTCTCTGCAATTTTCTCTGACATTTACCAGATGAACAAAAGAAATGTTGAGTACAAAATATATGCAATGGTTTGAATACCTTGAGTAGGCTTAAGATTCATAAACATATTAATATCACTTTAGATTTTGTGAGAAAAAAAATTAGAGTGAACTTCCACAGGTTCACAAGACATAAGGGAACTGGAAACACGATTTCAAATATAATAGAAAAAATCTACATACAACATTTAAAATTAAAGGGTTTACATTTTTTTAAGAATCTGATTTCTGAAACTATAAAGCAAGTTTTCTGTTTGATTGTTTATTTGCTTTGTGGGAATTCACATTAAATTAATGAAATATATATGAACATCGGGAAAAAATCTTAGAATTAGAGGAAAATACAGCATGTTTTGAGCTATAAAATAGTGTAAATGCAGAATTATCCAGTAGTAATTCTTTATTCATTTGATCCTTTGAATTGTAAAATTTATTAGGTTGTTTACTAACTATGCACATGTAACTACAATTTAAATTTAAAAGGCTACTTTGCTAAACCATGCATATAATAAAAGGTATAGTTATTTTCTATTCTCATGCACATATGTAATTGTGATTATTCAGTTTATCAAGCAAGAAGTGAATCAACAGTGTCACTAGGTTTGCTTAGGCTGACATATTCTTCCATTGTTACTTTCAAAGTCCAATGGTTTCTGGGTTAAGAGGGCAAGAACTTAGACATTCTGTGCAGTGAAGCAAAAATTGCTTTTTGTCATTAAAACCAAACCATCCTGAAAAATAATGTTTTGCTTTTAAGGAATTTCTTCCTTTATACAGGTGTTCACATGCATCAAGCTACCTTTAATTTGGGTAGTTTAAGGATTTTGCAGAAGCAGAGCAAATATATACAGCTATTAACAAAATGTAGGGCATTAATGTGTTTACTGATTCTCCACTAGATTTTGTACAAAGGGAAGGAATTGTCAATTCCACTTTGATAATAACTAAAGTTGTTATGCTTTTCCTTTCTCTGTAGTGGCATCATAACTGCACCATTTATTCTGCAATTTTGAAGTTGTGACTTGTATTTAGTAGTCTTCACTGTTAGGATTTCAGTACAGCTGTAAATATTTTCTGAATTTGAGCAGTCATACTCTTTTCTGTTCAAAAAATGATATTGCAATTCTCCCTCAGAACTGTTAAAATATTTATAAAATGACAGAAAACCATCCATCAAAAACCCCTTAATCTTGCTGTTCACTTGCTTTCAGAATATTAAGGTCAGCCATCACTATGGATTCTTGTTCAGGAACCCTAAGCCATGTCAAGAGAGAAAGATGCTATATTTTGGTAACAAGACTCACTACTTTTCTGTAACTGCAAACATGGAATTTATTTGTGCAAATATGACAGAAATTAGAGATGCATAGCAGCTCTGTCCCATTGCCACTTTTGATCTTCATGGTATGTTTTGATGCCTAATAACTACCAGTACTTGGTTGGCCCAGCCTTGACAAAGTGATCAGAATCACAGCAGCTACCAAGACAGAGACAAGTCTGTAAGAGTGTGTGTGAGTGGGATGCCCAAACTGTCTGAATGGGAGATTCCAAAACTGTTCTTGGTAAATAGGAATATAATTTATCCCGGCAGCTGGGAAATTAAGAGACCTGTGGGGGGAAAAAAGGTAATCTAAGCAGATATACAAGTGAAAAACAGTGATAGGTATAGATGGGACCAAGGCAGCAGTAGCACTAGTGTCACTCTTTCAGATGTGGCCCCATGACACAAGAGGCTCTGCCTGTGTCCCCAATAACAGCCTCCATGTCACTCACAGCCACCAAGGGGGCACTTGGTGACTTGCACCCTAGGGGTTTAGGGTATCTATCTCCCCTCTGAGAATTTGGGAGCAGCCAGCACACTCGCATCTCCCCGAGGAGGAGGCACAAGTAGGATGGGGCTCCATCCTGGGTGCAGGTTCCCAGGGGCCTGAATCACCCATAGCTTCTGAAAACGTACTTGTGCATGTATTATTGTGCTGGGGAACAAAAGACTGATTAAGATTTATCAGGATTATATAAGGTATTTAGAAAGCACTTTGACGCATGTTAACACTTAGAATATTGTGGTTTAGATGTCCTATTGCTAATATTGATCCTGAATATATAGTTTGCTGATTCTCAATTAATTACACCTCATTAATAAATCAGTAAAACCACTTGAATCCTGATTTGATTTAAACTACATGACCTGAACAGGTTTTCCATCGTACAGGGGCTTGATTTACTAATGAATGTCTAAACTGCGATTAAGCAGCTTGGAAACATGAAAGCTTATCTAGCTGCACCTACCACTTTGCTTGCCAGTCTGACAGCTGCTATCTGATTTTAATTGAACTCACATGAAGTGAAAAGCATTTTGCTGGCAGTTCTGCTCCTCTCAGTTGAGCAGCCTGGGATAGGTTAGAGGGCTGAAAAGACCACATTTTTTTCATCTGTTTTTGGGGGAGTGGGCTTAGCGTTCTATTTTTTGTTTGTTTGTTTGCTTGCATGTCACTGCTCATTTATTTCTTTTTAATTTTGTAGACCTTTTGGGTTTCTTTTGCTTCTCTTTTTGTTTTTTTACAGTCACAGTGGGTCCTTCAGAAGAGCCTCTTAACTTATGCTCTCTTCTTTGCCTCCACATTGTACTCTTCTCTTACTGACTTCCTGATTGTGGAGAATATGATAAATTATGTTTGGTACAAAGACATGGTCTCTGTACCAAAACTATGAGTTTTAACTATGAGTTAAAGATGTTTTGCCTTTCAGCCTGTGACCTATCACAGAATAAAAATACCTCTGATTGGTTTTGTCACATATCCAGCATGTCTAATCACGTTCATTGTCTCCAAAGTTCAAGCATGTTAATCACCCTTGGCTGTTTCCATCGAAGACTCAGAAGCAACAGAAAATAGTAGTGAAATCACTCCACCATGTTTTAAAGTCTACAGAAACTGGTGCATGCCTTAAGTCAACAAGTCTTTTTTAGCCAGAGGCTGATCATGATCAATAATTGTAATTTATGGTATGATTCTAAACCAGACCAGAAGTTGTTCAGTGAATTGTGAAAGAGGTGTAGGAAAATACTTCTCTTTTCTGAGAGCTTTAGGTGAGTCTTTTGATAAATTCCTTAAATAAAATGTAAGGTTGAGGTTTCTACCAGTTGAAAATACATTTATAGGCTAAATAACTTGGTAAACCTCTGTAAGTAAGCGTATTTAATTTGCTCTAAATGTGTAGTTAGAATATTTATTTTGTCCTCTACAGACAACACTACCAAATTGATCAGAAAATATACTCTGGAAGGCCAGGCCTGGAATTTAATACCAGGTATGGTATTTAAAATTACCTCATCCTGTCTGCACAGCTTGAAACCCTATTAGTTGTAGATTTTGTAAATATATATTTACTGGTATAATGTCCTATGGACATTATCCTGTAGACTATTATCCTTTCTCATTCTTCTTCAGTTTATACTCCTGTCTTTCCTTCCTCTATTTATTATTTGAAAAAAATTCAGCCCTTTCTTATTAAAGAAATAAGTAGCATCTTTATGTATAATATTTTCTATCATCTTAAATGTAATTCTTGTCACAGAATCACAGAATCACAGAATCATAGAATAATTAAGATTGGAAGGGATTTCTGGAGATCATCTAGTCCAATCCTCTGTCAAGGCAGGACCACTTTAGAGCAAGCTATACAGGAATGTGTCTGGGTGGATTTTTATTCCTATCTTGATGTTTATATACCACAATATCCATCAAACCACGTAGACTGGTTCGAGTGCATGTTACGTGATACATTTTTTCAGAATTAATTATTTCATAGTTTTCAGTGCATTGACTATTTGGGATGAAAAATTTCTTTTGACATATTTTTAAATTGAAGTTACAGAAGAAGTTACTGCCTTGGAAATGGTTAATATGCTATCCTTATTTTGAATGGCAAACCGCCCAATAATGTGGACTGATATACAATTTAATCATTATATTGGAATAACTTTCATCTATTAATTTTTACAGTGATGACATTAAAATGCATCAAAGAGTGCCAAAACTATAGGCAGTTTTCCAGACCAGGGTATCAGATATTTAAATCTTTGGTGTATGAATCCAGATAACTATCCAAGGAGGATTGAGGCAATCAGATACAAGTGCCCAAGGGAACTGATGAAGATTCCATCTTTAGGGTAGACTACTTCCTGGGGAACTTTTTGAGCCCTGTGATTATTCTGACAAAATTCCAGGCAAGTGACTGAAAGGTCAGTATCAGGTGCTTCAACAACAGGAAAACTGTATTATTATATGAGACTTCTGTTATATTAATTGAAATGTATTTTACTGGCACCTGATTGATTTTCTTTCTTAATTTTTACTCTTAACACAAGGGACACATTATTATTGTACTCTATCCTCTATGCTAGCTGTGCATATTAATGTTTCTCATTCTTATTAATCCCATTAATCCCAGAATTAGATAGTATCTCATAGTAATTACTTACATATGCTAATTATGTGTTCTGTAAATTAGCTCTCCAGGTTTAAAATTGCTTCATAATTAAATTGATTGGACTACCTTAAAAAAAAAAGAATAGTTCCATCTTTTTATTTGTAGATATATATTTTTCTTATCTTTGAATATTCCTAATCCTTAAAATACCTCTTTACACTAAAGTTCCTTTATATGTCTAATCCTTCAGGGTCTGATTCAGAAACCACAGTAAGAAATAATACTCTTGGGAAGTTTGATATTCTCCTGGGTTTTCTAACACAAGAGTAACCACACTAATGAGTTTTCAGGTATAACTTCTAACTTCAGGTTAGAAGTTATACCTGAATATCAGACTACATATTTTTAAGTTTTTATCAAATGTTCTTCCACTGGTATTCTAATACCACCGAAGCTGGATGGCAGTTCTGGAGATCACCTAGTCCAATGCACTGCTCAAAGCAGGGCCAGCTAGAGCAGGTTATAATGTACCATGTCCAGCTGGTTTCAAATATCTGCATGAATGGAGAACTTCACAGCTTCTATGGGCAACCTGTGCCAATGTTGAAACAATTTCACATGAAAAAGAAAATTCCTATACTTAAATGGAATTTCCTGTGTTTCAGTTTGTCCCCATTGCCTCTTGTCCTGTCAATGGACAACTAGGAAAAGAGCCTAAATCCATTCTTTTCATATTCTCCCTTCAAGTTTTATATTGATAAAATCCCTACTGACCCTTCTTTTCTCCAAGCTAAGTATTCCCGCATACTTCAAACTGTCCTCTAAGGAGAGATATTCCAAGCCATTAATGTTGGTGACACTTTCTAGACTCCATCCAGTGTTTTGTACTTGGGATTCCAGAAGATTCCAGAACTGGGCACAGTGTTCCAGATGTGCCTTCCCAGGGCTGAGCAGAGGACAAGAATCTGCTGGCAGTTTTCTGCTTAATGAAGCCAGGGATGCTGATGACCTTCTTTTCTGAAAGGTCTCATTGCTGGCTCATTGCTGGCTCCTTCAGGACCCACAGCTGCTTTCCAGCTGTCTCCCAGAATATACTTGTGCATGACGTTGTTCCTGTCCAGTTTCAGAACTTTGTACTTCCCTTTGCTGAACTTCTTGAGGGTTTGGACAGCCTTCTTTCTCAGCTTGTCAAGGTCCCAGGTTAGCAATGCAATATGTAGGTCCTTCAGACTCATTGTCTTGCTTTATTGTTTGAAAATATGCATCCAACACTCCTCAGTAGATCTGTCCTTGGAACTTTCCAAGGTACCAGTTAGCACAAGAAAATGTAACCTCTGATGATGGGACCAAGCTGAGAAAGGTGGGGCTGCTCAACCTGGAGATGACAAGGTTGCATGGAGACCTCATAAAAACCTCCCAGTACCCAAAGATGCCCTAAACAGAAATTGGAGAGGGACTCATCATTGGGAATTGTAGTGATGGGACAAGAAGTAATAGAAACAAACTGAAAAAGGGGAAATTTAGATTAGATGTTAGGAAGAAATTCTTTACTATTGCCCTGGAAGGTTGTGGATACCCCAAATATTAATGTTAATTTACCTATATTGCTTCAATGTGAAAAATATTTTTACAGTCACCGTGTAGGCCATTGCTTCTAACAGGATACAGGAAATCTGCTGTAGATCATACAGAACATTGGTGCTTTATGTACTGAATATACTTGAAGTAATCTCTGACCTTACTAATTTCTCAGGGAATAAAGTAGGAAGGTTGATATTTGCTATCTGAACCTCCCTTTCATCATCTGATGGTTTAGTGTGTGGTTAGTGGTGTGATCTTGAAAGTGCTCAGTGTAGGCTTAGATCTGTTCTCTGTTAATTCAGTGGGAGTTTTATTACTGGCTTCAATGTAAGCACTATAAAGTCTACATGCTGTCTGCTTTTGAAAATCCCACCTAATAGCAAATACTATTTATATTCGTTCTTATTTTATTTTTGGTTTATATGCCTCTTTATTCTGTGATTCACTAATGCATCTTCATATTCTCTTGTGCTGTGGGTTTAAGAGTTTTTCCATTTTTATTAAACTACTTGTTCTTTTCATTTGAACTCAAATGGAACATTTAATTTAGCTACTATTTAGGTTACTGCAATGTCATTCATTTTGGCATATTTTGAAATACATTCATGAGCAAGAAAAATTGAAATTGAGACCTTTCATGAATTGTTTCAAGAAAACTTGGAAGTTTAAATTTTTTATTACTAGCTTCTTTAATTTTAAAAAACCCCTCTTTTTAGAAGTATTTTATAAATGGGTCATATATTTCTGTTCACATAAATCATTATAACTAAATCACTAGAGTGTTTAAACCAAAATTCTTTCAGAGTAATAAAGAAACGTATCTCTTCTAAATATACCTACAAGAGCCTAAAACTGAATTTACTGCTTCCGACACCACTAATGTTCTGAAAAGTTCCCATATTTAAAACACATTTAAATGTAAAAAGTCTTAGCTACTGCATTGTTTTTATTGTTATGAGGCTACAGGCACAATTTTAGTTTAAACAATTTGGCAGCTATGTGGCTAAATGTGCGATTTTGACCAAATATCTAACAATCAGAGTGCATGTCTTCAATGAGTTTTTCAAACTTTCTCTAATACCCTTTTCAGCCCTCCCATGGCTTACGTATGTAACACTGAAATATTTTCACCAAGTTTTCTGTCCTCTATCCAATATGAATTTTTGAATTTATTTTACATTAAAAAATAATCATTGACAATGCTCTACCATCTGCAACATTTTTTTGGTATTGTTTTTAGGTAACAGCTCACTTGCAATGATAAATAAATAAAATCAAAACTCTCTTAGCTAGAGAAGAAACATGGATAAATCCTTTTCTTTTGTTCCACTCATCTCTAGAGAGCCAGATAAAAGATTTTTAGAGCTTGCCAGTATAACCTACTAGAAAAGTAAGACTCAAGCAGAATTTATACTAGTATATTTCAAGGTAAAAGGAATTCCTTGTCAAGTCCTGGTACTAGATGAGGAAGATGGAAGATTGTGTGATTAATATCAATGGAGAAAATTCAAATAACCTTGGTACTGAATAAGAAAAGAAAATGTGTTTGAACCCTCCATTGATTAGTTGAATATAATCTTTGTTACTTTATTGTTGGTTTTATTTTAATACATTCAGATTTTCCCATGCTGAAATAAGCCTTAGTTTCACTTATTGCTCAATTATTTTTATTGTTTCAAATACACAGAAGTGTTCCACAAAAATGTTATGTTATATAGCTAAGTGTAAGAGGGAAGTATGTTGACTGTGTCTGTAAGCAATTATACTGAGGTTCCCATAAAGGTCACAGAAACTCCGTGTGGGAAGCCAGGTTCCTCAGCAGAAAGGTCATGCTGCCACTAAGAGAAGAGGAATGGTAGGATGAGCATAGAAGCCATTCTTGTTAAAGGAAGGTAGAACTATTAGACAATATCGGAATATCTAATTTTCAGATCGTAACAACTCATACAATATGCAGTACTTTTTTCTTTCTTCCCAGTTATTGTAAGGAGTGTTCCATCTTACACAAAGACTAGTTTTGGTCAGTGGTTAGGGAATAATGTTACTTTTATAGCAAAGGAATAACATAAATTTCAAAAAGGACAGTTACGTATCTTAAGTGAGATTGCCTCTCAACTGACTAACACACGACTATGATTTTCCTACTTGAGGGATGATTTTCCTACCTGAGGGAACAGCTGTTACCTTTCACCATGTCCTGTCCCAGCTCAGAGGAAAGCTGAGGACGCAGACTATGGCAATCTGAGTTGAGTCACTTTTCTCTCTTCAGCCACAGCTACAGGCATTTTGCGTTTAATGATTTCTGTATTATTTGCAAAATGGATGAGAAATTAAATCCTTGAGCAAGGTGTGTCACAGTTTAAAATGTTGGAGTGGGCAAAAAATTGTATTTGCATGAGCCATTTGCATTAGCTACAAAGAAATATTAAGAGAATGTCTTGTGAGATTTTTGATCAAATTTACGTACAGGTCCCTGATTCGTTCACCTCATACTTTCATTGCCAGAAGTTCTGGATGTCCTAGGTTAAAAATGTAAGATGTTCCCAAAGTATGTATTCTATCACCATCTTCATGAGGTGTTGGAACCAGGTGGGGCAGTGCTTCCCTTATCTTCTGCTAATGGCCCATCAATGCCTTGCCCCATGACTCATAGATAACTCCCTCCGGAAGCAGTTTCTGTTTAATGGGCCATCAAGAGCCCATTACATGACTCATAGAATGATATCAGCCCATTGTGAGATGCTCCACCCAGGGGGAGGAGCCAAGCATTTCCCACCTGCATATAATCCTGGGTTTGGGACAGCAGAGTCAGCTTTTTCCCCCACTGGATTCATGGAGGACAAGAGCTACCAGACCTTTCTACAAGACCACTGCTTCGACAAGACCATTTCATCTGGACTGCTACTAACACCCTAACTAACAGGGTGTCAGGTTGTATTCTGACTCTGTCAGTGGTATTTTATACTATTGAATTTATTTTATTTTACTTTATTTTACTGCTTTTCTTTTTCTCTTATTAAATTGTATTTCTGACTTGGAGTCTCTCACTGGTTTTGCTTTCAAACCAGCACACTGGAGAAGATATAAAAACACAGGAATAGAGGGGAAAGTTGGGGGAGAGCAAGCTGACTTTAAGGTATATGAATTGAGGTTACTGTAACTGCTTTGAAATAATGTCTGGAACAACAGACAGATGGAGAAACAAAACAGAATTTGTCTTACAGATTTGGGGTTTAGCAGAGACCCAAAAAACTTATGACTCAGTAGAGAGGGTCTGAGATACTGGTCTGGGATTAATCCCAATTCAGTTCCTTCATTCGTCAGCTAATCCTCCAGTTTCTCCAACAGTGAAAGGAAAGGCTGTCAAGTTCTCTTTTATCTTCATTTCTACCCACTTGTTCACTTTTCTATAGAGTGTAAAGTAGATGAATATGAATTACAAAATGTTTCCACTTCTGGCTGCAACATCGTAAATACAGAGGTCAGTTTAGGGACCTCTTAGATTTAGATGCTAAACCATTTTCCTGGCATTTGGACCTTCACGATGCCTCAAGTCAGAGAGAGTTAATGAAGACCTATGTGTAATTATCTTATGTAATTCTGTATGAAATTGGTTGTACTCAGAAAATCCCAACTTTGCTTTGTATTGACTGAGGTGAACAAGTAGTTTATTCTGCATATTTGGCTTTTCATATAAATATTTGAATTAAATTTAGTAAGAAAAATGTGAGAAGTTAGCACTAGGAGACTTCAGCTCTATTTCTTTGTTGTCTGTTTATTCCTTTTCACAGTCTAACTGTACATTTGAGGAATTCTTGATTATGATTTCTCAAATTAAGGTAATGTTTACCTTTTGATTCTTTATTGTGTGTAACAGGAAGGTTTTTAGCACAGTATGGATTACAGAGATTCCCTAGATAGGCAGCCAAAAAAAAGCAGAAAAACACCCAAGAATGTACATTTCTTAAGTGCTTGAATTAACGTTTCAATCTACCTTCTCCCTGTAAAACATAAAGCTACCAAAGTTTCAGTTTATCTATATGTATCTTTTTTCCTGACCTCACTCTCAATGAAAAACACAGAATCACAGAATGACAGAATGGGTCAGGTTGGAAGGTACCACAGTGGGCCATCTGGTCCAGCCTCCCTGATCAAGCAGGGTCATCTCAGAGCACATGGCACAGGATCACATCCAGAAGGTTCTTGAAGACCTCCAGTGAAAGAAACTCCGCCGCCTCCCTGGGAAACCTGCTCCAACACATGGCCACCCACAGAGTAAAGATGTTCTTTCTCATATTCAGGTAGAACTTCCTGCACTTCAGTTTCTGCCCATTCCCTCTTTGCCCTAATTGCTGGTACTGCTGGGAAGAGCCTGGATCCATCCTCTTGACACTCTCCCTTCAGATACTGATAGATATTGATGAGCTCCCTTTCAGTCATCTTTTCTCAAGGCTGAATAGGACAAGTTACTCATAAGAGAGAGGCTCCAGTCATCTCATCATCTTCTTGTCCTCCACCAGACCCGCTCCAGCAGCTCCATGTCTCTCTTGTGCTGAAGAGGACAGAACTGGACACAGAACTCCAGGTGTGGCCTCACCAGAGTTGAGTAAAGGGGAAGGATCACCTCCCTTGACCTGCTGGAAATGCTTTTCTTAACGCACTCCAGGACAGAATTGGTCTTCTTGCCCACAAGGACACACTGATGGCTCATGGACAGCTTGTTGTCCACCAGGACTCCCAGGTCCTTTTCCACCGAGCTGTTTTTCAGCAGGTTGGCCCCCAGCCTGTACTGGTCCATGGGGTTGTTCCTCCCCAAGCATCAGACCTTTGTAATGCCTTTGTTGAATTTCGGTTGTTTTTTTCTGCCCATCTCTCCAACCTGTCAAGGTCCTTCTGAAGGGCTGCATGGCCCCCTGTAGTATTGGCCACTCTTTCCAGCTTTCTTTTCCAAAAGTCCAATGTATTAAGCTAACGGCTTCTTCATCTAAACTTTCTTCTACATGCAGTGCTAATCTCATGGTTTAAAATTCAAATTTAAATATACTTTACTTATTTGGCGGGATGTACTCTGGCTTTGTGATAATCCATTATTGATATCATTCTTTAATACCTATTCAGTTTTCATTGACCCATCTTAAATCATTTTTCATAGCAGTCTCATTCAATATGAGGATGGAGTGTACTTCAAGAAGACCCCTATCTAGTGAGACCAGCAGGTGGTGGAATGTGACGGGATTGATAACAGACCCTATCTATTAATTTTTATGTTATTCTTGTTTTATTTTATACTGATGATTTCCTGAACATATTGACTGCTTGACTGGCAGATTCTGAACTAACATTTTTGTTTTCAGATACCAGGGTTATATTTTTCAGATACTTTGAGTTTAGAAACTTCTTATTTTTATCTCCTCTTTGGCAGTGTTAAGAAGCAAAATATTTCCACGCCTTGTTGGTATAACTGTTGGGCAAACATCAGTGAGCTCAGAAGCAGAAGCTGCTTACAGGTTCAGAATGATGCCATATGTCTACTCTGATATCTGAACCTGTATATTTGCTTTCTCTGTTCTTTGCATATCTTTACCAGTATTAACCATTCCTTGCTGTATGATGAGGATGCATCAGCAATTAGATTTTTTTTTCAGACAATAAAACCGGTCTGAGCCTTGTCTCTTTCAGCTGCTTGCTCATACAACTTTACTTGAGACAGGCAGATATAACTTTGTATCCCTTTTGGCTCTCTTTTTAGTAACCATATGAACTCCTACTGTGTATTGAGAAAGCTGAAACAATTTTTTCTTCTAAAATATAAAAATAGTTATCTTGATTCGATGAGAGGTTTCATCCAGGTAAGTGTTGTTGTAGCCAGTAGCCCATATTCAAGCAATGATCCATAACGTAAAGCCAGTAGTAGACATTTCTCTGAAGGAAGTAAATTTTGTTCCAAGTGTGCTCTTTATCTTTTATGTCAAAGTGACCTTTCTTAATACTGAGATAAATGTTACAAATTATTAAATAATTTATTGACTTTTTTTTTCTATTTTTACTTTTAATTCCAATGATTTGTAACAACTTCCATTTGTTTTATAAAGACATATTCGTAGGAAGTTTTATTCAAATAATATCTTGGACATTTGGCCAAGAAACAAAAGCCATATATCCTAGTCCATAAAGTATAATGTGTGGGATATGGATCCACTAGATTCTGGTTTACAGGCGTTGTGATTGCGTCCATACATCTCCTCCATTTAAGACATCAAAACACTGAGAAATTAAGAACTTGGGTGCATCATCTTTGTCTTTGATGTTTCAAGTTATAACTGCTGAATAGAGAATAAATATAAAAAAATAATTGGAAAAAAAACCAACCAGAAACATCGCCCTCAGGGAAAAAAAAAAAAAAAAAAAAAAAAGGAAAAAAAAGGAAAAAAACCCCCAAAAGGTTAAATTTTCTAAAGGGTTTTTTTTTGGGTTTGTTTTTTTTTTTTTTTCTGTCTGCAAAAGCATTTCATGAAACATTGATTCCAAGATGTCTATTGAGTTTACCACTTATTTTCTTGTCTTGACAATTTTTGGTGTTGGCTACTGTAAAGTAAAAAATCATGTTATTTAACTTGCCCATGAAAATTTGCACAAAAACAACATTTATCAAACACAAGACTCAGAATCTAAGGACTGTTTTATCAAAGCAAGCTAAAACCTTTCTAAACCTAGTTTTGACTATTGTGTGCATAGGAAGATAAGCTACTCAGATATTGATGTTAGCAGCATTGTGAGTTTTTGTCATAGATTTTTTTTCTGAGACTGTTTTCTGTCTCTTAGGATGTTGCATCTCTGTCTCTGTATTTCTAAGTTTGTCAATTCTTTATGCTGACTGAAAGATGTCTTTCTCACTGGATCTGAACATGATTGTAGCTCAAAACTCCCTGTTGCCTAGAACATGACAGAATTTGGCGTGAGAAGCATAAAGTGCAGCAGAAATTTATCTTCATTGTTGACTGTCTCATGGTGCCTACTTCAGAATGCATTTATTTTATCTAAGGGACTTTTTTTGTATCATATTTTGATGTATTCTGCTGAGCAATTAAAGGAAAGGATGCCTGATTAAAAATGGAAGGAAAATACTTCATCATGAAGTATGATATTAATATGCATCATGAAGGTGTGAAGATGAGTGAAGTAAAAAAATTACAAGAGCTCAAGAGCTAACTTTAATAGAAAGATGTCAGAATCTGTATCAAGGGCACATGTTCAGGTCTTTTAATCATGTAAGTGTATTTATCTGCTTCCTTACTTTTTGAAGATGTCAGGATTTTTGAAACACACAACCCAGAAAAATAACATAAGAGAAACCTAAGAAAACAAGTGTTCTCATGTTACTCTATTTCTGTCTCTACCAAAGTGCCTGCTCGCTGGATATGCACACCACACAGGTAAAATATGCAATGAAATTAGGATGATTATTATTTGGATGCAGAAAATACAAAACAATAAACGGATGAAGAAACAAATCTAATCACTGAGAATGTGGAAGGATCATATGAAGTGCATTTGCATAAATGTCATCCTGGTTATATTGAGCTAATATTTATATAGTGTAATAAAGAAAAATATGTGTATTGGTGCATAATGAGCTCAGAATATGAATCTGCCATGATCCCTCCCTAAATGTCTTCTTTCTTACTTGTGTCAACACCAGAATACAAGACGCTTGTTTTGTTGCTGAATTAATTTCTTCCTTGCTCATGATGAACTTCACAAAGAAGTCAAATAAGCCACTCAGGCTACGTGTAGAAAAGATTTAGGATCACATAATTAGAGTTGAAGCTATAAGGACAGGAAGATAACTAATTATCACAGTAGTCTCAGCTTAAACTAATGTGAAACCCAGATTGTACAGGCTTGCGAAATCAGAGTAGGTAAGGAAGGTTACACTGAATGCTCAGAACAGAATTTACATCTCAGTTTTTTGTATTTATACTAATACATCTAAGTTGATGCCATGGGAGTGCACGTGCACAGTCATCTGGACACAGGATCTGACCTGTAATTGATGTAAAGTAGCATACCTGCATTGCCTTCAATAAATGCATATTATCTACGGTCAGCAGCAGCCATTCTCTGTGTGATAAGCACAAGGACTCTCACTTGGTAGATTGAAATATGGAGTGAACTAAACAATGAAAAAGAGTAGGCTAGGACCGACCCAAAGAAAACCAAGAATTCATTAAATGACTAAAAGAAAAGGTTTACCAAAAACCAGCAGGTAATGTTTCTGGATAAAGCATCTGTGATTCTGGATTATGATAATGAAGTGTTTATAACTCCAGCATCCTAAATTTACTACAGTTTTAATTGGAAGAATCCTTTGCTGTTTTAGGATTAAATCGGGATTTTAAAACTTTGAAGACCTGTGACATCAAAACTTTTCTTTGTTTTCTTTGAACATCTGGGAAGCAAATATACTGATGTCTGAACTAAATTTGAGCCTGACAATGTGTAATACAGACATGGATGTTTTACTTGTCCTTTCCTGTTTCTAAGAATAGTAATGATGAAATGCAAAACCGCTAAACTCTGCCTTAGTGTTTTGCTGCTTTGAGAATGTTTGATGTGTTCAGTAGCCTCTTTATTATTTCAGACAGTTTATCAAGCAGTCCTTCACTACTTGTACAATTTACAGCCAACAGCCAAAACAGGTGAAATCTTAAAAATGAGCAGAACTCCCTCATGTTCACTGGTCATGGCCAAACTGTTGGCATGGGACTGATTTTGTCCTTCTCTACTTTAGATAACACATCAAATTATTTTTATTTCAGCAATTCAACATAATCAGTTAGCTGATAAAAAGTCTCAATGAGTTTGTTTCAAAGAAAACCAGGATTGGCGAGGATGCCGACAAACTCAGGACAGTTTGTCTTTTGAAGCAGTACTCTCCCAGGTTTGTAAAACTTAGAGCTTCTTCAAGATATAAAACTGTTCCAAAACAAAATGGTTTCAGGACTGCATGTAGCAAGGGCTAAATTATGTGGGGAAAGAGGGCACCAAACAGCAAAGAAAAATATTGAGTCAGCTGTTGGCAGCTACGTAGCAAAGGGCAGGAAGAGGGTTAGGAGGGGGAAGGGGAAGAGGGAAAGGGATTGGGAAGGATCACAAGAAACTGAGATGGTCAGATGTCTGCTCACTGGCAGCAGAAATATTTTTGCAAGGTTTGATTCTAAAAACTGACATGATTTTAGAGCTCATATTCTCATGTATTTTTTCTTTTTAATCAGGAATGTGTATTTCACATAACAGATTGCATTTCAAAATAACTCTCAAGGGAATACAGAGCTGATGAGAATTCATTATTTAGCAGACTGACAAGCAGCAAGTTATTTTTAAAATGACTAGCATAAGGACAGGTAAATGAATCTCATATAAACTAATTTATATGAATGATTTAAAGTGAGATTAGATTAAATGCTAATCATCCACTGTGCTATTGAAACATTTCATAGTTATTGGTTTTATTCACTAATAAATAGGTACAGTGAATTGAAAAGAAGCATTTCACATTTTTCCATGAGAAACATGTATCTAGATGCCCATCCCTTTCCTCTCCTTATGGTTTAGATTTTTGAAATAAAGGATCCCCCATAAAAAGGCTACCATAAATGAAAGAATGAACAAAAAGAAGAATACTTCTCTAATAAGATATGAAGACACTAGTGAAATTAATAGACTTGACCTTGGGGATTTTTTTCCCTTTATTATCTTGCTAAATGGCAGAGTGGAATTGTTTTATTTAGAGATTTTCATAATTGTCAAACTATTACTCTGTGTTCTAGTGTAAGGAAAACTCTTCTATTCTTTACAGGGATGTACTAGTCAAAGAAGGTCTATAGCTGCACAACTTTGCTAGTAAAACTTTATGGGTTGTGCTAATATGAAAGCAAAAGCAGTGTGCATGCAGAAATATGAGTGCATTCATACATATATGTCTGCGTGTATAAGAAAAGCTACAGGCAGATTTTTGAAAGATGTCAATAAAATATTCTTATGCCAGCCTTCAAAAAAACTATGCCATAGAAATTTGTCACTCTAGATTTGGCTTCGGTTCCACATTCTTTCTTTGTATCTGCTATAGATAACTTTTTCCATAGATCAGTTATGACAGAGAAGTTGAAGTTTTAGTTGCTGAAGATTTCTCAGCAATAGAAGTTCTATGGACAAATGTTTCAAAACTGTGTCATCACACTATTGGATGTCACAAGTAAAGGAAACTTCAAAAACTTCAGCAACTGACTAGTTAAGAGCTGGAATTTAACAAACCTGGTTTAGATTTCAGAGTTGTCAGTCTGAAAGGTGTGAGGAACAGAGTAACTTACATCTCTCAGTCCTACTGGTCCTGTAATTTACCACTCACTGTATTTCTTTTACTCTGTTTCTGACATTCCTTCTGTCCAAGAGAACTGTAAACATAATTTTAAAGATTAGCTACTAGGGCAATTTCCTGCTGCAAAAGGTGGATCCTGAAATAATTTTCACAGCAGTGGGATCCTGATTGTTCTCTATGAATTATTCACTGTTCAAACAGCATGTGGGCAGATACCTTGTTTATTCTTTGGTCTCAGTCTCTCCAGCTATTATCATTAATCACTGTTTCTGCTTCTTGCATAATATGATTTCATATTGTTATTTCTTAAATTATACTCTTTCATAATTTTATGAATATTTTTTCTCTTAAGAATAAAGAGGAAAAAAGTGAATATAGCTATTTAAAAATTCAGTCTTTTGAGATTTTTTTTAAAATTCTTCCCTACTCTATTTTATGAGAGTTTCTGCCTCTTCACAATGTTCTTTTTCTTCTAAGCCTGTATAGATACTGTTTTCTTACTTCTTTTGCTTTTATTAACTGGCATACACTAATCCTTCTTTATTGCATGTGTTAGTTTATATGTATGCACATCTTGGTAACTACCTTCTACCTACTTCTTTCAATCTCCCTTCTATTCTATTTTCTGTAATATTTCATTGTGTAGACCAATTATTTTGCTCAAATTTCTTCAAGGCCTGTGTTGGAGTTTTAAAAAAAATTCCTCAAATCATATTTCAGTGATGAGGAAAATCTTAGATTTATCTTTGATTTACAAATCTTTTGGTAAATCAGTCAGTTCCCTCAGCGCTTGGGTGCATCCCATGAAGGCTCATAGACTTAAGTATGACAAGTTTGTTTAAATAGTCTTTGAACTGATTCTCTTTCAACAGGATGTTTCCTTGTTCCAGATTTTCTCCCTGGCCTGTGGATCCATGGAATCCTTTCAAAGGCTGGTCTTAGTAAAGAGGGAAGCAATAAAAAACTTCAGTATCTTACATTTTTCAGTGTCCTCTGTCAGCAAGGCTCCCGCATCCTTCACTCACAGAACCACATTTGCCCTAATCTTCCTTTTACCACTGATATAGTTGCATGGTGATGTTGTAGCAAGCCAGGCTGGGATGCAAGCCATCCAAGCATGTCTCTGTGATCCCAGCAAGATTGTAGCCCCAGAAATGCCTACAGATCTCTAATTCTCATGTTTATTCACCGCACTGTGTGCATTTGTGTGAAAGGATGGCTGGGGGTGAAATTAGAGGAAAATGAGAAATTATATTTACATCCTATCAGAGCTATAACAGTATAAAAATTATAGGGCAAAGTGCAGCTGCTACTCCCTGGATGCAGTGTGGTTGGCATGTGCAAAACCAATCCCATTGTGATTCCTAATATGCAGCCTAAAGTACCTGATAAGAGGGATGGAGTGGAGGGCAGAGGAGAGTGGAAGCATCATTGCCAGGCTCTGTTGAAATCTCTGCAGGTAGGGGAACTCAATGGTAATTTGCAGCCAACAAACCACATAGCACATGTCATCCAAGAGGCATAGGAGATGTCCTGCTGGTGAGCCAACACCTGGGCTGAAATCACTCTTCTCAGATGAATTTGGCTCATTTTAGCCTAATTGTAATATTTAACCACATGTCCATCCCAAAGTTATCTGCCTCCAAGGTATGACCACCCCTCACTGGGCATGCACTTTATATTTTATTGACTATCTTTAAGAGAGAAGCAGTACACTTACACCAATCAGCTACAAAGGCATGACAAGAATCACTCAAGCTCCACCTCAACATAAAGAAATAATTTAAAAGTAAGCTGAGACTGGTGGAAAGTTAGGGAAGACTCCGTCATATCTACTGGGATCAGTCAATGCCCTGAACTTGTCTTGTCCGCATAGACATGCCTCTGTGCATGCTGAATACTTTCATTGGGGATTAGAGCTTGTCTGAGTATTGCTTTGAATATGTTTTTGCAGTCACTGGCAATCCTTGGGTCTTAACCTTTCATAATTTTATATTAATAAAGAGTGTTATTCCATAAACTGTTAGTGTGAGCACTTCAGGGGCTTTGGAAGTTGCTGTCAGTGGGGAACGAACTCAAACAAAGTGGAAGACACATTAAGGGATCATAAAGTGGCAACACCCACTATATTCCATTGGTGTATTTCCCTGAATAAATCAGTGGAACTGCCCTCCGACCCAGTGACTGTGCAGTGAAGGGCCTGTATAAAGGGGTGCGGACAGACTGGTTGGGAATGAGGTTTCAGCTTTCCTAAGGTGCTGACAGACAAATCAAACTTTAAGGGTCAAAGAAACCTCCCCACACTAAGGGTGGAGGAAATCTTTTCCTGTGCCAACTTGTGTGCAGGCACTTCAGAGAGGACGCCCAGCATGCTTGTTTCCCTGAAATTGTCTAGATGCTTTTTTCATAATGTGCCTACTGGCACTTTCTTTCTTAAACACCAGTGCTTGAGGTGACTCTGCTTAAGCCCTCTTTTGATGATTTTGTGTTATTTTTTTGTTCACATCACTCTCCTCATGAACCCTGTCTACCACTTCCTCACAGGACTGCTGATAACAGTCTCCCTGCTCTGTCATTCTTATATCTGTGAAGGACTTATGTGGCATTACAAATGCTAGGACAGCTTTAACTCTCTCCAGGAAGATGTTTAGATGCAAGATGAGCCAGACTACAGTATGGAACCTGTAAGATACACATCCTCATAACCAGGCTTCTTAGAAGCTTTAGATTTCACTTCATGTCAATAACCTTTCTCTGGCTGGTCATGCCAGATGCTTTATGGTATTTTTCCAGAGTCTGATCTAGCATTCACTTGAAATTAATATAAGTTTGTTATGAAATCCAGTAAACATAAGATTGATCTGAAAATACCTTACTTATTCTTGTTTCTATGCAAGTATTTGCATAGAAATTGATAACAATAGACAACATATTCTGACACTTAAATAATAAATTTCTCATTTTGTTTTACATGCTTCTTTTATGTCTACAAGGAAAACACTTAAGTCTACCTTATTATGTGCATATATTCACATTTTAACTTCAGTTGTCATGCTCATGCCCTTTTATTTTTAATTCTGTGTTTATTTTCAATTTACTACAAAAAGCAAGACTTCATTAGAAAGTAACTGACAGACAGTTCTCTCTAAATCACAGAGCTTTAGGTCATTGTCAGTTTTCCAAATTCAATAAGGTCTTAATCTGCTATATTTCACATTCCATTTTAACTATAGGAAACTTGAAACAGACAAATCAATTTATTGAGGAGATAAAAGCAAACATTTTTTAATGATACTCTTTTTACCGTTAGTGCTTTGTTTAACTTTGAGTTCAAGTTTATTTGAAAAGTGATTTCATAGAGGGTCCTGCCTCAGTTATCTTTGTGAAGCTTGTTTTAAATACAGGTCACACTTAATATTATAGTTGGAAAGGACCTTAGAGATCATCTAGTTCCAAATCTCTGCCATGTGCATGGACACCTTCCACTAGAGCAGCTTTCTCAAAGCCGCATCCAATATGACCTTGAATACTTCCAGAGATGGGGCATCCATATCTTCTCTGGCCAACCGGTTCCAGTTTCTCACAACCCTCTGAATAAAGGTGGTGAGAGTAAATAACACCCTTATACTTAAACCCACCCTCCTTCAGTTCAAAATCATCCTTCCTTGTTTTATCACTACATGTCCATCTAAAAATTCTCTTTACAGTTTTCTTTTAGGCACTGAAATATTCCCCAGAGCCTTCTCTTTTCCAGGCTGAACCTCCCCCGCTCTCTCAGCCTGTCTTAAGAGAGATATGATAGGAGGTTTTACATTTCTCTTAAGTGGACTGTAAGAGACTCTCATATGCAACACATTTATATTCCAGCTATAAACCAGCTGCAAAGGATAGAATTTTAATCTCTTCTTTGCCAGTGGAGGCTGCTTTTCCAAATAGAAAATTTCAAATGTGACAAAATAGACCTGCCTTGGTTTTCTTAAGGAATTTAGAATTTCACTGTGCATGGAAATTAAATTGAACAGAATGTTCTTGGAAATTAAGTTAAACCTCTCTGTATACCTCCCTCTGCTAAAAATAGAGAACAATTAAGATACAATATTCTTACTGTTTCAAACTAAAAACACTCTTGGTTGGAAGTGATAGTGTTAACCTTACAGACTGTATCATCGTTCCTTTCCCTGCTTCACATTAATGTTTCATATCATCTCTATGCAGACTAGCCCCAAGCTGGCCAGTTTTTGGTTTATATGAAGAAACAAACAAAAAACGTGCTATAAAGCCTGTTATGTTTAATTCAGTGCTATGGCAAATCTGTCTAAAGAAAAAGAAATCAGTAGTAGAATGATTTTTCAGATGTATTTTAGAGCATCAGTTGTCAAACTTTGGCAAATGGAAGTTAATTTTATATAATGTTACCATACCAAAGGGGCAAAATGCCATTTAATAAGTCAAGAAAGAAATAGCTTTTTCTGCACACCAATTTAGCTTTCTGCAGTTTAATAATTTTATGGGCTGTTGCAAGTCAGTTCTTTAAATGGTTTTCAAGTATTTCTTAGGCAGATCTAATAAGAAAAATATCTTCACACTATTTTTCAATATATTTATTTCCTGTAAATTAAATAGAAGATATTCAAAGTGCCTGTTCAAGAATCACAATAAAACTTACATGAGTTTTTTCTCTCAGAAACCATAGGAAGATATAGAAATAAGAAATAGTGTGTTTTATTAAAGATGCAAATTTAACAAAAATAATTTCTTGTCTCTAGAAACATACTTGCTATTTATTCTGAAACCCCCCCCAAATACTGTTAGAGTGTATAGAACTCAATTTCAAGAAACTGAGACACACTTACAGAATTCCATAGATTTATAGAACCTTTCTAATGTCCAAAAATTGCAAACTTAAAATGTACATTAATTGGAATAAAGCAACAGAAATGTATTAATAATTCAAATTCATGACAACAATAAAATTTTCTATTATTCTATGTTAAAATTTTTAGGGTTTTTTTTTTCACATGGAAGGTAATTATACAGAAAATTTTAATTGGCTTATTTATGTTTCCAAACTGCTAGAATGTTGAACCTTGGTACCTATTTTAGATACTTTTTATTATGCCAAACCCAGCCTTTAGATGATATCTTTTACCACATTTTCTAGCCTGTATTTCAAAGCAAGTAAATGAACACCATCCATTAAATAAACCACAATACCTACAGTGCATTCTGTGGGACACACGTTTTGCAGTACTTCATGTTCTCCTACACCTTTATCTAAATCTCTGCTCAGGAAAGGCAACTAAAACTGTAGCTATAGAAGACAAAGTTTCCACAAGTCAAGACTTCAATCTTCAGTCATTTCTCAAACAGAGAAACAGGGAACAGAACTATTTTGAATGACACATCCTTTTTTTAAGTAATGTGTGTATTTGTCCACACGCAGCAATCTCTTTCTTAATAATCTCTTTCTCAATGACTAACTTTATTTTATCTATGTTCCAATCGACCATCCAATTTTAGTATTCCTAAAAAGAGACAAAAAAAATTTTGTGTAACTGTTTTTTTTTTTTTTTGCATTTCAACACTCTAGAAAATTAGCAGTATCACAACTTCAGTTTACATATTTCAGAAAATTTTGTTAATTTTATAACATATTTTTTCATTTTGTTTTACAGTCTAAATTTTCAGTGAACTTGAAACTCTGAACCTTCATTTGGCCTTTTTCACCATGGCCTTCTCTTTGTTTGCTAGTTTCAGGTTGTCCATAGGCATAAGAACACCACTGAAGCTGTCCCACAACTATTGCCAGATTAGCATCAAAATGGGACTGCAAATACTACAGTCTCTGTTTCTTGAAATTGTGCAAATTTTGGTGATGAAAAGCCTGAGCATTTATAAAATTAAAGGCTTTTTTCTTTACCACATTTCAAAATTACAATAGTAAATAACTGGGCTTGAAGGAAAATTAACACACAATTTTCTGTTTTCTATTTTGCTCTGGTTTTACAGATCAACAGTTTTTGTAATTTTGTGGATATTTTTTCTTTCAATCTTAGTTAATTGTAGATACCTGTATTTTATCCAGGATGATAAAGTTGCAATAGGATCAATATTTGTCAGTGAAATTTTTCTTTACATTTAAATTTTCTGTTTCCTTAATTTTTTCCCTTATTGATATCCCAATAACCTCAGCTACCTTGTTTCCCTTCTTATACTAATGGTTCTATTTTTTTCCCAGTTGGAATTTCTAATTCCACAACCTTTAACACGATTAAGATGTTCCTCCATTTATGTCTGCCAAAACGCTTATGAAATCTCAGTTGTCCTGATTTACTCCACTGTCAACTCCATTAGCTTTCTTGTTTTCCATGTTATTATCATAACACTCTGCAAATACAGAAAATAAAGAGTCTCACCATCCAAGTGTTGATAGTCTAAAATAATTCAGGCGGTAGATTACTACCTGAAGCCACTGTGAACTCAATTTCAAATGCAAGTGCAGATACTAAATGACAAAAAGGCAATATAGCAAGAGGTAACATGGTATTAGCCAAAAAGATCCAGAAAGGGACCATTTAAGTGCTGATGAAGCATGCATGAAACTCCGGCCTTGAAACCTCATTAGCGAATACAGATGGGCATCACCATCTGTTATTGGAGATGGTGATGGAGATGACAACTCTTTGATACTCATCAGGATATACCAGCTATTCAGTGAATATTTTGTAAGTTAAGTAGCCTATGTTTAGTCTCATAAAGAAAAAATGTCACTTGAAGCTAAAGAATTAGAAAAATACAGCTATGTGATAATTAAGAAAGGGATTTTATGCGACATTACTAAAATCTGGACTTTAGTTGCATGGAAAGACAAGTACATTATTTTTCACAAAGCACATTATTATTTTTTAATCCTTTTCTAAAAAGAATTCCCATTAATGCCCATATCTTCCTTTGAGATTAATCAGAATAATACAGAAACATTCTTCAGTCATCAATTTTTACAGGATTTAGTAAAATGGGGTTTTGAGTTTTAGTTACTACCATAATTAATACAACAAAAAGCTAGAAATAAATTACATGTTGTGCGATTTTTATCTTTATTACAGCAATTATATGCCATGATGGGCTCCTGGAGTAGTTCATCTATGCATTGTTTTTACACAGTTTCTAGCAAAGCTGTAGTTCAAGCCTGAGTCACACAGGATGTTGTTTCCTAATGAAACAGTTCCACAGTCCAGCTAGAATTAACCATAACATCTTTCTTCTGATGTTTTATTTACTGATCAAAAGGTCCTCCAATTCTGCAGGGTAATCATTTATCTAGATGACCTCTATTAACTTCCTTCAGAAAAATCTGGATGAAGAGGATAAAAGCAGTCATCAGATTTGTAAGAGCTGAAAGCTCTCTTGTTTGCAAAGGACTGTAAATATAAGAAATGTCTTTTCATTAAAAAAAACCTCAGAAGTAAATATTGTGTTACATTTACTAGGGAAGACATCTAGACTTAAGTCTGAAGGAACTAATTTCACTGACAATTACTCTTGATAGAAATGTATGTTTCTTTTCCTTTAAAGTTCAAAATTTGCATTTAGTTGCTAGTGACCAGATAACAGATTCATATGGATCTATTTATTGCCTTATCTCTCTAGTAATAAAAAACAAAATAAAAACATCATAAGATTCTATTTTACATTAACTGGTTTTTTTCACTTCCAAAGCACTAACCACCTCAGCCACTCTAATCTCAATAAAGTTATTTATTTACTGAAGGCTTATCAAGTTTGTGCTTTGTTACCTTTTTCTGTGTTCCAGCTGGAACTTGTCAGTCATTATGAGCAACCTGTTAAATCTCATGCCTGCAGCAACTTTTAGCCATGATTTCTGAATAAAAAGAGGAGAGTGAGATACTACTGCATTATAAAGGGAACTTAACTCCTGAAATACGGGAGCGCAGTATGTGTCAGTGTGTCCTTATAAACTGACTCGGATTGCTTTAGAGAAGCCTAGGCAAAATGGTTCACAATGAGGTGTATTTTGTGTCTATATGAGCTCACATGCTTTCACTCTACAGTCTTCTTCATTGTTTTCACCATGGAGGCAAAATGTTTCAGATATGTAAATGCATAATTCTTTGTTTCATCTGTGTTTGATGTTCTGATTATCATTGCACAGCTGATTATCATTGTACAGCTAGAAACAAGTTGGATAATCCTCAAATTTTACCTGTCTTACTGTTAAGCATGGATGGTCTTGTAGTCTCCTTTTTATCTTAGTACTTGCTTCAGTAAAACTCAGTAAACAAGTTTTAACTGTTATAAAGCAAAATTATGTTATAAATCAATGATATAAAAGCAAATTACACTTGGCCACTCACAGTATGATCAGATTCTGTGTCAATTTTGCTTGCACTTTTTCATGGGATTTGAAGAAAATATTTCCTTAGGCTCAGAAGTAAAAATGCAGTAGTAGCATATGACAACATAATAGGCATGGTGTTTTGATGTATTGATGTTGAATTGTAGTAGAACATGCAACTTTCATTAAGGCTGGCCAGAGACTTCTTAACCAAATGGAAAAAATTTATTTTCCCTTGGAGAAGGATTAAAAGTCTGACTGCTGCTGTCATGGGAAGACAAAAGGAGTAAAATCAGAACAGAAAGAGCAGAGAAAGAATTGTGAAGATCCATGAAGGATAAAGTTGTTATTATTGTGCATTCATGAAAAAGGAGGTCAACTATCATTTTCCCAGAGGACCTACTTGTCCTTTTCTTTTATTCTAGCTGAAATTAATAAATCCTTTAAAATATGAAGGAATAGGTGATTTTAAATCCTCATCTTGTATGGGGGTCTAGCACTGTAGCTTTCTCACATACCCACACATCTGACTAAGTATCTTCAGGAGTAGTATCATGTTCCCATTAAATGTACAGTACATTTATTTCCAAGATAACAAAAAGTCCTAGGGTCAGCATGAACTGTTGTATCTTAGGGTAAACTAACTTTTGCCAGCTAAGAGATTATTGTGGAATTGGGCTCATTCTTATCTCCAGTTCACAGCTCCTTCCTTCACCTGTCTCTTAATTGCCTCTGACATGCCATGGTGACAATTAACCCAGTATCTCTGGCATGTAAGAGCTCTCGAAACTGCTACTTCCCCTCTAAAACTGGTACTCTTTAATGAGGAGAAACATTGGAGCAGTTTTCTGTAGTGCTATATGGAGTTCAATCTTAGATTTTAATTTAGGACATCATCTGTAAAGTCTGTTTTTTAAAAGGAAATCAAGTAAATCAGCCTAGGGGAGTACACAGAAATTAGATCAAAATATAAATAGCAGGACTACTTAGAACTGCTTAAAATATAACAAATGCACAGAACCATATAAAATGAAATGAATGAAACCAAGTGTTATACAGAAATTATAATCTGAGTTTTAGTTTGATTTCTAGTCTTGTTGCATAATCCAGTTAGTTCAGTAATGAGGTCTCCTTCATCAGGAGATACTTAGTAATGCCCATATGAAAGCCCATATCTGTGTGTTCATTCAGCAGTGCCACTTCTTTTTTGACAGATCACATGAATTTTACAAATACAACATGAAACTGATGGGTTTGGAATCAGAAGCTTGCTAAGCTCTTTACCTGTGCATCAACTGTTACAGCTGAACCATAACACTTGCAAAATCTTATGGGTTGGGAAGTGCATTTCTGGTGTCCCCAGACCACATTACTGCACTCAGAGCAATAGTCTTTAGTGTAAGGACTGCACAGGAAGCAGGAGGCTGGAGCTGGCACTGGGAGGTAGTAAGACTTGACATCAAAACATCTATGCCCATTAAAAAATAACTTCTGAGTATAATGCTGCTCTTCAGAGAACACAAACATCTAAGAATGTAGCAAGTTAATCGTCAACTTCTTGTCCACCCTCAGACTGAGTTCTTTTTGTGAGACACTCAAAGCAGCAGTGAAGAATATCTAGGATTCTTTTTTTTTTTTTAGATTGTCCTTGAAAGACAAGACAGGAAGATTAGGGGAGATATTATAAATCTTGCTTGTGGGTGTTTATGTGGGCTGTTTAACTGGTTTACTGTAAAATGTTTAGATAATAAGATGCAATGATATCCAACATGGGAATTCATCCAAAAGATGAAATGGTATATGATGAATCCTGTTTTAATGATAAATGAACAATTTTAATTGTCCATGATGCTTTTATTCTCTGTATTATCTCTAGTTTCTATCCATATGGAAATGATCAGCCAAATAAATCTTATCATTGTTATGAAGTACATTTTAGTCCCATTTACACCCTGAACACAAATAAGTAATGGACCTTTTAACAGAAATGTGTCATTCAGCCTGGACTGGAAAATTAAAGTTAGTCTACAAAAGTTGTTTCCATTAGCATTGTCTTGGTTTAGGAGACAGGTATCCACTAGGAAAGCTGGAGTTTCCTTAGAATGGAGAATGTAAAAACCCTCTCCCTCCGAATTACTATAATTTTGCAATTAAGGGCTTTCAGGTAAAGATATAGGAATAATAGTTCTTTTACTAGGAATGTTAGAAATGCAAATGTAGTACAAAAAAAAGACAAGCAAACAACAAACAAAAACCCAGAAAACCCTGACAGAGTGAGGGACACAACCCAACACCCTGTTGGTCAGGGTGTTTGGAAGCAGTCCTCCTGGAGAAACAGATGTGGCTCTGTTGGAGTAGAGATGATCCTGTTGGGTTCTGTTGGAGTAGAAATGATCCCATTGAAGAAGGGTCCAGTGATGCTGAGATGAGACTGATCTTCCTCTGGAGTCCAGTGGAAAACAGGATGCTTGGTGTTCTGAGTTTCAGTTTTTATCTAGGTAGGGACCCTGGAGCCCCCACCCAGTGGGTGGATCATCTCACAATGGGATGATGTAAATGTGTAATGTCATTGGTGGGCCTTAATGGCCCATTAGCAGAAAATATCCCCCTGGAGGGAGGATGGGTGGTGAAAGAGATAAGAAACAATACCCCACCCGGTTTTAATAGCTGAGCCATTATCAGAAAGGCATCCACCCCCTCCCCCCAAAGTAACAAGAGATAAAGAAAAAACATTTGCCCAACTGCTTTCAACAGATGAAAATAGAATACAATTTTTTGCTTCCAAACTCAAGACAAGCATGTTTTTGAAAAAAAAATTCTAAGCCATGAAACCTAAGGACGCTTTTTTGTTGTTTGGTTTTTTTGTTTGGTTGGTTTTGGTTTTGGTTTTGGTTTTGGCTTTTTTTTTGGGTTTTTTTGTTTTTTTCTGTGGATCTTCTACTTCTCTAAGTACTGTCATAATTGGGGAGGAATGAATTTTAGGAGAAATTACTGGGAAAATGTAAGGTGGGAAAGCCATGCAATACAAATCTGGGTTCTTCTCTAAAAGGGTTAGAGATTTCTTGCAATGTGATATAGCAAGTTGGATGCACTTTTATTTTCTCAACAAGTGTGTAGTGGATCCTGAGAAAAGTGGTAGGTGTGCTCAAACCTGCTTCAGAGACAAGGAGTAATGAGGAAGTTTTGTGCTGAATTGATGCCAAAAGAAGCAAAAAAAAAAAAAATCCTAATTATTAAAATTTATCTTTTTGGGGTTTATTCCCCAAGAGTCATCATTCAGGGCTTTCCTAAGAAAATGCTTTTTTATGTCTCCTTCCTTTTACTGTGTTAAACTGTTGCAAGAAGCTGAGAAGGACAATGAATGCCTGGAAAAAATATCATCCTGATGATTTTTAGTTTAGTTATGTATGGCATTGACGTCATTCAAAGATTTAGCAAAGCTGAGCTGACCTTTGCCTGGGTGAAGACAGCTGTCATATTTCTTACCATGTTTGTGCCATTCCAAAGCTATTGATGACTCATTCAACCTTTGATACATGCAAGAACTGCAAATATATCTCATCGTGGTTGTCATAATAGGAAAGATTTTATGTTAGGTAAAATATATAAAGATCAGCTGCTGAAGTGGTTTCAAGACACAGTTTCATTTCATGGCTTTTTCATTTCTTTTGAAGATGATAGAAAATAAACAACTGATTATCAGCTGCCAGCCTGGTTCTGTGACAAGAATGGATGGAATGAGGCACAACAGATTATGTAGAAGTTCAATTTTTTTCCCCCAATTTTGGCATCAGAATTGTTAATGAGAGAACATTCGGTCTTGATATTTACGTTAAATAACAGGTATTGACATCTCAGAGTATGTGGAAAAAAGTAGACAGAACATTTCAGGGGTTGAAGATCATACCTACCATACCATAATAACCTTCAAAGAGCCTAGCCTACTTACTGAATCCTAAGCAATGACATGTAAATTGACTATCCTGAATAAGGACAGTTAAGGAAGTAAACTGATGGGGTTTAAATTTTTTTTGTTAAGCATAAAACATTCATTTTATAAAACTAGTGTCTAGAGAAAAAATATTTTAAAAAATCTAGCAAGAAATAAACCAGAATTTTACAACCTTATTTTCTATTTTGGTATTGAGAAGAAAAAGTGAGAATAATTAACACTTGCAAAAACACAATACTGGGATGCAGAGGATCCCCTGTACCATGACATGTTCCATTCAGACTGAGAAAGAGACTGAACAAGGAATTTTTATCCTAAAAATATCATTAGACTCTGCAAGTATAACTGTGTGAAACTGAATGACCTATTATCTACAAGAAGCAAAATCAAATCCATTAGTTCCTCTTTATATCTGAATTTTTAGGGACAGATATTCTTTGGGGGCTCATTTTAAAGTAGATAAGACTGATGATTTGATTATGAATATTTACTAGGTAAATATATTTTTCCAGAGCTCATCAAGCTATATTTTATTCTGGATTGTTGACATACAGTGTAAGTCAATCCTAGAGAAAAGAAGTTCTGATTTATGCTGCCCTCAAGACATAAAAATATGTCACATGAGGCAATAGCAAAACATCAGTGATTTGTACTACATTCTGAAGTGACACCAGTTCACACGGATAGCAGTTCTTGATTTTATATTTGAGAATGCACAAAAAGGATCAAACTATGCAGCTGCATACTTTGTCCCTTAATAAAAACTTTATTTTGCATAGAGCTTGCTCTTCTATTTATAGCAAGAAGGAAAAAAAGAGAGTTTTTTTGAAAACTAGTGAGATGCAGTTCCAGATCTGGAAGTGAATTTTGCAAATTGAGATAATCTCTAGTGTTCATTGTCAAAATGATTTATGAGTTGAAAACCACATTTTTCTTTTCTAGGCAAGGTTTCTTCAAAGAAAGATGCTGAGGTGCCCTGTAGTAACCCAGAAGTATCAGCTTCCCCATCAATTGCATATTGATCTATTTATTGAATTTTACTTATTTACAATTTAAATACTACCAGGGCATTTAGTGATATATCTATCAAGAGTTAACTTAAATTTTTTATTCATAACGCTAAATGTTTCATAGCATGTTTAGCAGCCAGCCCCAAAGTGATGTGCTTTGATTATCCAGCCAGTCATTAAACTCCTTTCAAATTGAAATGCATGACAAATACCAAAATATCTGGGTACAGCAGATATGCAAGTTAATGTATTTCTCCCTGTGATCATATATTATTGTCAGAGGAAAAAAAAAGATTCTGTTTCAAGATTATTTGCTTCAAGCAGAATTGCTTTAGTCATGGAATCAATACTTTTATAGTGGGTAGCTCCTCAGAAATGGATCTCCAGTTTGAAAGCTAAACAATCAAATTATTGAAGAATTAATGAATATTTCCTATGCACTTGTTAAGTGATGGCTATAATATAAGCAGAAGAAACTCTGCCATGAAATGTCTCCAGTAATTTTCCATTTAAGGTGTCCTGTATGTAGCAAAAATCTACATTACCAGGTCCTTAAATACGTATAGAAGCTGTGTCATGGTGCTGTCTATTATCAATTGAGCAATGTTATTAAGTCCTTAAGAAAACAACATTTTTAGGAGCATGTTTTGATGTAACTGAGCAATCCTACTAAAATCATCAAGGAAAGGAAGATAAAATAAAGAAATTTATTTATGTAAAAATTGTACATTTGAGCTGATTTTACCGATCTCACATCTTTTCTTTTCTCTGATGGAAATAATGTGTTATACAAGATTTTCACGAATGTTCCCAGAGGTGCAGCCTCATATGATGCTGACTTGCATTTACTCATGTTATTTGTCATGGAACCCAGAAAATAAAATATTCATTACTCTGGACCAAGTTCAAGTCCAACAGTTATGACATTGTGCGTCCAACAGAAGGTTTCAAATGCTTACTAGGACTGTGGAATCAAAACAGGAGGGGAACAAAAATGTATAATAGTCTGGGGGTTTTAGTTTTTTATTTATTTGTTTATTTTGGGAATAATATACAGAGCAAAGTTGAAGCTGCAGTCAGATAAGACTACCAAATAAAAAGAGAAGCATTATTCTTGATTTTATATGACTTAATATGAAACTCTAAATTTCAAAAGAGCACACCAGTTTAAAAAGACACAGTGAAAAGAGAACTTAAATCATGAACATTCTCTTTTTCAATCTTCCCTATAATGGGAAATGGATGGCACATTCTTTGCTTTCTAAAGGATAAAAAAACAGCCTATAAACATTGTTGCATATTGAAAATAATTATTTATAAATTTACATTTGCTTAATACCAATATCTCAAGTGGCAGCAGGGAGGATGATGGCCTTGCTTAAGTCAACTACATGAACACTTAATTTTATGCTACGTAAATATTAATCCATAGTTCATTTACCTTTGCATTTTCTTTTTTTCCTATAGCTAGAGCTCAGACTGTAAATGGCAGTGGAACTAGAATATTACCATATTTAACATTTTTCCAGTCAAAGGATCTAAAACTGAATTAAGATAGTGATTAATTTATCAACTATTTAAACTAAAGTCTTGGATATTCCAAACATAGATTCAAGACTTCACTCATGAGTGCACTTCCACATTTTCACTGTATTATAAACTATCAAGAATTATATGATGTTTATTCTTTTTCATCATATAACTTCAGCTTTGAGGAACAGCTTCTCTCCCTGTTTTAACTGAATGCCATTTGGGGTAATTCTGTGTTTACACAGCAAATACTGTAATGTAGTCCCTCGGTATCCAACCTAACTGTAGTGAGAACAGAGGGTCCTCAGTCTCATTTTCAGATTTCTAGCTGGCTGGGTTTATAGACAGCTGTGTAATGCTAGACACCATTGGAGCAATAACAAAACAGGTATGGGCTCTGAAAAAAACCCTTATTTTTATGAATAGAATTTGTTTATTTTTGCAAATGTTTAAAGGTATTGTGAATGTAGATTAAATGTAAATACTCATTGCTCATTGTTTTTTCTTTTACCAGCATGTTCACTTTCAACTAGACAGTAGAGTCAAATGCAAAAAGCATTTTCACCATTGCTTGTGTACACTTCTTCATATCATATGAATGTTATGTGCCCCTTCAACATTTTCTTTAAACTATAATTTGATGCAGAAAGATAATAAAGCATGAAGTTATTAAAAGTTTAATTATAATATCTCAGACTGAAAAAATATATTTACCTTTAATAATAACCTTTTGGTAAAATTTTATAGAAGGCTGGAAAGTTAGAACTGGAAAATATGTTGTCAAATGATTTTTTGCTATCATTCTATAGGATTTTTTTTTTTTTAAAAAAAAAAACAACAGTGGTTATTCAGTTTAAAGTACAAGGTAAAACACCAGTAACACCCACACAACATATTGAGCAATTATTCATCCTTTAATACCAAGGGATCACCAGAGCTTCAAAACTTGATCTGAAATTTATTTTTCAGTAAAAGTTTAGATTGTATGTGTTGTAATGATACCATAGGCAACCTGAAAAAAAAAAAAACTTGCGGAAAATATGTTTAAATTATTTTTATAATACTCAAAGTACTTGAAACAGAGAAAATATTTCTGCAAGAGTATTCACTAGTTATTTTGTTACATGAAAAAGGAAAGGGAAAATATTATGGATGATGCTAAAGCCAATATGGCTCTATTCTTCCCTAAGTGAGTATGTCAGCTGTTAAGGTCACATTATTTCCCCCTTACTGAGCTGCAAGGCTGGTAGCATGCACTCTTCCCATGCTTTTCTCTAAGTGGCTAAGGCCCTTCCTTGTTCAGAGAATGGGATTAAACACAGGTTTTCCTACTGTGGATAAATAGCCTGGTCAGCAGGTTGCTTATGTTGAAAGCAAATGAACCAATGAGTCAAGCCAGGAATTGCTACTGCTTTTGTTTCTCTCCATTTGTGGGTGTCTGTGGCTTCCAGACATGCTGAAGACACATCCCCACCAGACTGTCTCTTGTGAGAACTCAGACACCGCTGCTATTTAAACACCTCTGTGTTTAAAGGTACTTCCACCTGTGTTCAGATGTTAAATTTTTAATATCTAGGGTATGACCAGATATCAAATGGATTTCAGCATAATTAATTATCTCTCAGGTACCAACAGGTTTTCATTTTGCTTAACATATAAAGAATTTAGCTTATAGTTGCTCTGACATGGGCTTTCTTTTATCTCTAATCATAAGATGAAGGTTCATCTAGAAGCAGTTATTTTACTTTCCACATATAGCCATATCAAGCTGTAGCATTAAAGGGGGTTTATATATGAAAGCATAAAAAAAAGGAAAAGGTTCTGAATAATTTATAAAGGTGAGCAACAAATAAGAGACTAAAGTACCAGAATAATAAAATAACACATGGAGACTAAATTGCTCAAGAGCTGGTAATGAAATATGCAGCCCTTTGCCTGTGATGTCTACCATCTATCTCACCTGGTTAATATCTCTCTGAAATTTACTATCCAAATTCATTATCAGTTATTTTTGTAAAAGGCTATTTAAAAACCCTTTTACTTGCTGAAAAAAAAAAATCTGTTTCCTATTCAGAAAGCATAAATTGTCAGAATACTTGTTAACAGCCTTGTTTCATGTCTTCAGTTCACTTTAGAAATGAAAGCCAAAGATTTTCCTATAAACAGAAAACGTCTATAATGCACCAGGGTATAATGAAGCAAATGATTATTTCTGAAACACCTACCCTGCTTGTCAGCCCCTAAGCACTTCAACAAAGCACTCTGAGTCATTCTTATAAAGAGGTGCTGTGACAGAAGAAATGAGCCACAGGTTGGAGATCCTCGGGCAAACGCAGCCCAGTGCATATGGTACATCATTACCAGGCTGATTTTAATGAAGTTTTAGAGCCTTAAATTTCACATCACAGTTGGTGCTCATATGCATTTTACTGTTATTGCCTTTCATTTGCCAAGTAAAGATAATTGATGATCTTTACTTAGAGAATTTGTAGATTTTGGAACTGTCTATTTTTAAGAGGGATTTCTACTATTTTTATTTGTGTATGCATGCACGCTTCCCTTTATGCTGATTTTATTTGGTCTAATGATTATTTTTAATTTTTAAAAATAGAATCAGAAGAAAAAGTTCTTTTCACAACTAAGCAAAATTGCATTAACAACTTCACTGACATGAATGAACTTCTTGCATATCAAGAGGTTACCCTAACCTTGAGAAAGAATGGAAGAATAGGGCTCTTACTGAGTATGCCTTCTACAAAATCATGCACAGTCTCACTTAGCAAAAAGATTACATTAAAAGTAATGGAGGATCTCTTCATATTTCATGCTCTTTATCAGGAAAATAATTGAAAATATTGACAAATAAAGAAATTAACAAGAGAGAAAAAAAGTTGAACAGAAAAAAAATAAAAAAGAAAGAGGAAAACCAGTTAAAGAGAAGGAATAAATAAGGTCAAGCTTCAACCTTGCAAAATCAATCTCTTCTAAAGAAAGATATATTAAAATGACCACTTGTACTGCATCATATCACATCCATCTTTTGATTGTTGTGTTTTTATGAGTGACCTTTCATGCCTAATTCAGAAGTTTCCTGGGTTCTTAGCACTTCTCAGACTCAGGACCACAGTCACTGAGGGTCTAGAGTACTTTGCTAAAGTTTTTATATTGTTACCATTATGCTTACAACAATTTTATGCTTACAAAAATTCTCAAAATATTTGCGAGAATATACATAATAGCTAAAAATTATGAATTAATAAAATAATTTTGCCAGCTTTGAAACTTCTGTATCCAAGGTCAACCAATTCCAGGGTCTATGCTTCATTAAATAAATATGTAAACTATGAGAAATACACATTATAAAATCCTCTTTAAATACTAAAAAGCCTGAGCACAAAGTGTAGCACTAACTGCAGCTTTTTGATGTGTGCTAGATATTCTGAGTTGCATTTCAAATCTGTCTTTTATTATATTAGTAATAGATAAAAGAAAATAAAAATATTTTACTTTTAAAGGCACTATCAACCTTTACCTGACTGTATTTTAGGATCAGACATAAAAGACTTGATTCTAGATGACAAGGTTCCGTAGGGATATAAAGAAAATATCAGCAGAGGCAGCTCAGTCACCCATCAAACCCTTGAGATTTTATCTGTAGTTGAGACCTTCCCTTGGTTGTTACTGGTCTTCCACTTCTCTTTGGTCTTTTTCCTCAGTTATTATAACAGTAGCATGCGGTAATACGAGTGTCACAGCCATTTTCCACTTCCCCTGTCTCCCACAGTATTCAACAAGTACTTGTCTGGTTCTCTTACAGAGCTTTGAAGCTCTTCCTCAATCCTATTCTGATGTTATGAAATAAAACCCTTTGGAGATTAAAATTTTCCTGGTTTTATTGGCAAATATTTCCTGAAGGCCTTGCAAAGCCTCTAGCTTGAAAAACTGTCACCGGACTGTTCTGCCATTTCAAAGCTGAACCATGCACACAATATTCACTTAAACTTTGCAGCAAAGTCTGCAGTTCCTGTACAGGAGAAAGCATGTCTTGCTTATATTGCTATAAAAAAAATCAAGTTAATTTTATTATTTATATATAGCTTTTTATTTGAAGTGAAAGTTCAGAATGCCTTTGGAAATAGGGTACTTTAGTATGCAGCCCAAAACAGGCATATCCATTAATTTTGTCTCAGCTGTGGAACTCAATGCAGGATTAGCATAATATAAAACAGAAACTTTTTTTGTTTGCTTCTTTTCTTCTCATCTCTTTGGTAAACTATCTAAAAAGTTACATTTATTTAGTCTGAATTTTGCACTGAATAGAAAGTTTAATCAAGCATTGCATTGCTTAATGTTGCTTTAGGAAGGGTAACTATATTGGTTCAGCTTTGGAGTAGTCAAGATTGTTGATCAATTGAAGCATAAAAGAAAACGTGATGCTTTCAAAAGGGGAGGAAAGGGGAAGTTATCATAGTTACAGGAGTTTTTATTGTTGATGATCACACAGGAAAGAGGATATTGAAACTGAAGATGCTTGCCTAGACCAGCCCAATGTTCACATTTTTACATGAAGTCTGAGATGATTTATGCTGTCGCACAGAAATGTAGTGGAGGAGTTGGACCAAATATTATAAAGAAGTTGGAATATATCTATATTAGCCTCAGACCATAGTGAATTAAAAGGAAGCAGATTACATTAGGATGGTGAACCACCCTTGTTAGAGAAATATGTGATTAAGGCCTTCAAAGAAAGATTTTTGCAAAGGTTATGTCTGAAAGAGATACATGATCCAGTGAAATGATGCAGTGAGTAAAAATTCTGCACCTTGGTGAGGTTGAGGCATACGGCTGTTATTGTGAACATTCTCAGGAGACCATACATTAGAGGGACTGTAGGAGGGGAGATATTGACAATAATATATCACAATGGCCAGAGACACCAGCTAGTTTCCTACCAGACATCAGTAATGTTAACACAACTGTGTACTGAACAAAAAGCAGTAATAACTCCTTATACTAGAGGGAAGAGACTGTCAGCCACCTTTCACGCAGGATAGCAGCTGTTAGTACTTTAGCTTGTAAAAATGGTATATATATCGTTCATTAATTATAAATTAATGTGTATTTAACAAAGCAAGGCTGGAAGGGAGTGAAAATAGGTAGTACAACATGAAGAGGAAAAGAAAGAAGGAATAGAGTCTAATTGCTTTCTTCACCTATATCATGGATAAAGAAGACAGGACTCAATTTCCTCAGAGGTGCACATTGAAAGGACAATGGGCACAAGCTGGAGCAAAGGATATTCCAATTAGATTAAATTAACAAATTCTCTATGATGAACACCACCAAAGCATGAAACAGGTTGCTCAGAGAGTAAATGGTTTCTCCATCTTGGCTTGCACTTGAGTTACCAGCCCATGCAGCAGTGGGGGGAAAGTGACAGGACTTTTCCTGTCCTGAGGTGCGGGGAGTGCTGGTCAACAAATGACTGAACATGAGCCACCATGTTCTCAGGTGGCCAAGAAGGCCAATGACTTGCATCAGAAATAGTGGGATCAGCAGAACTGGAATAATAATCTTCCTCCTGTACACAGCATGGGTGAGGTCTCATGTTGAGTTCAAAGAAGGGAAACAAAGCTGATGAAGGGTCTGGAGCACGAGTCTAATGAGGAATGGCTGAGTGAGCTGGGTTGTTTAGCCTGGAGAGAAGGAGACTCTCTATATTACTACCTGAAATGACATTGTAGCCAAGTGGGGATTGATTTCTCCCAGGTAACAAATGACAATAGGTAATAGCCAAAAGTTGCATTGGGGAGATTTAGATTCAATATTAGGAACAATTTATTCACTGAAAGGGTGGTCAAGCACTGGTCAGACTGCCCAGGAAAGTGGTTGAGTCACAATGTGTGAAAGATGTGGTGATTATGGCACTTAGGGACGTGGTTTAGTAGTAGTGGACTTGATAGTGTTAGGATAACAGTTGAACTCAATGATCCTAAAGCTGTTTTTCAACCGAAACAATTCCTTGATTCTATTTATTCTATATTCAGAGAGTTTCCAGACAGGGTCCTGTGCCGCAGGAAATAACTCTTATGTTAGTCAGTAATTGTACCTCTTTCATCAGGAGATTGATCTGATCTCCAGAGGAGATTCAGTCTGCAGATATGTTATTTATACAAACATTGAGGCTTCCATGTTAACAACTAAAACAGTCTGTCCAAGAACATTAGTGTGTCAGCTAAAAACTCTGCGCAGGGAGATACTCCTCAAACTCCAAATTTGGATGAGGCAGCTCAGCAGTGTAAACACATGGTAAGAGAACAGGACCACTAGATTTGTGCTCTGTGTGAAATTTTTAACCCTGATTCCCAGAGAGAAGACTCATGCAGTGACCCACTTCCCAATTATCCCTGTGTCTCTGGCTGTGACTTACTACATGGATGACTCATGGACCTGCAGAGAAAATATTTACCGAACAGTCTGCCAACAGAGGATGAGGTAGGCAGAAAGGAAAGAACCATACTAAATAGAGATCAGCATAATTGAATTCCATTTGCTTAGTGATCCTGCACCTCTCTGCTGCGCCCAGATATTTTTCTTTAAAAATATTAACCATAGAAAAGCTGAAAGAAAACTTGTCAGTGTTTAAAATTATTTTTAAATAGAATAAACGCAGAGTGAAAATACTTCAAATTAGTTCAAACAGCAGGCAAAATAAATCCTAGACAGATAGCCACCCAAGGTTGTGCCTATGGCTATCAGCTAATGGGTAGGTAGCTAGAGGCTGTCTGCAAGTCTACAGGGCAAAATAAGCTGACAATTCTCCAAAATATTTTTGTGGTGAAATATGTGCTTCACAGCCTAGCTCTTCAGCCATAGCCCTCTGGTGTGATGTCAGCATTTAAGACTTGGAATTCACCTGAATTCACCAGGATATAAACTTCAGCAATAAGTTTATATTCTACCTTTAAAGTTAAGTTCCTCCCAAGACCTGAAATTAAGCTGGCAGAAAAACATGGGGGGTCAGAATTTCTGTTGTTGTGTGGTTACGGAGATTATCCTTTTATTCTTCAAATAGCTACATTACATTAAAGAATTTAATTACAAGAGAAAAGTCTGGGGAAATTTTTTCAAGTTCCACCTGTGGCAGTGGTTTCAGTAAAAAAATAATTTTTCAGTGTGGAAACTCACAGGTACAGTAGTGGCACTGACAGTATTACTAAGGATGTGGGAAGATCTTTCTTTACCTCATACTCTGGGCAGTAGGTTAGCTGTGTATTGCTAGTAGGGCTGCACATTTTCACATAAAATTTACCTTAGATAGTCCTGAAAGTGTTTTTATACTCACGTGGCAAAGTGCAGCACTGACAGAAAATATTTGCTTGCATCCTTAAAGTGGTATTAATGACATTAATTTGATTCTGTTTCTAGGTTAATTTACCTGTGTCTCTCAGCAGAGATAATTATCTAGGGCATGACACTAGCATTGTTGTATTGTTTCCAATTTCTAAGCTAAGTGCTGCTGAGCTGTTTCAGGAATCTTTCAACTGCATGTTTAAGAAAGCCAATAAAGCCTATTCTTTATTTGACAGATTTGGTCCTTTTTAAGGCTTAGTTTCTTAACTATCTTAAGCTGTCCAAACTGTAAAAAAAAATGCCATATACCTTCTTTTATGGATTCACTTTTTCTTTTAATCTTTCTGCATGGATAATGACACTTGGAGGTAATCCAAAAGGGAAGTTGTCATCCCTAGACCCAGACTGTCGAGTGTTAGGAGAAGGTAAATCTGTACAAATCTCTGTATTTTGTATTTTTATGGTACTTGCTTTTCTATACTAATGATTCTGAAATATCAGACTAATACATCAAGAACTGATACAAAACTGTACCTTAAATGATACAGCCACAGAAGTTATCAAAACATACATTAAAGGATTGTCTGCAAGATTGGAGATTTTCAGTTCAGTAGAAGATTTTGGGATTTATTTAATGTCCAAGATCTCTTTGAAGGCAGTGAATCATACCTCTCATTCCATGATTAGGAGTGCAAATTTGAAATTAGCTTTTCTAGCTCACGAGGAGAGCTTGAAATACTAGTAAATCAAGATTGATGTGGTGAAGGGGGCAATTCTGACACTGGCATGCATTAACAGTTACCTAATGGTATAAACTCTGAAACTGCACAATACAAGTTTCAAGCCACCTGTAATTTCCAGACAAACATCACTAAGACAAGCTTATGGCTGAGATTGGCAGAATTTTTCTGTGCACAGAAATATGATACATTAGACAATAGTCCTTGATAATGAATGATGAAAGCTGAATAATGTTTTTTCATTATTTCCTACTTGCAGTACAGAGTATTTTCTCCTGCCCAGTTGAAAATTTGGTCCCTGGTTTGTGTCAGCTTTTCCCACAATCCCTCTACAGATTTCCAATAGATATCATTTTTTATATCCTTATTTCATTCCCAATGAAGATCTTAGGAAAGTCACCTGAAACTGGGATGAACAAAGCACCAGTGGAAAATTCCATCTGTAGGGATACACAGTTCAGTGTTAAACTGCACAATATAATATTAAGATTCACACTTATATTAAGATGCATGGTTCAATATTCATTTAAGAGTCTGCAATATTACACTTTGGAATTTATTTTTTGAGAGCTCCCTCAAACTGAGGAAAAAGCCATTTTATTACAGCTGCCAGTTCCTGCTACATTTAACCCATTTTCTTGTCTCAAAGTATAGAACAGCAAGAGAACCACACATAGGGCAATTATCTTCCAAGGTTTTACATCACATTCCTATTGAAAACAGTATAGAAAATGAGTCAGGAAACATATCTTTGAATGCATTGTTCCTAAAAATCACACAATTACTGTCAAACATATTTCAGTAAGCAGTAAATGAACCCTGCTTGCACCATAAATCATTAATGTTTAATCACCAGCCAATGCCTCACTAAGCTCACTGGCATGGAAACTCTAAGATACTCAAAGGATAGTTCTAGCAAATCTGGCATGCATGGTTGGCTTGTGTGCTTAATTACTGTTTATGCATTGGCAGTATCCAAGCAGTTGTATGTAATAAATAGAACACTGTCACACTGTCCAGATGGTTTTAGATCCAGGGCCTAGGGAGTATGTTTGAAGATTACAGGCCTGATTTACTAACAATTCACACCAGCTCAATTGCTGAAAATCATGCTAATAGCATACGTTTCAGCAATTTATTCAATGCAAAAATAAATATACTATTAATGACTATTAAAAGCCTACTTTATATTCTATTTAGCCACTCTTCAGAAGAAATAAAATAATTTTATTTTGGTTTGTGACATTCAACAAAGCTTTATTTCTTTAATGTCAAGTAGGTTTGAGCGGAATGGTTTCTTTTACACAGAACAAAGGAGTGCCCAGCAAAGATAATCCAAGCTATCTTTGAAAATTATAGCTTAGGTATTAGAATGAGTACAGGCACTTTAGTGTGGTGATGTGCCTGAATAAATTCACACTGTCAAGAATTAGAGGCAAAATTACATGTCATTACATGTCATTACGTTACAAAATTAAAAATGGAATTGTTAATTGTCTCAGTCCTTACTTACATATAAATAAGAAGCCAAATTATGCTATCACTTTCAAGATTAAAAGGAAAAAAAAACCAACCAAACAAAAAAACACCACCAAAACCAACAAACAGTAAATAAGTTTAAGAAGAACTACTGTCTTCTCCATCCCAAAACACAATTTGACCCACATCAGTGAAATTTCTTTAACTAGATTTTATTTGGGGAATAAGAAAGAGGAGAGAGAAGTAGATAAAATAGGAGGAAAGAAAGTGGATTTAGAGAGAAAATGTACTTTTATGTACTAAATTAATTTTTAGAAATCTTTCCATAAACAAAGAATACTTGAAATCCAATTTTCATCTCTCTGAGAATATATGAAGTCATCTCCTACTTTTCACCAGAATGTCTTATTTTAAAGATTATCTAGGACAGTCACTCAGGATGGAAATGAGAACAGAGGTGGACTTTATCCCCTCCACATAAAGTGGAATTTACCTCTGATTTTATTTGCAGGACATGAAATATAAAAAAAGGAGTATGTTAGCAGAAGATAATTGAACACGGTAAGGGAGGTGAAACCAAAAAGACTGATTAAAGAGTAAGAGTAATATTTTTCCTTGCTTATGAGGGTAAAACACACTACTGTCAATCTGATAAATTGTCTTGGTAAATGGATTATAATTTAAAGTTTGGTTTTGAGTCAAAAGAAACTACTATACCAAATACGGTCTGATTTGCCATTTTTTATAGCAAATCATAGACCATATTTGGTAACTATCAGTCATATTTCATTGTGTTTCAAATTCTCCATGATGAAGATGCTGTTCTGTAGCTTTCTTTTCACCATAAAATAACCTCCAAACAAACTACCTGAAGAATTTCAGTATTATATCCAAAACAGGATTTATGGTTTACAGCCAACTACTTCTATGGTGCAGTTCAGTTCAGGTTAAAAGAGATATCTGAAATAAATAGATGAATAACTGCATCTCGACTGACTGCAAAAGGGCTCTAGCAAAGTAGTTCAGCTGGTGAGAGGTATAGGTTTATCAGTGTGCTGATTAAACCCAGTGTGCTGATTTTAATACCAGCAGGGAAATTGAACACCAAATAAGTGACTCCCCTTCCCCTGTCTGTAGAGAGTGGTTTCCCCGGGGAAGAGGAAAACCCTGGACTAATGCCCTGGGAAACACCTTTCTAAGTATAGTAAGCAAGAGGCTTACTCACATGGTCCCTCAGTTCAAGTATGCAAATCGTTGCTAGAAAGTTCCTAGTTGTTTGTGTTACCATAGATTGATCTTTCTGGTGCATAAATTTTAATATTTCTAATTGTTCTCCCCTACTGGACCTTTCCCTCAGACCCCACCTTAACTCCTCCCCACACTGGGATGTATAAATACCCCTGTCTGACCCTGGCCTGTGCTTTTTGCCCCTTGTACTGCCTTTTTCCAGTTTGCTCCAAATTCAGTGTATGCCTTCTTATTTATTATTTTTGCATTATTAAAATTCTGTTAAAATTGTTAAAATTGGGTCAAGGCTGCCTCTCTCTATCAAGTCGCCACTGGGGCAGAGTCCCAAGGAAACCCAAAGGGGTCTGGGGCAGAGTCCCAAGGAAACCCAAAGGGGTCTGATAGTCGGGGGTCCGAGCCCCGGGAGTTTTGCCCGTCCCTTTCAGTAAGGAAGGAACAATAAATAGGAGATTATGAGCTGAAATAGCAATTTACTAAATGCACAAGAACAGTAATAGGGTGAGGAAAGCATCTCAGGTTTAACATTCCTCCCCCTCCAGCCAAAACCCACTGGAAAACAGAGGCAGACCAGCCCCAGACGCTAGTTCATCCAGACTGGGGCTGTGTAGCTCCTGGCTCAGGTCGGTTCCCACTGCTTCCTCTGCCGCCCCGGCTCTCCCCTGCGCTATTCCGGGAGGGAGCAGCGGGAGGGCAGGGAAGGTCTGTGCCGGAGCCAACCCCGCCCTGCCCGGCCTCCCGCGTTCAGCGGGGCCTTGGAGCTGTCCGCTTCAGCACCACGTCTGCGTGCTCCCGCTCCGGAGGGAAAACGGAGCGGGGAGCCAGCGGGCAGCAGAAGGGAGCAAGTTTGATGGGGTGTGAAGAGGGCAGTCCACTTAGCTTCGCCAAATGAGGAAAGATGGTGCACATTCCCTTCTGCTCCTCAGCTTTTCCTGCCAAAACCATGCCCCCAGCAACAGCATGGGTGGTATGGGATAAACAATCTGGTCATACACACAGACTAAAATCTCCACCACCTTTCTCTGTAACCAGGATACCCAGGAGCCACCTCCTATTTTTATTTATATTAATGCTATACCAGTCATGTTCTGCTACTGACTATGGGGAACTGGATTTCAAAATGAAATAATACCTGCATCATTTTAGCATCTTGATATAGAAACTATATTCGTAAGTCCTTACACATAAGATTTATTTGGGTTTTTTTAAGTCATCATGGAAAAGGAAATAATATATATATTGCATGTAGTCAGTGCTTCATCTTGACTAGATATAATAAAGTAATTAAATCTAGGCATTTCCTAGATGGTTATAGAAGCTCATATCTCTTTTTCTGGACTGTATAGGACTATATACTATCTAAGTCTGTACGACTACTAGTTTGTATAGTGTGACAGTGCAGAGTTGAATCCCAAGATGTTTCAGTCATTTAGTCATTCTGCATTGTTCTAAATTATTAGTTTACATCCTTTAAGGTCAGAGCAGGAGCTAGAAAGAAGTCTATCTGGAAGCCTTCAATCATTATTATTTGTTTAAATAATAAAAGTGTTTTTGGAGATACTGTCTGTAGTCAGGGGATTTGTCAGGGGTATTATGAAGACTTTATTTTAGATGGATGTGGAAAATTAACTCTAAGGATTCAAAACTGAGAAGAGATTTTTTGCATGTTTAGTACACTAAAATGGAAAACAAGAATCAAATTTAACAGCAACCTCTCTATAATATCAATGATTGAGATATTTCCAAAATCTGATGAGCACAGCATTTGCTAAGTTCATAATAGATTAAACATTCACAATTTTTTGTTTGGTTGTGGATTTTTTTGTTTGTTTGTTTGGTTTTTGTGGTTTTTTTTTTGTTTTGTTTTGTTTTTGTTTTGGTTGGTTGGTTTTTTTTTACACTGAGACTGTTAAAGCAAATTTTGGATTAGAATCTGGGCCAGCATGTTGGTGCCCTTACTTATGTGCCATATACTTCACTTATACCCTGAGATGTATTGCTGTACAAAACTAAGTCATATCTGTCAGAAAAAAGGCATAAATATGATAATCTTCCACTTTGTCTTTATTCCTAGCTAGTCAGAATTTTAATAATGACTTCTCTTACGTGATGCAGAAAGACTAGAGATTCTCCATGTTGATCACACAAACCATTACTTATTTTATATGAAACAAGTTAGATTATCTAATTGTAGCTGTCGCTACAGATTTTGAAGTCCCTTTTTTGAGAGATACAGATACAATTCAACTGGCTACAATTGAGCCAGTGTCTTGGATCCAATGTTCAGCCAGTGAATGCCTTAGTCTGGCAATGTGATTTGTGGTCCTAATTCTTGAATATGTTACCTTGAAAGACCTCCCTTTTCTTCATGTTGTTTAAAGTTCAGAAATTTTTTGCCTATTCTTACTATAATTTTCACTGTTAAGCGATTCAATTAAGAGACAGAATTTTACTGAATCTTCCTCTTTTGTGGAGATTATGGAGATTATTGTAATTATAGGGATTGCATATTTGATAATTTGGTTATTAAAAATTTTAATGATCTGAGTAGAAGATTTCTTTCATGCAATCTGTGATGAAAAATCTGTGGAAAAGTTTCAACTGTGATCATCTTCTGGGATTTAAAACCAAACATAACACAGGTTGGCATACTATATGTTGGCACAGCCAACATATGATTTTTCTTCTAGACAACCTAATATTTGCTTTCTCGAGGTTCACATTCATCTTAATTTAGGAAAGGAGAAGGCTCTGCTTTCATTTACAAAACAGTAGAGCAGAAACAGGAAAACTGGAGTGACTCATACAGATTTACAATGTAAAAAAACAGAATTTGCCTGTTGACATATTTTAATAACAATAGGTTCAATCTCCAAAAGGTTTATCAAGTCAGTAATTTTTCATGTATCCTCAGGTGATTCCAATGACATATTGTGCTTATCTTCTTTATGTACTTTTGTACTTTTATTTGCATAACTATTGCATCATAATGATCAATCAATATAATCATGTATCAACATTTTACCATTTGCTTTGTCCAGGAAAACACACCTTAACTTGATTATTTTACTTCCATCTGAGGGGAAAAAAAAAACAAACTCTGCTGGTAAATTTTAAAATTCTGAAGCTAACACTTCTGAAGATTCTTGCTTTAGTGAGGCTATCCCACTACATTTCATTCTCAGGCTCACAGGTTTCCCTTTATGAATCCTACACAAATTTATACTGGCACAATAATTGGAAAGAAGAATTTTACCATTCTCTCACTTTCCATTTACTCTGAATGATGAAAGACCAGCTGACCTGGTAAAAGAAAGAGAGAGGAAAGAACATGGGAGGCAAAATGGAAGGAGGCAGGGTAACAGGGAAGAAAGAAAGGAAAAAAAAAAGAAAAAGCAAGGTACAGACTCTACATGAAGAATGGAATTGAAAGGTGGGAACCTGATAAACCCCTGGCAAAAGGAGTACACAAATAGCATAAATATAAATAAATGGTCAGTGAAGTGGTTATACAGAATCATCACTCACTTGAAAAAAGGGACCAAATTAAAGGAGAATAGGCAACTTAAGTTCCAAAAGTCTACATGCAAGTGAGGTCTACATGCATGATGGAACTGAACTAAAGCACATCTGAGTTAACATCAGCTCATGTATTGCAATCCTGAAAGCAGAGTAGCAGAGGTGTAAAACCACTCTGATGATGAAATACACTTTTTTTCCTTTCTGTATTGGAAATAGCTTTGTCTTCATTGCCCCGGCAGTTCTTTACTATCCTTTGTTTAATGTACAAATGGGACTATAAACATAGGACAAAAATACTGTTTTCTAAGAAATCACAAATTTATTAAAAATATGCTTATTAGTATATATCACATGAAAGGGCAGATCAGTGAGATAGGTATCAGAGGAAAAGGATACAAGTCTTAAAAGTTAATTGCCTGCAGCAGTTCAACCAGATTTCACTTTAGCTGAAAAAGGATTTTTCTCTCTTGGCTGGATTTTCAAAGTGCAACCATGTGTACAGATTCCTAAACTACAGTACTATTCCTTTTCTCAGGCACAAGCCACTGAAAAGCAGTACTTAAAGATGCTATGAAATGTATTTACTTAAAGGATCTGTCTAGAAGTTGTCATCTCTTTACATTCTTATCTCAGGTTTTGATAAGCTGTATCACAAGTCCAATATATTCTCGTTCCCTTATGACACTGGCTTTTATATCCAAGTGAAACTGGTGAGATAGCTGTATAAAGGTCATCAGGAGGACATAATGGGAAAATATCTTTCTGGTTCTTCTGGCTATATAGAACAGTTTTATTTAGTTGAAAAATAAAGATTTAAAATTGTAATACAAGAAAAAAGTATAATCTTTTTATGGTTAATGTTGGTATAGTAATATGCTCAAGAACACAAGTAGATTTTATGCCATTTTTCAACTAGCAGCATTATTAAGTAATGGCCTACAGATATTGACATTTGTAAGATATAAAAGGACATTCATGCACCACAAACTGAAGCTGTGCATTTGTTTCCTTTCACTCTTTTTTTCAAATGAAGTTATACAGTGATATCATCCAAACGGCTATCTATTGCAAAGGCTGTAAATGCTGCAATAACAAAGTTAATAGGATAATTTCAAGTTGTCGTTCTGAAATACTGATTAAAGCAATTGTTAAATTGAAATGGTTATGCCTGTTTATAGGGCATAAATTTGAAGACAATTCTACATAAACACATTAAGAACTGTACTTCAATAGCATTATAGCCTTCCAAAGATCTGAAAACTGGTAACTAGTAACTGATAGATAAATTTCACATTACTCAGACTCACAGAAACAAATTAAAGTGAAATAAAAATATAAAATCTCATCTCCTCTAAGCTTCTGAAATTTTAGCATATGTATTGCATTTGAACAACTGGAACGTATTCAGAAAATTTGTGCAGAAACATATTTTTACAATCCTAGGGTAAGAGAGGCATGATAAGTAAATAAGTGAGATGGGGAAATGACCTGGTGAAATAAAAAAAACTAGTATGAAATCAAAGCTATTATGAATGGAAAAGAGCTATTATGGCTTGAATTCCTGACTCTCAAGAGACGGTCTGACATATCAGATATTTTGATTTCCAATGCTTAAAATTTATGCAGCTAAATCAATGAAACAGGCTAGACTGAACATAGGAACTGCAGCAGTGTTTGTATATGTTCAAATCTCTTTTATTACAAGGCTTATACTCTAAGAAGTGCAATATTTTTCATTGTAGAACATGATGTTTTCTCCTCCCTAATCACTCTGTCAGGTAAATGGAAATTCAGTGATGGACAGATGATAGTTCATAATCTGTTTCTTTAGATATTGAATACTGATGCACTGGGTTGCTTCTCCTTTCTTACCATAGCCTGTAAATTCAGAGAATAATTCTCATATCACAGGCTGTGGCTGTCACAATTAAACTAGCATGGAAACAAAACCTTTAGGATTTCCTTTCTTTCTGAAAAATAAACATCAAATTGTGATTGCCTGAGTCACAATTTGGTTGCTGTTATGTTATTTGGAATGTTTGGTGAACTATGCATTGCCTTATTTAGAGCTCAACATGTATGTTACTTACCCCTGAGTTAAATTGCTGCTATGCATTGGGCTTGAATCACTCAAGACTTTCAAATCTGATTATAGCAGAATATTTTCATTTTAAACACTATGGGAATATAATGAGAAAATGGTGCAGAAGGAATGTAAGCATGGCTGCCTACATTGGCAACAGGCAAACATACTGTGCATTGTGCATAAGCTTCAATTTCAAAGGTGTCCTCCAGGATTACCTTAAGACTTGTGCCAATGAAACTGTCCTTTGCTAGAGTGAAGAACAGAAAAAAGGCTCAAATCTGATTACTAAGTATAAAGGAACAGTTCACAAAACTATTTATGCCCACAGACACCACATTTAAATATGACCTGAAAATATTGGAAGCAGAAATTTTATATTTTTTAACAAATCATCAATGAATTAGAAGAATATTTCAGGCAATGGTAAAACTATGTGTCATGGTTATTATCTCTATAAAATAATTTTCCCATTTCAAAGCATTTTTAAAATCCATTTCATGTTTTTAAACTTAATTTTGGAAACATTTTTTAATATTGTTTCTATTTTCAGTAAAAATACCATACAAAGTTCCACTAAATGCACTTAACAATCACACCCATAATTTCATTTAAAAATGTATTGGGTTTGTTATTCACCTGTTGGCCATAAAAATATAGTGCAGAGACAATTTATTTATGCTCCTTTATTTCTTCACTTACTGCATCCTCTTCCACTTTTTGCATTCCTTAGTTGCTGGTTGATGTCATAAAGTTAATTATATCTTCCAGATCTGTATTTTTTTATCAAGATGTGGTACAGGGATGTTTCGTTGTTTCACTGAGCCATAGACAACTAACTAGTTACCTACTTAATGATAAATAGTACTCATGATTTGAGAGAGCTCATCAGACTTGCTGACAGGTATTTCAGTAGTTCTCCTTTTACTATTTCTTGACTTTTATGTTATAAATATTTAGCAGTTGTTCCACTCTGAACTTCATTACTCCCGTATCTGCTCTTCTGTCTCAGGCTTTATTTTGACCCCTTAAGCTGCTCTGAATCATTGTGAACTTTGGCTATATTTGTGCTAATAGCTTTAAAATTGTTAGAATTTCTCGTGTCTGTATCCACGTCCGTAGTAAAGAAATAGATCCTGACCATAGATGGGTTTTCCTGAACACTTTTAACTTATACTCCCAGATAATTTCTCATTTTTTATTTTTGTTAGGTTTTTAATGGTCACTTTGTCTCTTAACAGATAGCTTTAAAAATAAAGTTACATCTTCTGCAAAAGCAGAATTATGTTTTTTATGAGAGATAGGGGTGTTGAATAAAATGTGTTCACTTTCTCTCTTTCAGTAACATTCTTCCCACCCAACTTTCTAGATGCTGAGTTTCAACATCAGGAAATGGACCCTTTTAGATTAGAAAAACATTTATTATAGTCTGAAATTATGCTACATTTCTCCCTTAACATAAACTAATATCCCAGAAAAGCATCATTTTTAGAGTGACAATTAATGAGACCTACTTGTCTGAATTGATATTATTACATTTTGTTGGTTTATTTTTAGAAAATTCAAATATAGTTAAAAAAAATAGAGGCTTAAAATTGAACTATCAGGACTAAAATATAAAACTCATTACTCTGTATGTAAAATGGACTGAAACTTAAAGAGGTGCTCATTCTTTCCTGTCTTCTAAACTGATGATCTGTAACACATCTTTCATTAGCAGTTTCTCTAAAGTATCAACTGGAACACTTATCTATGATGATATCACAGGTCCTGTTCTCATGAACGGTAAATCATTCTAAAATGTTTTATGACTAGAGCTTTTTTTTTTTTTTTTCTAACTCCAAATAAGAATTCTGGGACAAAAGTAATCCACTCTATGGTTAATATCTAGTTTTGAAAAACTATCAGTTTTCTGTGCGAAAGATACATTCCAGTCTTTGACAAAAGAATTTATGAATAGAGATATGTGGGAGTTTTGAACATAAAAAGCAGGCTTACATATATTTGCCATGTATAAAAACTCAGGTATTTAAAGATTTGTAAAAAATCTTCTCTATATTCATGCACGTAAAAAATCTTGGTTTGAAACTGCAAATGATTTTACAAGATAGAATTGTCATCCTGGCAGAGGCATTTTAAAGATATCATCACAATTACATTTTGGACCTTCATTTTTAGGAATTATATATTTTAATTTGTTGCTGTTTAAAAATGCTTGTTCTGTTCTACAGAAATAGCTTGTGCTGTTCTACAGAAATAATAAGACTAAATTATTTTGTAACTGTTCTAATTCTTCAACCCAAACATTATCCAGCTGGAAAATAATGCTTGTAGAAAACATTTGGTACCCTGGCTACCACTGAGAAAAATGGCTAAATACTTTAATCTTAGGTATTTTCCAATTTGGCTACTAATTCAGACTAGTGGCCAAAACAATGAGTTGAAAACCAGTCAATGCCATTAAATGGCATTCACCTTGTGTATTTTTTTTTCTCTACATAAAATAAGAAGTCAAAATTAGCTAAAATTAGTTCATCATGTGGTTTAATCTCTAGAAATTTCATTCTAAATATGCTATATAGATTACACAATTTGGGTATATCTTCACACTAAATTGATTCTCAAACATCTTCATATTTTCCAAGAAAAGGTAATGCAAGATTAGATAAATCTTGTGATTCTAATGGAGTCAATATCACTAAGATTTTACTCTTTTTCACTGAAATATTTTTGATTAATATGCTTCTCAAGAAATAAAAAAGATTGTACATAGAACAACATAATTAAAAAAACACTATGAAAATATCAATATCAATATCAATATCAATATCAATATAATTTAAGATTTGGATTTTAGAAAGGGGTTTAGATCCTATACTCTTATAAAACTGAGTAAAGAAAACATGAAAATACTAATCCCAAATGGATTGAACTGAGAGCAACATAGGCAGTAGGCCTCCACAGATCAATACATGAAAAATCAAAATTTATTAATTCATTCACAGACTACCTGAAACTCCAGATAATAAAGCCAGTCTTTTTGCATAATTTGTCTCTATTTAGGCAAGCAGGAGCAGAATGATTTTTTTTTTTCATGTAACTTCATGTTTACCAGCTTGACAAACAGATCTAGTGGGAAGAATGATATTGAGCTCTAAGAAGCTCAAGATGGCAAAATAGTCCTGGAGATTTCATTGCTGTTTTCTGCTCTTATATCTACCACCCCAGAGACCAAAATACCACTGCAGAGCCCATTAGACCAGGACAAAAGAAAACAGCACTTACTACAAAAATGCAGCAGAAAATTGAGGAAGTGAAAACCAACTTCAGGAGAGTTTGAGGAGAAAAGCAACTAGATCTCAGCATAACAGCGCCAAATAGATCAGATCTGTTGCTGCTGCATGACACATATCATGCCAAAACTGAAAAGGTATTGACTCCTAAATGGAGAGTTGTAAAAGCACTCCAAACAGACTCTTAATTCTGAACTAGCTATACAATCAGAAATACTGCTCTCTAACTGGGAGTTTTAATTCCAATAATACATTCAAAGTGTCTCTAGTGACATTTGGGTCATAGTTAACAAATGTTGTGCATGGGCTTTGAGGTTGAAATGCAAAATAGTAAAAATGTATTTTCAAACAGGCATACCATTATAGATATTAAAAAAAAACAACCTCTACAAATAAGCAAGAATGAAAAACTGCTATCTAGAGGAACCTAAAATGAAAAAGTATCAGATTCTTTGTTATCTGCTTTTCTAGATATTTAGGACCTCACCATATTTAACATTACAAACTTTCAGAGCTCTGCACTGCTTGATACAGAATTTTTTCCATTTCTAAAAGAAAAAAAAAATTATGCAGTGCTTTTGTAATGATTCACTACAGAAATGCAATTGTTCAAGGATTAAAGTGTGTACTGTTAGTAAGCCATTTCTGCCCATCCTTGTTCTACAGTGTACTCTATCAACACTCTCTTAAGTGTATTATTAAAACTGCTGAATTTGAAAGCAGAATCCTTGTGTCTAAAAGTATGCCTAAACATCTTTAAGAACAAAAAAGGGATCTAGAATAGTTGGCAAATATTTGAGATAAATAAAAGAAATCAAAATGAATAGTTGCTGCCTAAGTCAGGTATATGAGATACTTTATGTTCTCTTCTGAAAAATCAAGGTTTAATCATTATTTAATATAATATTTTCATATTTTCTCTGTTAAGATAAAAATATTTAATACGTTGAAGGATATCTGAGTCTTGGAAGTGATTGGACAGCTGAAGAAACAACAAAAACAACAATATGAACATTAAAATGTACAGGGAGTATGAAATTCTTAGGGAACTCTTTCCAGAATGTGATGAAGTTTTATTAAATAGGGTTATTTAAATAACTACAGGTTGTTATGAAATATCTATTAGCTAAAGGAGCAACAAGTGTCATAAATTCAAAACAAAAGTTTATGTGAATATTAACTTACATTTATGGGGTATTTTTGCATTTGGAAATTTACAATGTCATCCAGGCACATAAGAACTGTAAAGCTGTAAAATTTAGGTGATTTGTTTGCCAGAGGTAAATCAGAATATAAATCAAACAACAACAAAAACCTTATCTCTAGTTTTTAACCTCTTCTTGGCGAAAGAAAAAAATTACCTGCATAATTTCACTCTTCTGATCAATGTGATTGATTGAAGTATTCTCTGTGTCTACTACCCTTTCTTACATACCACAGCATCCCATAGATGTTTCTGTAGCAAAGACAGACTGAGAAAGGCACAGTATAGAAAGGCTCTGGAACTGCTCAGAGCTGCAGGACTGTGAGCAGCAGCAGCACGGAGCAGTAGGCAAAGCATATTCCTTCAAACAGGCTTCCCAGAATAGAAACAAGCTCAAAAAGGTCCAGTCCCATCAGAACAGATGAAGAAAACAGAACAGGATGACAATCTGCCTATGTATTTGAATAAAATACTGAAGTTAAGACTGTGTCACATGGTAGGTAAAATATAACAGTCTAATTGGACATGCATTAGTAGAGGAGGTACAGCCACGAGGTTCCCATTTCAGTCCAACATTTTACTGTTTTGGGGAAATCATATATAGAATTCTCATACAGGACTCTCTCAAGTTATAAGTACTGCAAGAAATGCAATATTCCAGCCTTATCCCAAAGTCAAACAACATCATGAAAAAAAGAGAAAACCTACACACCATACCCCATTTTATTTATCTGTTTTATATTGTCTTATTGGTTTCTGGATGTCTGTGCAGACTGCTATGCCAGCCTTGAAATTTAAATAATAACATGAAAGAAAATAATATGTTCTGGAATTCCAAAGATTCTTGAGATGTTAGATAAACACAAAATTCCCATGCTCTTCTAAAACCTGAATACATCCCCCTTTACTATGATACAGAAGTTCTCAAGCCATTTGTGTGCTCAGAAGCCTTTTCTCAGCAACTTATCTCCTCCTATATAATTTGACAAAATGATTCCTCAGCATATGAACTGATAATATTGTTTCCCAGAACTACAGTTTTTAAGAAATACCTCCTGACTGATATTCAATTCTAATAACTTTCCAACTTTTAGTCTGAAGGTGTTACTGGCTTTGTTTCCTTTAGCAAATATTTCAGTTATGCTCAGCAGAGTCTCATGCAAGCATAACAGAACTGTTTTTTGATTTTTCAAAGCTAGAAATTTAAATAAAACATCAATGTTGTAAAGTCAGTGCAAAGTATCAGTAAGAAAACCAAACTAAAAATATGAAAAATATAAAGAATTTGAAGTATGGTTCAAGGTGATATTTTTTCAATGTGGCTATTTTCAATTTATTATAGCATTACATAAACTCACTTCTTTTTTCCACTTTCCAATTCTTCATGTTTTGGATAAAACTAAATTTTTACTTTAAAAATGCTGGAATTCAGTTTTTGGGTTCTTTTGTAATTTTTTTTTCACACTTTATAATGTGTGTTTACAAACCATTGCAAGATAAACTTTCTCAGGATTGCTTCACTTTTTATAAACCAAAATCTTCTGCCCAAAATTAAAAACATTATCTTCCAAGCAGATGAAATATTAAGACTTTAGTTATAATTTTAGGCACTTACTTTTAAGATAAAGGGTTGACAAAATGTGTTCCAAAGGTTGTCTTCCTCTTTTCTTGTGTTTTGTGCTTTTCTGTAGGCTTGATGACAGTTTTTTCTCCAAATAAGATAAAAAGGCAGGTTGTCAAGGGTTGTGTTACTAAACATAGAGATAATATGATATTCTTAGCAGCTATGGACTAAGAAAAATATTAAACGTACATAATAGGAAACTAGAAGCCCAAGTAACAAGGACTTCACTGATTAACAACTTGATATGTATTTTCATCTTGTCCTGTTTTTTTTGTTTTTTTCTTTTTTACTACTTATTTATTAATTTCAGTGCAGTAGCATTTGAAGTAGCATTCTTTCATAATTCAAAATGAATTATGAAAGAAGTAATACTGCATGAATTAAACCCCAGAAATCCTATTCCATTTTATGCAGATGAAACTCCTACACTGGCATGATTTTTATACAGTATCTGCTCTTTGTCAGCAGTAGATTTGCCATATCTGTTGATAATAGCTTTTAGTCAGTATAGAGTTGTTATTGTTCTAGAAGTATGTATTACCCATTAGGAATCTTTGAACTGTTAAACTGCTTTTTATCTCATAGCTTAATTTCAAAATTCTTTGAACATATTTAATTTATTTTTATCAGCATGGAAAGGATTTCTTAAATGAAATAAAATGTTATTATAAATATCTATTAATTTCCTTGGGAGATCATGATTTCTCACAGACTTCTGTTCCTATGATTTTCTACTTGCACGATTTAATGTGTGTTTCTTTCCTTACTATTAAATGTTATCAGTGAAGTTGTAATCATAAGGATATTTTTCTATGTGACAGCAGCAGGTGTTTTCTACTTTTCTTCAGGACTTAAGTTCATTTATTGCGTTGCTTAATATTTACAAGGTAGTAACAGCTCTAAGTAATCATTACAAATCAATTGATAACATTGCTCAGGAGGTTTTTGAAGGGTGGAAGTGAAGTCCATCAAAGAAGGGTAATAAATCAATAAAAGCCTATGATTGTTTCATGAATTCTTTTAGAATGTTCTCACTTTAAAAAGCTAGAATATCAATTTTTAACTACAATGGCAAATTAGTCTAATGTAAATTTATGGGCTCTTCAATGTCAGATAACAAAGATAAATCGTGTTGTTGGACATCTACAAAGACAATGTCACAAGTGTAAAACATTTTCTGTAGCTATACTGTGTGTATTTTATAATCATTGTCAGTTTCAGAGTGAAACAGAAATGAGTTATATCATCTATGATGCAAGAACTGCACCATGGATCATCAGGAGGGCAAGAAAGGCAGATTTTTTCCACACAGGTGGAAAAAACACTGGAAAAGACAATGAAATAATTTTTCTATGATAGCAGAGAACAGTTTCAGAAGTACACACTTTAGTGTAGTTACTTTAGTAGCCAGTCCAGTTGACTTATGGTTGTGGTCACATATTGAGAGGGACAGAAATAGATAAGCTGAGGAATGACATCTAAGTCCTGACCTCCCAGCATAATCCTGTTTTTCCCATTTCTAAGGCTATCAGGAATTCCCTTGATAATATAAGACTATTCCTTTCTGAGCCAGTCAGAATAGACTCCTTCTGTAATTAATAAAAATCTGACTGAATAGTCACTAAAGCCTTACACATCAGTGATACAATTTTTGAATGATCTTCAAAATGTCTGACAAATTATGCCTATTTGTCTCTTAAGAGCTTCATTTAACTTTAGCATACACACTTCAAAAGTTAGATGAATCCATTTACCTTATTGTCTGGGCTTTCCTCCAAACTCTACCAATAGTCACTTAGGGAGCACAGAAACTAAGGCTCAGATACTTAAAAAAAAAAGCTGACTTTTGAGATATTGTGAATTTACCACAACTTCTAATCTTAAACCAACCTCAAACTGAACAACAAAAAAATACTCTTTTGTATTACCTATCCCAGTTTAAGTATTAACAACTGTCTTCAGAGGATGAACTGAGTCCCGGTAGGGCTGATGAAAATTTTAATGCCTGAGAATTTGGGACCAAGTCTGACCATGAAGAAAATCTTTGAGAAAACACACTAAAGAACAACATTTGACTTCACAATCTTTATAAAATATATTAACTTTCAGCAAATAAACTAAATAGTTAAAATCTGTTTTATTAGCATCAGATTGCTAAGAATTAAGTACAAATGCCTCCATATTTACAGCAAATATGAATTGCCATTCATGTCATAAATGCACAACTCATAACAGGTTTCCATTTGTTTTCTGTTAGTACCCATCAAGTAAAGTCACATGAGGTCATTTGCTGACTTTTAACTGAGAGGGAAATTTCAAGTGTTGTCTGAGACTTGATATAAACAATAAAGAATTAAAATATAAGTCACTGTAGAATCTAAAGAACTTCAAAATTTAAGTATTGTGATATTTTTGCATTTATACACATTGACCATTTTACAACTGTCTAGATATCCATACAAAGAGATATTTGTGTTAGATACAGGAATAAGAGGTGGAGATTTAGTGCTGTTTATTCCACACCATTCACATCATTGTGAGCTTGAAGGCAACAGTTCTTAGGAGGAAAAACCAAGGTGCCAGAAGGAGAAGGTTTTTTCTGCCCAAGTTGTGGAAGGCAGTGGTTTTGTCCACTCTAAAATCCATAGGTGGAAACGGAGGGGTCCTCTTCTTTTTCCCAGCTCTCAGAAGAGGTATTCATATTCAGTAAGTTGTGACTCAGTTTATAACCTCTCAGTATTTTTACCTCCACTCTCAAGAATGGGGAGGTTTAAGGGGACTTGCCCCAACAGATTACCATGAAAGTCTCAGTTTCCCCTATCACAGGCCATTAGAATTTTAATTAAAACAAACAAAAAAATTGCTTAACTTTGCTAATTACATGATTAATTTCACCACAGGTAAACTTCCTGTTTTGCACAAAAGAGATGGTTTATATATCTAAATATTGAATTGTGTCTCTCTCTAACTTGCTTAGTTAGGATACATTGAATCTTCAGATGTTTTGTAGAAAATATGGATAATTGTTCCATTGTCTCAGGAAGTGCTTACTGTCATTAGGAGATTTCTCTTTTTCTTTTTCCTCTGAAATTCAAAAGGTTTGTTCAAAGATATTCATATGTCAATTATAACATATTTCAAAAGGATAATAGAAAAATATCATATTAAAGAAAGAAATATTTTGTAAAATTATGTACAGCTCTTTTACAGATACATTAAAAATTATTTCCTATTTTCAGTTACGGACTTTTTGAAAGAAGAAGCACTTTGTGAAATCTTGATGTCATGGTGTCCTTTATGATAGGCCTGGAAATAGAGAGTTGATTATGAAGCATCCTAGGAATCTGGAAAGCCTGAATGCTTTGTTCTAATCAGGTTCTAAAAAAGTAGATATTTTTGTTTCATGCTGAACCAAAAATCAAGGGATGAGCAGATGAGTGACCCCAAAGAGGAAAACAAAGCACAACACAGGTAGTTAAATATTTTGTCAAATTGAAAATTACACTTTCACGGTAAATGTTGGCATCTTGTGTTTTCTTTAGTTTAGACTGAAATAAAGTGGGGAGTTATTTTGTTATAATACATATTTTTTAACTGTCTCTGCTGGTTTCTACCATGGTTTTTGAGTAGTTTGACTACTCTTAATCTGTGTTTTTCTGGTAAATTTAGTATTTTTCTTAAACAGATCTGCCACCTCTGATATTACTAGACTTATAGGTGGAGAAATTTGAGATTCCTAGAGAAGTGGCTTGCCCTGAATGAGTCAGCATTTCCCAGGAGACCAGGGAAAACAGGAAAATCTCCTGGGGTGTTGTTAGGAGCTGTACCAGTGCTCTGCCTGTGCACTGCCTTTCTGCTGCAGCAGATCAGAGCAATGTGGCTTACCAAAACTAAGCAGCCAAATAAATTTAATCCATTCAGATATTCTGAAGTAATCTTCTTGACAGAAATCTTGAAAATATCCCCAAGTTAAAAAGGTAAGGTTTGGTTCTTGGATTTTGATTTACATATTAGTAACCCTCAGGTTTCATATTTAAAAGAAGGAAAAAATAACTTCCACATAACCTAGAAGCTGGTTTTGGAGGAAATAAGGCTTGTTTTGCTTCCACTCCTTTGCAAGGGCCTTATTTCCTTAGTCTTGTTTCATTTGATTAGATTATTTGCTTTTGATTTGTAAACAATACACAAAAACTCTTATCTCAAGCTTTAGGCTTTAGCCTTGCCATATAGTTAACAAGTAATCATGTATTATAAAACCAACCACTTAATTTTTACTCCTACAACAAAAGCTAACCAAATAAGAAAATGAATATAACTTTTTCCATCCTTCAAAGACAATTTCTTCTCACTTACCAAAGACATAGAGGACAAAAAATTAATTTACAACAGATTTGCCTTCCAAGTTAAGGAGTAGGTTAAGAATAAATTGGAGGACTTCATACATACTGCTAAATTTTATTAAGAGAGGTCTGTTCAATGACTTCTTATGATGATATTATCAATGTTGAAAGACACTCAGAGACTTATATTAAAAATTACTCTATGCTGCTCCAGATATAAGCAGAGCCAGAAATGCTATGGACTAAATAAGTATCTTCCAGGCCTTATAACAAGATGATACAGATAAGAGGAACAAAGCATTAGAGGGATAGATATAAGTCTGGCAAAGGAGGCAAGAAAAGACCTAGAGATTTCACCAGTGGAGCACTCCAGTGTACATACGCAGCTTTGTGTGAAGAGAGGAGGAAGTAAGAATAAATTTACAGGTAAAAATGCCAGAGTAAATTGAATTACTCATGGAAGTTTTGGGATGTTGTCAGGTAGTTCCTGTGGCCAAAATAACAACTACCAAACATCTCCCTGTAAGCAGTTTTGTGAAATGCAGGTTGAAGTAAACTGCAAACTTCCATGGTATTTTTTGGCATCTCAGTCAATACCAGTTTCATTTGAAATGTAATATTTTGAGGCAATTCTTGCCAAAAATCCCAGTCACCATCTGGTATCTGAAGACTCTATTACAAGGAGTCTAGATGACATTATTAGAATGCTAAATAAATTCAAAACAAACACCAGGATGTGGTTCTATGTGCAAAAAGTAGCTGAGATATGAAATGCTTTATGAAAGGATGTTAAAAGTTACATAAGCTCAAGGCAGGGCCGGACTTTATCATGTATGAGGGCAAATAAACAGACAAAAAGTATATTTAACTCTGGTAGTTCTTGAGATGAAAGTGCTTGGAGGGGTGCCATCAGAGAAAGTATCATATATTCTTGTCCAGGTCTTGTGTTCTGACACTCTCACCTTTACACTTGCTTTTGACAACTTTTAGAAATAACACAGCTTCAGACAGGCTTTAGATCTATTGCAGCATGGTCATTCTAATGTTTTATACTTAAAGTCAAGTGTAGGAATTAAAGCTAACAAGAAAATTTCAGAATAACAAACTGCAACTGAAAAGAAGAAAAAAAACCTCTGTCAAATGAGTGAAATGGGAAAGTCATGACATCAAAGACTTTTTGAAGCTGTATTTTCAACCTGAAAATATTGGAATAAACATTTAATGCTTTGATGTTCTAGGTTTATTTTTTTGTCAAAGTTAATTCAGAATTCTGTACTCAGCTTATTATTTTCTTCATAATTTTTTGCCCACAAAGCCATACAGACTGGCATAAAAAGTTGTGATTTGGGGAATTTTCTTCAGAATAATATTAGTTTTAAATTTGTCAAACTAATACATACAACTCACCTACAAAAAAGTAGTAAAGGCTCCTACTGAAAGTAGATATGTATTTTGGTCTACACTTTGTCTGAAGTGTTTTTATCATACCAATTAAACTAGTAATTCACTAATGTAGGCTTGAAGAAAAAAATATAAACATTATATATATACACACACACACAAGTTGCCTCCTAAATGAGATTTCAGCCAGGATGCGCTGTCTTTGAACTTAATTGTTTTAGCAGAAACTGATTTTAAGAATGAATGACCTGCATTTCCCAGTTTGATTACAAACAGAGAATTCAACTGAAATTTCCTAACCTTTTCTATAGAATGATTTCTCAACATGATGACATCTATTCCTGCTGTCTTTAAAAGATCTTGATCAAGTGTTTTGAAATGTCTAGATTCAAGAATTTCTTACTTTTCCATTCATTATGAAATGCTCCCTGTATACAAGGAAATATGTTTCTGATGGGGAAGCCTGAGTGTGCCTGTCACAGAATTTCCAGAGAGATGAAATTAATTATAGCAGACAGAGAATTCAACTGAAATATCCAAGTATTCTGTCATTGGAATCCTGCTGAATATAAGCAAGAGATTTCTGAGAACAACTTTCCCTAAACTAAACATTTTGAATTTAATTTTAATGTAATGCCTCAAGTTAAATTTTGTTTTTCAGGACAGGAGGTTTTTGTAGTACTCTAGCATCTCCCCATGTTCCCCTCACTACCTGTAATAAATAAACCACAAATCCTATGGTAGGATCTGCAGCGCATAAGGTTGCTCTTCCAGTCACACTCTTAATTCCCTTCCCAGAGGTCAAATTGGAAACCACAAAAATAAATAAATTTATAAGGCATGTGAGGAAAGAATGTATATGGAGAGATTATTCCAGCTTCGTACACAGAGGAGGATCTCACCAAATATAATGAAGTCTGTCAGAACTTTAGAAAAATACGACTGTTAATCCTTGCATTTTTAAAACAACATAATTAACAAGTGTACAAAAACCACCTGACGCACCTGCAAAGAATAACTGTTTTCTTTGTGAGTGAGTTGGGGGAGATTTCTTCTAAATCTCTTTGCTTCATTAGGCATGGTGAAATTAATTTTCAGCTTTTTTTCTCTCACATTTCTTGATTATATACCAACACCTGTTTTACATGGACTTTCTATGTCAAATTAATTTCAGTGTTTATTTTGCATTTGCAATTGCCATTTGTATAAAATGCATCCTTGCACTAAAGTTTCCACTTTTTTCTATAATTTTTATGCATTTGCGCCCTCTGACTTGATTTTTTTATCAAATGAATTTAAGAGATATCTGACAGTTTGCTTGGGAAAAAAATAGTGTTAGGGAGGCCAAGATATATTCCATTTCTTAATTTCATTTAAATTCCTTATTTTATACATTCTGTATTTTATTTATGGAACTGAATAAATTAAAAAGAATTATATTGCACTGACTTGTAGCTGCACTGAAGAAGTTGCTGTTCAGAGGTACCCACTTCTACAATGAGCAAGGTGAAACTGTAGCCAGTACCTGAGATGATTTTGTTTTGGGAAGCAATGCCATAAACATTCCCACATAGTTTGTTTTCAAGGCCAAATGTAGAACTACAGGGATTCATAAGCATTTTTATTGTTAGCAGTTCTAGATGTTTTTGTTTGAATCTTTCAAGACACTGACACCCAAGAGTACAATATCATAAAATATCTTCATATTGTATCATCTTTCTCTGAATGGTGAGGGAGTGGTGAAGCTTTGTAAGGTATGACTGAGCATGCAATCTTTTTATCTTTCTTCAGTGCTAGTCTGTCTGTCAGCAGAACATTCACCTCCTCATCAAAACTGAAGCACAAAACCAGAATTATTTCTATATTTTATTCCCCACACAACCCACTGAACCTCCTTCTCCATTTATCCCATAGAGCGAAATTGGACCATCAGTGTTTTGACTGTGTCTGACTCTGTGTGGTGGGCAGAGGTGCAGCTGGCAAAATTGTGCTCACACTGGGCACTGAGTTGTCAGAGGAGGGGATTGTGAGAGGATTTGTGCCACAGAGATGAAGAAAATGGGGGTGGGGGAGGCAGCAGATAGAGACCTCCCAAAACCCAGCAGACCAGGACAGTGTCTATAGCAAGTGTAAAGTCACCTGATACCTTTATCTAATCCTCTATGGCTTCAAACACCCCTAGGACACACAGGTGATGTTTAGAAATAAAGAGAAATTCCATAATAATTCAGTAGCTGTATAATGTAATTCCCTGAGAGACAATCTCCTGAGTTTGGGCGTATGAATCATGCAACTTAAACTCTTTGATTTGCCTGAGTCTTTCACAGTTTTAATCCACTTGCTGTCTTCATAGTTTCACATACTACAGTGGTAGGAACTTTATAAATGCAAAATATTCACAATGAAATAAAACGAGACTCTGACTCTAAAAGTAGAACAAAAATTACAGGAGTTCCTTGGAAAACCTGTATTTGATCATTCTTCCCTTCTCAGTAACTCAAAACAGTTTCACCTTCTTCCTTCAAAATGAGTGTTCATCACAAATCTTTTTACCTGGTTGCATTACTGCTGTGTGCTCTGTTGTGGTCAGGATTCAACATGGAGTAAAATACAAAAGTGAGGGATTAAATCTTTATGTGGTACCCATCATGTGAATGAACTTTATTTCTGCTGTATTTGCTTAAAAATTACCTTTTAAAATCTTATTCTCTCCCCCACTTTTAACTGTCGGAATCTACTTACATTTAGAAGTCAAAGTGGGAATGTGTCAAGATCTGTCAGGAATAAGGCAATCAAGTCTCTTTCAGAAAAGCGTGAGCACTATCACTCCTCTACAGGGATTTGGCAGGGACTGGCTAGCTGGAAAGTAAGAAGTATGAACATTTTCCCAACAGAATGAGTGGGTGTAAAAGAGAAAAAGTTGTTCAAGTATTATTCCATAAATTATTCCTGTCCAAAAGAATTTCCTGGTTAATTACATTCTTTATGATAAGTCTTGCCTTTCTAGATGTATCCTTGACTTTATGGAAATACTGTCAAATCCAAATGGTTCAGAACACCATGTAAATTTGGTTATCTTTTGTAAAGAATATGCTATCATCATCTTCATTGTCTCATCCATATTTTTCTTTCAAAAATTCAGAACTCATTCCTCAAACATATTCTTTGCAGTCTATTCTAAGCCACAGCATTTGAAAAATATTGTTTTTCTAAATCACTTTCTATTAAGAGCAGTATCATGCAGAAATAATATGTAATAAATAGTGATTTTTAATGACAGCTATTTAAGATACTTTGTTCTAGAAAAATACTTGAGGGCTCTATTAAATCCTGTCTTCAGCACTGTGAGCACTTATGTTTTAAGTTCCAGCTCAAAAAAGACTCCACTTCTAAAGAATCCTCTCCAAGTTCCTTTTTAATGTTCCAGTATCTTGTTCTGTTTTAATCTATTCTCTTTCACTTCTCTAGTGTCTGAGTATTGATGAACAAGACAGTCTATCACAGTAGTTACAAAGAACCTAAATCCAACTCCAACAGCTAAAGACAAAAACCTGAACGGTTTTTGATCACCATCTGTGTGATTTTATAGACATTAACATACCATTAATGTTACCATTAACTTACATTAACAAACAAGAGGCACCATGACAAGAAGATAATGAGGTGATTCAATAAATCTTCCTCACTCACGTTAGATTTACTCTATTGTGATTCAGATCTTTAGTAGAAGACTGAAATGAGTTATTGAAGAAATAACACTGCATAAACTAAATCCTAAAATCCTATTCAAGCACATAATCATGCATGGAGGAATCTCAATATACAAAATTTTAAAATATATTGGTGTAGTTTTAAGGAGACACATCAGCCCCACATCTAAAAAAATGGAATGGAAAACAAAAGGAATGTTTTCCACACAATGGAAACCTCAGGGTTCATCTTCTCTCCTAATAATTTCTTCTTTTGAATGCAAAAATGATGCTATCAATGACAAGATGTAAGAATTACTTTTGTGTTAGAAACTAATAATTTGTGAAAGTGAACTTAGTTATAGAAGATAGTAAATAATTTTCATAGATTTAAAAGTTCGGTATAACACTAGAAAACAATTTTTTTAATAAAATCACACAGATACTGCTTTGATTTACACAAGACCAAATAAAATTTCAGTTATCATGGAAAGATGTTTCTATACTATTTATCAAAATGCAGTATAGAGAAATGTTCACAATCACTTTTTGTAGGAAGATTTTATTGTCATGAGACTCCATCTGGAGTATTTGTGTCCAGCTCTGGAGCCCCCAGCACAGGAAAGACATGGATCTGCTGGAGGATGTTCAGAGGTGAGCCATAGAGATGATTAGAGGGATGGAGAACCTCTCATATGAGGAAAGACTGAGAGAGTTGGGATTGAATATTCTGGATAAGAGAAGGCTCCAGGGAGACTTTATTGTGGCCTCTCGTATGTGAAGGGAGCCTACAAGAAATCTGGGAAACAACTTTTTTAAAAGGGCATGTAGTGACAGGACAAGGAGAAATGTGTTCAAACTGAAAGATTAGATTTAGATTAGGTATTAGGAAAAATGTCTTTAGTGTGGAGGTGGGGGAACAGATTGTCCAGAGAAATTGCAGATGTCTCCGCCCTGGAAATGTCCAAGGTCAGGTTGGATGGAGCCCTGAGCAACCTGGTCTAGTGGAAGGTGTCTGTATCCATGGTAGGAGGTTTGGAAGTAGATGACCTTTAAGATCCCTTCCAACCCAAACCATTCTATGATTCTATGATAAAACTGAAGATGAAGTTTATACTCATGGATCAGTTTTATGGATCAGTAACAATCTCACACAGCTAGCTAAAATAACGGGAATTAAAAAGCTGGTATAAAAAAGTAAGTGACTGTATGGAAAAAAAATATATTTTTAAATAAAAATAAACAAAAATAAATATTTCTTGGATTAAAGATCTGGTCAATAGTTGCAAATTTTCATAAAAGTAAATGTACTGAAAAACAATTCAAATTATTTATTCACATGGTCTAGTGTTTTTATGAAATTTTATTTTTCAAAACATTCATTTTCAGATGTTTGAGTCCATATGTCATTCATCAATGATTTAGGACATCACAACAAAATTCTGGCAACAAATTTCCAGCTATCTGAAAGCATCCCACAAGAAGCAGAAGCTTAATGACACTTTCAAACATCCAGCTTTATTTTCATACTACAAGCTGCCTGAAAAAAGCATCTGTAAAGACCTGATAAACACATTTAGAGAAACTATCCAACTTTGACATTCCATCTTAAAAAGTTTGACAATAAAAGAGCACAAGCTGTTTCTTCTTTTCCAAAAAGAAGAAAAAATACATTAAAAATCCTAATAGAATTTAAAGAATAAAGGAATTAAAAAAACATCTTTCATTAAAACTTTTAGGAACTTAAATGTATATAAATAATCTTGAACTCATTTGTTTTCCTCAACAGTGCTCAGTTTCCCATGTTCACTATAGTCAGGAATTTAAGCATTGATCTGTACATATCTAAGCTGTCTTTGATCAAGCCTTCTTGTCACAAGCATATTCTGCACATAGAGCCGAGACAGTTGCCTCATGAATAACACCATTCAAAATTTTATATACCAGAGCATTTAACTGACTTACCAGTTCTTATCATCAGGAAAATAAACCCATTCAGACAGTAACCATAATGTTTTTGTGCATTTATAAAAATGACTAACATTATTAAAAGCTGTGCTCAGACGAAGTCTGAAATTTGTGGTTTCGACCACTCCACTTTCAAATCATTACATAACTTGACTTTCATGAAGCATAAATCCTGACCCTAGAGCTCTGAGTTTTAGCAATTTTAGTAATAATCTCAAAGATTAAATCCCAAGCTCTGACAGCACCTTTGGCTGAGCGAGGAGTCAGATGTGACACCTTCCTCTCTTCCCTTCTGTAGAAATTGTCATTATATTAGCTCAGCTAAGTGAGTTCGCCTAAAAGCAAGTCTGTAAGGTTAGCATTTGCAGGCAGGGCTCCCAAAGGCAGACAGCACCCCCACCACTGATCAGAGAAAAACCTTACCCTAGTTCTATACACAATTTATGAACTACACAAGTCTACAAAAAACCAACCAACTAACCAACCAACCAAACAAACAAACAAAAAAGCCCTAGCAAGATTTCAGTAAGAATTGCAAGCCTGGTTGAAGAATCTATTCCCTTTATACACCCTTGCAGATGCATGAGTTTTACCAGGGCATGCTTTCCCATTAATAAGACCAGCATTTCAAGGATATCTGTCTTTAAAGATGCTGACTATATTGCACATGCAGTTTTACCTTTTCTTGCCAAAGCAGTGTCACGGTGGGGTTTCTCAGGCAGCCAAGAGTTCATAACCTTTGATTTCCTCTGCTTTTTTACACAGTAGAGTGCTGCTTTTTTGTCACATCCTCTTTCTGGAGGGAAGACATAGGATTTGTCCTAGCCTTTGTCTCCAGCTTACTCTAACACAATTTCCCATAAAGAGAAACTACGGCACTGTCATTGCAGAAAATGCTTTAAGGCATCATACTGATAGTTTCTGTATGTATTTAGTGTCTTCAAGTTCTGTGCATAGTTTATTTATCTATGCATAATCTTATCTAGAGGCTATATTTTCTATAATCCTTGAAAGTCCCTAGACTGTGTTCATGACAATGCAAGGAACATTAGGATATTTTCTATTATTGTATTATTACCTGTTTCAGAGATTCCATTTACAGATGAAGAGTGTATAGCAGAAGTACTTTTAATATTTCAAAATTAGAAAACACGGTGTTCCTGTCCATGAGAAAAATCACCATATTTTCTGCAGATCTCATATGCAGATATTGAAGAGTTCTATTTACAAACAAAAAGACTACTAGTTAGAAGGTCCCTTGGTTATACTCGAGGAAGTAAACACTTTCCTGGGTTATATACCCACTGTTTTCTACTAGTGCATATTACCACATGTGATTCCACAGTAAAATATTGCCATTGTGACAAATCTGTGCTCATTTAAGTAGAAGACACTGAAGCTGTCCTACATACATTTGCTGCAACCAAAGTGTGTATCAGATGTTATATCTCATTTGAGTAAGGAAATCTGGTATGTGGAAACAGAGAAGCAACTGCACATCAGCTCCATGTGTTCTTCATCCTGTTCTAACAATCTAATAATCTTCCAGTCCCTTTAACATTTGCATGGAGAGGTTACAGAAATGTGTTGCATGCTTCTTTGTGCAATGAAGATTTAAACAGCACTAATTACAGTAGACAATATCGAAGAGTTGCGTAATAACAAAAAGAAGTTACTGAACTTGTTCACACATCCAGGAACATGCACTGTAAAATTCTGTTTCTCTGTAAAAATGTATTCATCTATGCATAAATAGCTAAAATTACTTGTGAAGTCAACAGATGCATGAGCCGGAACCCAAGCCTTGCTGAAAAGACAGTTAAAGAGTGTTCCTTTCTCCATGCACGCTTATTTTGTATTCAGCCAGCTGATTCAGAGGGGATTCTGTGAGACTGAAGAAAGCTTTTTACTCTCATTTATGCAGGCTCAGACTCTGGGAATTAGAGATACTCCTGAGACATACTTTATGACTGTTCCTTGTCTTTGGAAAAGGGGAGACAATAGAGAGCTTTAGTCTTTGAACAGATTACAAAAGCAAATCTAAATATTTTAAGGGACTCAGCTGCCATGGTAAGGAGTTACCAATTCATAAATCAAATAAAATTAAATCTTTTACTCTTCCATTTGCCAATTCAATGACATAGGTACACAACACAGGCGTTACTGAGGTAACCCGTGTTCCGTACTCCTATCCTGTAGCCATCTGTCCTGTCTCCTGCCCAAGTCTATTAAGCACTATGCACGCTCTGAGACCATATAAAATCTCAGCAGACACAGATGAATACCTCACAACCCATAAATTTCTACTTTTATTTTCCAAAAATGCCAATGGGCAATCTCTGAGAAATGATCAGCAGGAATATTACTGCTGTAAGGTAAATTTCATTTTTATTATCAGGTCAATATCCTGCACATCCCTGCTTATCTTAAAACTTTCAACTAGTTTCTGTGATTACAAACTCTTTTTGCATTTCTGCAATTTTGAATTCAAAAATTCCTTTCCATACTCTACTAGAAATACCGATGGTCTGACCTAAATATTTTTCTTCTCCTATTCCAAGCAATATCAAATCCAACACTAGGTTTTTTTACTCTTTTTCCTTCCTCGAGTTCTTCCATATTTGCATTCATGATTTCCTGTTGGCTTTAATTCTATATCCTTTTTCCTCCAATTCTTACAGATTTCACCTATATCTCCTGCAGCTTCTCCCTAACCTCTATTACCTGGCTTATTTCCTCTCTCTCTCTCTCTCAAAAATGTTCAAAGATATGTGAATAAAATACACTTTACTTATCTTTTAAACCACTGTGAAGGTTATTTGCTGGCTTATTATCCAAATTCAAACCTCCTCCTCAACCGTCTCCAAATTTCATTAGAATTTTTTGAGTCAATATCTACCATTATGGTTTGGGATTTTTCTTTTTTTAAACAATGTGAACTTAAATTCTGATCCGGCTACACAATGAGAAGTCTGCCATTTACAAGACCATTACTTGTCACCACTAAACTTTTCCAGTTGATACCATGACTTCAGCTTTCCCAGCATAATGTCATGCATAAATCACATTTAGTGATCTTTACCTGCATAAAGATTTTTGGATTAAAAAAAAAAAGGAAATCATTTTGACAAAACCAGGTCAACTGCATATCCACCTATGTCAGTGAAGATGAGGAACCTCTAGCAGAACAAAGATGGTGACACAGAGATAAATATCCATGAGGGTAGGGTGGGTTACCCTGTCTAGGCTGCAGTCAGAGTGGAATGCCTGATAGCCTAATTGTTTAACTCCCAGTCTCACATTCAAAGAAACAAAACTGAATTTAAAGGGGACAAATAAGCTAAATGTAACATGATAAAACCTTTGCTCATCTCTTTATCCATCTACACCATTATTATTTCCTCCTGAAATTTCAAACTCTTTTTAAAGCAGGGATCTTTTCTTACATATTGAGGAAGCTACAGGAGTGTTTTCAGCTTTAAAAGACTAATGATAATCCACATTGTAGGAATTCTTCATAGGACTTGTCAGCAGTAGGGAGCCAAAAGGGATCTCCACTGAGTTGGAAATCTTTGCTGCAAATTTTTAATAATATAAGTAATGTTTACTCACAAAAACATTCACTTCAAATCAATGCTCTACTTGTAAAAAGATCACTTAAATGAATGCTTCCAATACAGAGACTCCTGTAATTTTTAAGAACTGTGGTTTCCTACAGATTTAAATTATTTGAATGGTATGTTATGCTTCTCTGTGTGTATTATGTGCATGTACATTATAAAAAGAAAATGAACATGTAAAAATGCATATGCTGTTTATATTAAAAGTAAAATTGCTTTTTCATATTGATTTAGGATTTTTATTATTGAAATATTTTAATATCAGATATCAATCACAGAATCTGCTTCTTACATGCAGATGATTGCATTTAGACAGAAGGTGAAAGTTTTCTTTTGTTGTGATAAATGAATATCAAATTTGCTGGGAAGACATTTATTTATTATCACAAATTATATGTATGAATGGTTATATTCTAATTATTATTCTAGAAACCATCAACAATTAGTAATTCCAGCAGATTGCTTAAAATTGTCAATAAGATTAAGTTTGGCAGATTAGTTAATTTTTTCATTATTTCCTCCTTCTCTCCTCCCTCTCATTCTAAATCATAAAACTGGTCACCAGAACCCATTGGTTTCTCCTGGGTTTATATTATTCTTTCTGAGCTGTAATGCAACTCTCTATCAGCATCACTATAACCAAGAATATATACTTTTTGAACAGTTAAGTAAGATAGGCTGTAGATGAGAGGAATATATGAATAGAAATGCACTTCATTCCAACTTGCAGTCATGTTGTGGAATACAGAAAGGAAAAAAATATTAGGCAAGTTTGAGAAAGCTTAGAAGTATTACTTTTACCTACTCTTGATATGGCTAATATCACCTAATTACCATTTTCTTGATACTGATTCAAAGCTCATCCTGGCAGTACTAAATTAGTGCTCCTACCAATTGCACTGGAGGTTATTTTCTAGGTGTTGGCTAAGAACTAGTATTCCTATAAATACCTATAATTCTATCTTGAGAAATTGATAATTGCTTCTTTTAAAAACCTCTAAAAATATGGCAATCAATATTGTTTTCTCCAAAGTCGCCTTGGTGTTTGTAGTTGTATTTCTCATGTGTCCCTTTCAGAAAAGAAAAAAAAAGTTCTCTTAATGATAAAATCCAAAATTTTCTGATAGCCATTCCTCTGTGCTTGAGCAAGGCTGCTATTGAGAAAAAATGTTCTATGTTGAGAACTGCAAAAGTCACAAGAGGAATTTTTCTTAAACAAAGTACTAGTGAAAAATGGTATCTCCTCTAGAAATAACCTGTGGTGTTAATCCCTTTGTAATCATGTTCTGTTTTGTGTTCTAAAAGAAGTGCAAATTACCTAAAATTTTCCAATTACTTTACAAGGCATTTCCCAATTAGATTAGGAAAATATGGCCTTCAAAATTTATGAGCAGGCAGCATTCACTTGAATACTTGATTCTTTTATATTGTTATTACTTCTTCAGTGTGATTAGGCATTTTACTTAACATATTTCTGTAGTTTGATTTAAGCTTAAAATGCTCAAAATGTTTTAATTTGATATGCGAAACCGGGGAAATAGTTTAACCAGTGGGAAAAAAAGAAACAGATACTAAAGTTCCTCAGTTGGTGGGGAAAAGTGAAGTTTTAAGGCAAGTGTGAGCTGCTCTAGGACGGTTTTTTTAACAGTTATGCTAGAGCTTGCATAAGAAATTTTGTTGTCTGGCATGGAAACACTGCATATATCAAAGTAAGCATACTCAAATGCAATCAGCAATGAAGTGCTTCTTTCTTTGACTGTTGCTACAATAGAAAATTTACCCATTACAGAGTGATCACACACTTGTCCCTCTTTCAGAGAAACGTGTCTTTTCACAGAAAAGCGGAAGTTTTCTTAATACCTGAATTGTTAATACTTTTGAACAGCATGGGCTTGACTGTCAGAAAAGTTGGGAACTTATAAGAAAATTTTGTGATCACTTGTAGTTTCTGAAAATCAGACAATACCAGGTTCTTACATAAACAGTGTTTTCATGGACAGTTTGTGATTTGTTTTCTAGTTTCTAAAAAAATTTAACTGAAACACACACTGAAAATTTGCAGACTTCATTTGTTTTTGAGGGAGATGGTGTTTGGGCAATAGTTGGCAAGCAGAATATAGATTGAATTGAGTATCAGTGGTCTTTGCAGCAATTATCCATCTAAAGCAGCTATCAGATCTGGAGAATCTTGATTTTTTCCAAGATTTATTGATGCTCCAACTGCTGCTTCAGTCTCAAAGAAAATAACAGGATTTATTTGGATGACTTTGTACTTCTTGTCTCTTGTACATTGGCAACTACCAAAAAAAAAAAAGATTTTAAAAAACTTAAAATTTGGAAACATACACTTCAAAGACATCTAGCTTTAGAATTGTAAATGGTTCTAGTTATATAATTTCTGTTAAGAGCAATTGCAATTTTATGTTCCGTGATGACTGTATTGGAGGCTGGATTGTGCCTTTGGGCGTTATCCTGTAATGGAAGTAATTTGCGATGTAAACCAGAAGGAGGATCATTCCCATGAACAGTTTTCCAGGCTTTCTCCCTGTTTGCTAGAGGGAAGGGTGTGCACTGCCTGAGTCATTGACAAGATGCAAGTACTCAGAGAGCTGCACCAGTGCAGAGATTTAGCTGTTCGAGAGAGCTAAACACAAAACCCCACCAGTCCTAGTGCAGCTGCACTAAGAAAGGTGGAAAAAGGGAAATCTGTCTAGATGGTCTCATAAGGTGATTTACTTCAAAGAAGAGCAATGGGATGCTGTCCTATAATATAAAACTTGACAAGTAGGAGGTGGAGAAAATAAACTGTGATTGTGAAAAAGAGCTTGTCTAAGGATAAAAATAAGAGAAGATAAAGTAATAAATGCTATTCAGAATGCCAGTGTATCTTTTTCAAAATGACTGGCCTCAAGTTACCTGATGTAATTAAAGAGTAAGTCTTCTCTTGTCTAGCAATTCTCTGCATTTATGAAGGACAGATGGGATGGCAAAGGTTAGTCAGACACATTCTATTACAAACTGTCTTTTCATTAAAAAATAAAAAAGTTAAAATGCATCTAATTTTATTTTGAAGGAGTTTTATTTACCTGTATTTTGCCTAGAGCTTGACACTGAATCCTTAACACTCTTACATAATGTTTCAAATCCTCTCCAGGACAGCACATGAATAAAACAACATACACAAAAATCGTCTAGCCTCCAGCCATACTGCTATGGACTGCAATCATGTAAGATCTCATTAACTAGCTAAAATTAGCTCCTGTTCATAACTAGAATACAGGGTCCAAAAAAAGAAATAGGATATGTGATGTATACCTATATGCACATATGCACATTTCCTGTATGAAAAAAAATTGTTTATGAACAGTTAAATGCTAAACAAAATCTACTTTCTTCAGGAAAATCCTGAATTAAAATTGTGTATGCAACCTTATTTCACTTCTTAGTGAACAACCATTATGATAAAGCCCAGCTGCATAGTCATACACTTATTTCTTCATCTATCTTTGCCTTATGCAACACACACAAACAGTACTCAGAATGCAAAACAACCCCCTGCAGTAAAGAAGGACACTACGTGTAGCTCATGTCTCATCCACGTCTCTGAAAACTGAAGCAGCTGAAGGCAAGAAGTCCAAGGATTGCTGGTAAGTTTGGGGAGATGAACGCTTGTGTGGTAAACTGAGTTCTGACTCACACAAAAATACATTATGGCTGCTGAATCACTTAAACTAAACTTTAAAAGATTAATACGTTTGTTCATTTTACATGAACATGAGTTTTAGCACATGGGATCTGATTCATGGAAGACAAAGCTCCTCTCCCATTGCTTCTACCAAAGAAAGGTTTCTCAGTTTAGATTAACTTTTAAAAATGTCTCCAACTCCATTTCTCAAATTGCCAGAAGTTCATGATATTATTTTTTCTCTCACTTTTCAGTCTTCTGTTCCACATATTCTTTTCTTCTTGAGTCACTACTTGTTCAGACAAGGGAACATTTTCCAGTGTTGTGTCTGACTAACCCTATAAATGTGTACTCAGCTTTCAGTGCCATCATGTTCAACCACAGGTGCCAGACATCAGCCATTATTTAATTCTGGCCAATAGAAAACAATTAAAACAAGCAAACAAAAATACCCACATGTCAGAAGAAAGAAACGAACTAAAAACAAACCCACAGCTTCCCAAAAGTATGTTTTGAATTCTCTTTCAATGGAAAGATTGAAAGTTTGTCATATAGACAATGAATGAACAAGAACAGATGGTGCAAACCAGTGAATTTGGTCATAAGCTGCCTTACCTCGTACTGTTCCCAGACTTACTGCAAAACTCACAAATAAAGAAATGTTTATTATAACTTTTACTCTTAAAAACCCATTAAAAGAGCACAAGGCAACCATTTTGAAACTAGGAAAGATGTTTGGGGACATGAGATTCTCTGTGATTTTTAACGCAGATATCACTTTTCATTTATATCTATAAAATAGGATGTGAAAATAGTAGCTTAAGGACACAGAGCTTGTTGTTTGCTCTGTCCTCAGATCAGGATTGTTTCAAAAAGCATGGTATACATGGGCTGAAAGATTGAACTTTACACAGAACAAAGCACACAATAGCTAAAAACTCCTCCCTCTTGAAAAGCTCTCTCATCTCTCTAAAGCAGGTAAAAAAGGCTCCTTGAAAGTGTTCCCTATTTTTCATTCCATTTCCCTACATAGTGGGTGTATCATTCAGGTACTTTATCTGCTCTCCTTTAAACAGAGATGCCTTTCTATTATTCCTTCTGTCATTTATTACTGAACTTTTTAACCCTCATTCTGCTCAGACACTTGGAAATTTCAGATGAATAGGTGGTAAAAGAATTGGGTTACCTTCACTGTATAGATAAAGACACTATCTTAAAAGAACTGTAAGAGAGGCAGAAGGAGAACAAGTACAGATTTTTGTAAAAATTAACAATATATCTGTAGAAAAAAGCAAGAAAAACAATGATAACATGCAGCGAAAAACAGATGAATGAAACTTCTTTCTAAAGTAACATCTCATATTTATCACATGGAGTGTACTTTAGAAATGTGAAGTAATTTAACTTGATATCATCTAAGGTATAGCAATTTAAACAAAATAAATCCAGCACATAAATGGATTTAAATGTTGATAGTTAAATATGTAGTAATTTGAAAGTTTGAGAAATGCAGTTTTCTTTCTTTAACAGTTTAAAAATGTTAAGTTAGTTGGCTAACTTCAAGTAATTCTTTCATTTAGCAGTTATTGCTGGTCAACAAATTTTCCCTTTACTGTTTTCATGGCAGACATAAAACAACACGTACAAACAAACAAACAAAAACGCCCACCACAGCCTTATAAACCTATAATTATACTGAATGGCCTCAAAGGGATTTCATACAAATTAGCCATTAAATCAGGCTCATGCAGCTGGATCTTCAAAAAAAGGGAAGTAATTATTTTATCATTTTTATTATTACTATTGCTATTTTTGCATCTGGTATTGTTTCAGCTGACTTCTGCCAGTGCAGTAGGAGATACCAATAGCTGTTTGCACCTGTTTGCAACTTGAGCTCAGGATTTCAGGCTGCTGAGTCATAGTGATGGATCTTTGCAAAGCCAGTACCTTAGTGCTGGACTCCAACTATTTGCTTACTACCTGCTAAGAGAAGCTTCTTTATTTTAGGAAAGTGTAAGTGCACTGAAAGTGATATTAAAAAAAACAGCTGTGTGTTTCTCCAATACCAGCTCCAGTAGAAAGGGAAGAAAATTTTCTAAGCTATGTGTATATATAGCAGCAGTACTATGCCGGGAGAACAGAAGTTTAATGCAATCAAGAAAAAAGAGATTATAAGCAATTAGGTAATCTCAGAATGGATTTATTTCTGCTCCTTTGGGGAGGTGGAAGGGGGGAAGGGAGTGGTACTGCAAAAGTACAGGAAAGGGACATAAAATATTGGGATTGCATGGTATGACTATAGAGCAGCAAGCACAGGATAAGTCACAGAGCACTGGCTGTGTAATGCAATTTTTTGGGAACCTTAGGGAGCAACTCTCTGCTGGTAGCTAAGCAGAAGTGTAGAAGTGCTGGTTCATACACTTTCTGCCCAGAATTCTTTGCCACTTTTGAGGATAACTCTTAATCGTGTTGCAGTAGTACTCAGTTGCTGTTCTGCAGAAGAAAAAGTGTAAAACATGCCAGCAGACACCTTATTTGCATGCATTGGATTGCTCTCAAAATTATCTAAGTGATCCTACTTTTCCTTCTTTTTGAACTGCATTATTTTACTTTGTTGAGCACTGTTCATGACCAAGCAATGTGATGAACTTTACCTCATTTTAGTCTAGCATCAAGTGTCCAACTACTCTGGGAGGACACTTCCAGCAGGAGTGGCCAGAAAGTAGAAAGTAGACATCAATGAACAAATGTTTCCTGGGAGTCTGTGAAAACAGCATTACTACAAGCTCTTTCTTGCTTGTTACCTATTCCAAACATACTCCTGCCAAACCTCTTGCACATCTTACCTTCTAGTGCTTACCTCATCTTAATGGATTGTAAGGGGAAAAGTGACAGAAACATACTTTGGGGATTCCATAGGTAAAACTAAGGTTAAGTTCTTATGAAACAGTTAATTTTCACAATATTTACAATGCTAGCTATAGGAGGAAGTAATTTATTTACATTTTCTGATCCCCTCAGCACTACTCTTGACCTAGTCTGAAAGCTGCCCCCTAAGCCCTGGACCTTTCAGTATTTACATCCCAATTTGCCAAGTGTATCATAATGACTTTTTAATTCACTTACAGAATAACCAGTCAATACATACACATTGAGAAGAAGAACATACATACTTGCAAGTTTACTTTATTCCTAGTTCTTGGAGTCTACTGAGCAAATAATACATAAAATATATTGTCCAAAATGTACATGTTCTGATCCTCTATATGTGTCAATAAATAATTTACAAGTCAGATCCATTGTACAATTCTGGATTATTAAAACACCATCCTTTAACTTTTGTTGTTGTTATTTCAGGAAGACATATGTGCACAAAAATACATAAACAGTAATGGAAACTGAAAAGCAACAACAAAATAGGGGTTGTATTTAGGCCTTGGTTCTGCAATTATGTTTTGATGTTAAATGTCATTAAAAAATGCCTTAGTCATTCAAATGTACTTATACATGAAGTACGTAGAGCAATGAAAAATTGCAAAATTGAAGTGCACTATCCAAGGAAATACACCTCCCACACCTGAAATCTCAAGACATGATATCTTATGACAGTATGACAATATGATTGAGTTTGTCATATGTACATGCAGCTTAGTTCAGTTAAGTTGGTTAGTTTCCACACTAAAGGTTACAATTTCTTGTAAATTTTTTTATCTTTAAGGACTTTCTTTAGTTTGTTTTTTTGTTGTTTGTTTTAACCTTCTCAGATGTACAGCTCTACTCCTGGGAGTCAAACATAGCAGAGGAAAAATTATGAAATGACAAAACAAGCCCAAAGTAAAAAGCAAGCAATAAACCATAACTGGTTATATATATATTTAAACTTTGGCCAATTTTTTTTATACTTCATAAAAGAAGTTGAGAGCAAAGAAGAAAGGGACCATTTCTTTTCATTTTCTAGAAGCACTGGGGAAGAAATACAGGACAGGAAAGAAAGAAAGGAATGGCCAGGGCAAAGGAAAAATCTTTGTGTGAGGATGCGAAGAAGGCAAGCTGGTGCCCTCACCAGTCTTTTATATGGCAGGGCATCCTATGACTGGTCAGAGTAATTTTTGTAGAGTAATGACCTGACTGTATCTCCTGCCTCCTGACCTGGATGAAAAGAGGTGGGTCCAAAA
>VYXD01010592.1:0-74467 GCA_013397195.1 Hylia prasina | reverse complement strand
AGCGGAGCGGGCTGGGCTCGGGCTGGGTCCGCGCCCGGCGCCGCCGCTGCGCCCTCCCGGCTGCGAGTCCGCCCGGCTCCGGATCACGTGGCGGTTGCCGGAGGCAGAGACTAGAGAGGAGAGAAAAAAAAAAGCGCCTCATTCCTTCTTCCACCGCCATACTGTATTTTATAGTAACTCTCATTTTTATTCCTCCCTTTTACTCCCGCTCGGTGAGTACCTTTCCGCTGACATTCTTGTCCTCCTTTTTTTGTCCTGTTTTTTTTTTTCCTTCCTTTTGGTTTTTTTTGTTTTCTTTTTTTTTTCTTCTTCTTTTTTTTTTTTTTCTTCCTCTTTGATTATTGTTTAAATGGATTTGCTCTTTTGCTGATGACAAGTTTTTTTCCTAGCATGCGATGGTTACTAAACTGTAAGCAAAAGGTGCTGCTGGGGCCGGGAGTCACTGGGAATTAAAAACGATAATATTAATAACACAGACTTGCCAGTCCAGCAACAACTGATATACATTTAGTAGCTATATATCTATATATGCAACTGGTTTTGTTGTGGCACGGAAAAGCGATGTGAAATATGATGCTTATTTTTTAAGGATAAGAGAAAAGGCATGTTTCTAACTCTTTTTGCAGAGGATTTTTTTCTGGTGTTGTTTTATTTTTATTTTTGGGTGTTTTTTAAGGGCTTTTTTTTCCATAAAGAGATGGGAATTGCAAATGCATTTTACAGCAGCGTTTACACAGAGTTTGTAATCTTGCAATACTGGTGGAAGCCACAGAGCAAGATGTTAATTTTATTATTTTTGTTACTGTTTCTTTTTTTTCTTCTTTTTTTTTTTTTACAGTGCAACCGGCAGGGTTTTTTGCTTTTCCTCTTCTTCAGTTTTTGATGCCTGTTTATAATGTGAAACTTTTCTTGCAGCATGTTGCAGTCATCATTTTTAAATACTTTTTTTTCTCCCTAAAGATAACAAAGCAAAACAGAAAGCCAAAGAGATGATCCTTACTTTTGCACATTTTGCACCTTCACTTTTTATTCTTTTGCCAGCAGTGTTTTATGATGGTTATTGTTATCATGATGATGATAGATAGATATACATATATACAAATAAATACATTTTCAAATGATGGCAGTGGAAGGTTTTCCTGGAGAATGAAGTGCGGTTTGGTTTCCTTGTCAACGGAAGATGAAATGAACAACTGAACATCTCCCCAGTGCAGGTACTTCATCTCCTTGTAGGCGTTTCCACACTGTGTAAATTACATTGTGAGATTTTTTTTCCCCCAAAGAAATCTCATTCCACCCCTTTCTAAAGGTGTCTGTGCAATACACACGAGGACTGGACTAAATACCTCTGCCTTGTGATTGCTTGGATGTGTGGAAAATGTTGCACTAATTGATCCTAGGTCGGTTAAAGCTGAGGAGAGGTGTTTCATGTGCTGTGCTGTATAGAGGGGAAGGCAACTGAGGAAAAAAAAAAAAAAAAAGAAAAATCCAAACACCCCCCCTCTCCTCCTTTTGTTTTAAAAAACCCAAACAAACAAAACAACCAAAAGTGAAGCCCAAACCGAAACTGGATGGAACCTTGAGATCCTCATTACGAGTACAGATGCTCACAGGACTTTAGACAAAAACAATAGCTCTGGCCCTGTATTGTGGTGACTCCTCTGCTTGTGTGTGTCTGTTTAAATTTATCCATTAGAAAATAGCTGTGAAACAGCAAAGGAGGCTCCCTCGGAGAGCTGGCTTGCTGCCACATGAGGCATATTTTGTAGCCCTGAGGGCAGAAAAGCCTTATATCCAACTTCTGCTCCTCATATTAAAAAGGCGTAAAGAAGGCAGCAGGTTGCCTCTTATGACTCTGATTCATTAGGATGGAGATTAATCAGAAGCTGATATTTGCTTGAAGGTGTTTCGTTTTGTTTTGATGATTAATAGTGCCACTGGCTGACTGGGAATGGGAAACTGTTACTTTCCATGATGGTTATTGAGAGTTCAGGATTGGAGGAGAAACTGTTACTTTTCACTGAGAGCACTTAAATGCTTAACAGAGGCTGCCCCTGATGTACAGACAGGATATTGGTTCTGTAAAACACAATTTGGAAAGATTTTTCCAGATGACAGGGTGGGCTGGTTTGGGGCTTGCTTTTGTTGTTGTTGTTGTTGTTTTGGTTTGGGTTTTTTTTTAAGGCTTTGTTTTGTTTTTCCTCCAGAAAGAAATATGGTGTAATAGTAATATTATGCTAAAGTTCAAGTGCTGAATGTTCTGCGGTGTTCTCTGTTGTTTACTTTATTGTGGTGGGATTGCTTACTGCATTTTATATAAAAACATTGAAGAATCTATAACTGACTATAAAGATATGCCATGTATTCAGCTGTGGAAACTAAAGTAAGTTATATGGGATATATTTCTTCTGTCACTGTCATGCAAGCAAATATAATTCATAGAATTACAAATGCATTTGGAAATTTGAGGCTTCTAATGCTTGTGTTTAAATTCTTGCAATGTAACAGCTTTCTTTAAAGTAGAAAGTGTAAGAAATGTACATATAATGCAATTAGTGATGTTGAAAAATAAATAAATTCATTTATCTTTGTAGAAACATAACTATTATGTATTTACACTGGATTTTTCCAGTTTAACTGTAATAAAAATATTTCCCACATATTTATGCATGACTTCTGCTCTGACATGTTAAAATACTTTTGGCAGCATAACAGGGTCAATAATTCATGTGTCTAAAAGCCAGTTGAGATATTTGCATGATAGATTATGATGACTTTTCTAAAATAGTTACGATCTGTTGGGTCATTACTCCACATTTTAAGAAGACTCAGCCTGCTTATTTTTTCATGATTTAATTTGAAAGCCATTAAAAAACAGAGACTGAAACTTTATTCTCCACCCCTCTATTTATTTCCATCCCTCTGTATGTTTAAATTAAGTGTTTTCTTTAAATTATGTGCAACTCCCAGTAAACAAAATATTTTGATACTGCTAAAGCACTGAAATCAAGTAACGAGGCTAGCAGTTTCCAGAATGATCCTTTTGTCCTTTCTTTTAATATTGCAGGTGTGTTGTGTGAGTAATTTTGTACAGATAGTTGCTGACTGAAGAGCTAATCCTGCTCACCTGGTCTTATCTTGAAGTCTGAGAAAGTGCATTCCTAAAACTTTCTCTTTAGCACCTAGATTTCATCCACAAAGCACCTGTTGTCTGAGGGTATGGTAATTAATTTACATACATTTCATTTGCAGCAGTATGAGGCTGTAGGGGTTCATATATATCAAACAGCCTTGGGACCTTAAAATAGGAATAAAAGTGCCAATTTTGAAAGAGGATCCTTCTACCTCTGTGCAGTATGTGGTCAGAGTAAGATTTAGGTTGGTGGAATTGGTTTTGGCTTGTTGCTTCTATAGTTATGACTAATGTTGAAAACGTGTTTTAGAAAGCCATAGTTAATGTCAAAGACAATTGTCCTTTTGTACTTTTGAGATGAATAAAAATTTTGCGTACAAATTGCAGCTTCGTTTCTGCAAGTGATGATATCATTCTATTCCTTATATAGTATGAGATACAGTCATACTGCCCTAGCTCCTGAAAGCGATGAGTGTCCAGCCTGAAATCACATCTTCTATTTTTCCTTACATCTGTTTTGATATTCAAGACAGCATAGGAATTTAAGGTACCTTTATAAAGGGTTGTAAACCAAAATCTTTGGAAAGTAGTTTTTCTTTTCTTCCTCCATAACTATTATTATCAGTGTTTATTTGCAAATGAAAAAGAACAGGTGAACAGAAATGAAAAACTGTATAGTGTTCAGTGTGCTGACTCATGAATACATGGTTTTAGCTGCTGTAGTGGCCTGAACTGGCAAGAGAAGAGTATCTCCTTACATTTTTCAACATGGGAGATCGAACTAGGGTGGCCTGTGAGTCATGAACTCTGTTTGCTGTGATACTAGGCTGGTCTTCTTATTTTGTTCAGATTCAAAAAGCTGTTTAAAATTTAGCTGGGGTTTCACTCTCACTGCACCTCTTGAAGGTGGGGCAGAGCCTCCCTTTTCAAGGTTTTAGAAACACAATTTCTCTCCTAAATTTATTTTCAGACAGTTTATTCTCCTTTTTTTTTGTGTGTGTGCCACTGCTGACCTTAAACAGTAAGGCTCCTTCTCCCTGTCTTTGCTCTTCAGAGAATAATATATTTTTTAGAGGGTAAGTGCAGCTCCTTTTCCCTCACAATTTCTGGGCTTAACTGGGAGAGGTTCCCAAAAGTATGGCTGGTGTTGAGAGGAGATGTTGAGACTAACTCTGCCCAAAATCATGCTGCAGCAGAAGCAGGGAAGCTGCATTCGAATCCTCTTCTGCCCAAACTGGTCTGTTCTGCTTTCAGCTGAAAATATGGCAGTCTGATTTCTGCCTCTCACATCAGCCCAAATATTTCCAGCTGAAGCCACACACACAGACATACCTTCTGGTGAAACGGGGTTTGAGCCATGTGGACCTTCCCTTCACTCTGCCTAACCAGCCTGAATTTCTTTGGTTATAGTGCAACAGGAAAGAACTCTTGGGAATTTCTTCTGCAACACTCTGGTTTTTAAACTCTCAAGAGTTTTCTACGTATTGTGTTAGTATTTTGTATTCATTGCAGGGGAGGGAATGTGAACAGGTTTGAGGCAATGCTGTATTACAGACTGTTATCAGGAATAAATGTGAAAGCTACAGAGTTCTTTGAAATTTTTACCTTATTAGAGTCTTTGCAGATTGCTGATGTCTTGGCTCTCTAGTCTTCTAAAGCATTGTTTTATGGCAGTTTGTTTCTCTTTTATAGTGTAATTTTCTTCCTTCCCTGCATTTTGGGTTTTAAAAGATAAAAAAAAAGATTTAAAAAAAGCTCAATAGTGTTTAAAGAGTAGGATTACGAAGACTGATAGGTCTGCCCTCAGATAAATGTTTTAACTTCCCTTGGTCTTAGAGGATGTGGTGCTCTGTCAAATTCTGAAACCAAATCCTGTATATTTTAAATACTTACAGAACATTTGAACAGAAGGCTAAATTTGAGTATTTCCTGATGAAAAATTATGTAATCTGTAACACTACGTAGTTATCCAGTTTGTAGTTCCCTTAAACTCAGATCCAGACCGACAGAAGAAAACAAAATGCTGTGTTTAAGTGGTATGAAGATTAAAGTGCAACATTTTGACCTTTCTGAAGGAACCAATCTTATTTTATGATCTTTAAAAAATTACAGGAGTAAAATGGCCTGAAGATTGTTTTGCACATACACACATTAGAATAATTTGCACCTTTTCCCTCCCTATTTTTTTCTATTTCAAAATGACACTTTAATCTCTATAATGTACTTAATCTTTCAAAAGCATTTATACTGCCATTTTGGCAGTATTTTCTGAGAAGTTTATGTTTGCACAATGAAGTGTGATTTTTCATGTCAATGAATCATCTGCCAACAAGTTAAAAAATATAATCAAGTAGACCTTCAAATTACTAAGTAAATTTCAGGTTGCTTAGTGTGAATAAAATTAACATGCCCTTATCATGGTATTCTGTAAAAATATAGATATGTAGGTGAATAGACAGAATCATAGAGACAGTGTTAAAGATGTTTTTATGTGATAGAGAATTAACAAAAATCTTACATTGATTGTCTTTTGGGCCTTAACCAATGCTTTTGTTTAATAACAAAGAGTTTAACTTTCTTGGTTTTGGATATATACAGACCTTGACAAAACTACAGAGTTAATAAGTTGCCTCTCTGGTCCATTGCTGTGTGCCTCCTGGCTCCTTGCATCCTGGCTGGCCTGCTAGGATGCTGGGGCTCAACAATTATGCAGTTGCATTTCTGTTTCAGGAACAGAGTTCTTTTTGTTCTCTGATGCAGTTCCTTCATCGTTATGGTAGTAAGCAGAATAATTTCTATTCTGACTTGACTGGCAGAGGTTTGAAGAAGCAGAGGTGGATTTCTTATGACTGATGACCAACAGTAGGTATGAACGTGGTGGAATATCAATGACACTCCCAGACTCTTTATTTTCCTTTGCACACTCACAAGTCTTTCTCCTAAAATACCCAAAGGTCTAATTAAACTTGGTTTACACCAGTGGTCCTTCCCAGGTGGCCTCCTGATGTCAGTGATTATTGCCTCTACTGATGTGCAGTCTCTGAGCAACCAAGTCAATGTGGAACCCTGGAAAGAGCTCATGCTTTCTATAATTAATTTTATGGTTCTCTGAGACCAACTTGCAGTCCTTTGGACAGGAAATAACTTATAGAAGGCACTACAAGCCATTATTATTATTATTTAAAGAACAAGCGACCGTAAAGGATACAATGATAACTCTTGGACCTCGGTGATTATTGAATAACCTGGTGAAAGTCAGGTCCCTGAGTTCCCACTGTGCCTCATACCAACAGCCTTTGTTTCAGCCTGTTCAGTCACTTTGGTTGCCTTCTTCAAGGTTCTCCCTTGAGTCAGTAGTGTGCTTTGTCAACAAAAAACAAAAAGGGGATATCTGGCACAAATCAAGTATTAATGAGATTCTTAATCTGACTGAAATGAGGCTAAATTTGATCTTTAGGAAAGCATCGCATCAGTACAGTTCATTCAGTAAAAAGCTCTGTTTCTGCTCAGAGTTTTGCGTAGAAAGTGAACAGGACCTATTGTCAAAGAGATAGGACACATCTTGTTGAATCAGGGTAACTTTACGATTTTTAGGAGGCACTGCACATGCAGTATTTTTAGACTGACAAAAGAACTGGAGTTTCTGTCTCGGAGAATTATGTTTGCATGGTGTTGACAATGCTAGTTTGCCTTTCTGTTTTGTTATAATGGAGTACAAAAGCATCAAAATGTTTGCACTACCCTAGACATGTTATTTTTTAGGACAATACTAATGAAAGTAACAAAGACACCCTTGTGAATTTTTGCACACCAGGCCTGCACTCTAGTCTTACTGCATGCTAATAGCTCTTCTTTTGGGTACAGAGAGTTACAGTAATAACTCACTGACTTTTTACAATGAAACACCGTGGTTTGAGTAATTACAGCAACATGCTTCTGAGTTTGATCCCTAATGCAAGTTACTGTTTATAGAAGTCATTCTATCTAGTTACAATATTTTGTCAAATGATCTTTCACACAATAAATATTAGGATAGAAGTAATATAAGTAGTATAAAAATGTGCTGTGCAAACTGTCATGCAGTGTCTATGAAACAGGCCCCCTGAAGGTATAATTAAAACAAAACTTCCTCTTTGGGTACCTTTAAAAGGGATTAATGCTACTGTTCTCTAAGTAGGGCACATACACACACAGTCAGTGCTATCCATTTCTCATCTTGTATTTACCACTGATTTCACAGGATAAAACCCAACACGTGAGGTATTGCACAGTAGGTCAGTTTTCTAATGTGCTCTCCACTGCATGAATTCACATCCACTTTGTTTTCTTTTTCCCAAACTGCAGAAGGGTGCAATTAAATTTTCCTCCTGCATATACAACTTCCAGTTAAATGGGAGTTCTTTAAATGACACTGTTACAAGAGTCGCTCTGGAGAGATTACCATCTTCTACTTGGGCATTTGTAAGTTGTAGGTGATTAATGTACATTATGAATAATGAAAAGAGAAACTGCATTTATGCCACTTTGGCTTTACGGGGGTAGTTTATCAGGACATTGATTGTTTTTTATTATTATTTATGTTTGTATATTTTTATTGTTTGTGATTTTTATTATTATTTTTATTGTTTATTTTTTATCAGAAAAGCATATTGGATTACCATTTGTCAGCATGTGCCCTGGTCCAGTAGGTGCTGTAGAAATAGAAAGGTGCAGAATTAGGCCCTGGTGCTATTAAAAGCAGTGATACATATGCTGGTCAAAATTTCATGTCAAAACATTTTTTTTTCCTGTAGATTTTTGATAAAGTGATTCACACAAAAGGCTCTATTCATCTCACTTAACCTTGCTGTTTAAAAAATGGGGTTTTAGAACTAAGCTAGTCATCATTTTAGCCATCTAAAAGTTAGTCATTGAAGTCTAACACGGTTGCTCAAGGCTTTGTAGTCAACGGAGATAAATATTCTCTTCCTGTAGAGAATTACAGATTACATCCCAACAGAGGCATCTATGGACAGCTGAGATGAACAACCTTCCTAAAACCCTTCTCTCTTTGCGCTGATGAGAGAGAACTTAGATGGTCCATTTAAAATAGATTCCTAACTTTTTGATGGATGAAGTTAAAGGAGATGAATTGCACGCTCCCCAACCCTCCACTTCTTCAAATCCTAATTTTGCAATGAAATATTTGGTTAAAAAATTAGTTTTGGCCACTAGAATCTTTGTGGCTTTAAGTTTTTACTCGGATTTATTTTCAATTTCTCCAGCAATTCTTTTCACAGGAATACAAATGTGTTTCTAAATATTTTGAATCAATTCCAGGCTATGACAAAATTCCTAGGGGTGTCTGATGGGGCCAAGATTTCACATCTTGTTTTGTACCACTTCACCCAGTTTTCTGTCTTTTTATAATGTGATCCAACAACAATTGATCCTTTCATGAGTTCTCCTCACAGAGTCCTATTCTAAAACCCAGGGACTTAAGATGCTGGGTATGATCATGGACCTCATTTGAAAACCTTTGAAAATTATTGAAACAGAAGAATTATGTGGGTGCCAATGGAATCAGCTAATTGTACTGTATATAGGAATCATTGTACCATGTATATATATAGTTGCAGTTTAAAAAATCATTAGTACATCACCAGTAGAAGATCTGAATTTGAAAGTTCTAAATGTCTCTGAAGTTGGATTTTGAAGCTATAAAAGGCTTTTTAGCTTGTGGGCTGAGTTCTCCAGGCAATGTAGGGGAAATATTTTGCTACTGATAGCATACTGCTGCCATTTTAATGTACGTGCTTGTTTTTAAATACTCCAGTAAAACCTGTACTTTTGAATACCAGATAGATTTAATTTTCCCTGTCTCAGATAATCTTTTTAGAGAAGACTGGAATTTTATAAGACTATTAATGTCTGTAGAATCAGCTCTTCAATAAAGTTTACTTCAGTGCCCTGCTTCAGATCTGTCCCAAGTCTTTGTGTGTAGCAGGACACCAAGCAACAGCCGATTTGTGACATTACACAATATGTCATGATACCATCCTCTTTTCCCACAAATTATGAATTCTGCTATTTCATTCAATAGATGTTTGGGCTTTCTGTAAGAATTTCTACAGGTACTTAAATATATGAAAATAGTGTATGTGTCTTTACCATGAGTTTTGTCTTATTCTTGGCCTGCACTAGCTGGGTGCCTGTGCAGACATCATTAAACTGCTCACACAGGCCATGTTTTTCACTGACAGCATAGTATGAAACCAAACTAAAGCTGAATCCAAATTAGAAATGAACCATTTGGTATTATAGGAGTAAGGACAAAACTCAGCATAGTGAGAGTTAATTGCCCAAATACCAAGTATTACTACCATGATAAAGTAAGCTGCAGCTGTAAGCTCTAACAGCTGTAATATAATGGTTTGTACAGGCTCAGAAATCTTACAGACTTATCAGAATTGAGAAGGGAAGTTAAAAAGTTGGAGTTCTCAGCACTTTGAAATAACTGCTTCAAATAAGCGCAGTAATATTCTCTGGAGACTATAAACTGTTAGTTGCAGCTACAGTGTCACGTTACACACTTCACCACCTCTTGGTCTTTGTTTGTCACATTCTATTTATATTTTAAACCTAGGCTTTTGTACTGTCCCTCAAAAATGCATTGTCTGAGCAGTGTTCACATAAAACAGATTTACAAGGATAAAAACCCTTTGCTGACTTCATGAAGTTTTCGCCTCTTTTCCTGCTTTCATTTATGCACCATAACATTTCCTTTTTCATTCTTGCATCTCTGCTCAGAGTTAGGAGCACAGTGTTGTCATGGGAATATAAAGGTCTCATGACCATAGATTGTCAGAACACAGATAAGCCCAACTGAATTTCTTAGTATGAGTAGGGCATATAAGCCAAACACAAATTCAGTGTCTCTGGTCTCTCTCTGCTCACTGGATGAGTAGGTAGTCTGGGCATCTTGGCTGGGGATCACACATTTGGAGACAGGCTTGTGAAAGGCAAGATCACAAGAAAAATAATTGCAGTTCAGTTTAAGGAAATTATTTCAGGGATGCCACATATTTTTAATTTGATGTATGAGTTAATGTCATATATAGTGTGACATTTCATCTCAGAAATTTAAAAAGGGGTTCAGAAATTCATGGTACTTGGTCACAAATATTAATGAATGTTGTAAATATCCATCATAATCAGAATAGGACTGGCTGCTTTACACTCTCAGATATGTTAAGATGAAAGTCAACCCAGCTGTAGAGACCCGTGTCACACTGACCTGCATTAACAGGGGAAAGATATTTTCAAATGTTGGGTGTATTAATTTGAATTTCTGGATCTTTTTTATTTTTTATTTGTAATTATTATTATTTCAGACTTGTTAGACCTTCCCTCCTGCTCTGAACCTTTCTCCTGGCATCAGCACGGATCAGAAGGATGAACAAAAAGGAAGCAATAAGAGAGGGGTGGAAAAGGGGAGAGGAGTAGAAAGAGGAGGAGGGGCAGAAATGAAAATGGAGAAAAAATCCCCAGTGATTCACCTAAGGTTCCAGACAATGGGGATGTTTTCAATCCCCACTCTTCCTTAAGTTTCCCTCTAGCTCAGCCCTCTCTCCTTCTCTACTTTAGCTTTCATCAACACTACAGATACTTCACTGCTTTAATTTTTTTTTTAATTAAAGAATGAAACCACAACAATTAAAGTGTTGCAAACAAGAAAATATGCCCATCTTCTCACAAAATATAACATGATACAATTCACGTAAGTGGTTCTTGAAGTAAGATTATTTTCTTCCTAGTAGTCTTACATCTAGTAGTCTTACATCAGTCTTAATCTTTCATTTGACTATGAAAGATTGAAATGTTTTCATAGTTCAGGAGCAAGACAAAGCTTAGATTTCTTGTTGCTTTTATACCCAAGTTGAGCCTTTTAAATCAGTTTGCACGTGACTCTTTGTTTCAGTTTTATTCATCTGGATCCAAACTGAGACTTTCTACTGCTCTTTATTTACTTATTTTTTATGTCCCCTTCCTTCAAAGCTTTACTTCCAGGGGTCCTTCTTACTCCTTATCATCTTAAAGAGAGTATAAATTAAAAACTATTCCTATTCTTTCATTTAATTTGAGTTCTGAAGTGTATTATTCAGCTTTGTAGTTCAAATACTCGCACCAGAGTAAAGAATCTGGTATTTTCCTGTGCAGTGTGACCCCATGACTCAGTGCTGGCCTGTCTCTTGGCTTGGTCCCAGTGTTGTTTCTTTCTTCCCAGATTGAAGGTAGGCCAGTGTGAATGTGGAGGACTAAAAGGACACTTTGGCTAAGCCCTCTTTTCATTCCTTACAGGTACTTGCTTCCTCTCAGCTGTTCCCACCAGGAATCCCTTACACCTCACAAGGCCTTACGAGTGTTAATGGAAAGAGTAGGTTCAGTAACTGGTCTTGCTAAGAAAGTAATTCCTAAATCTAGAGCTGAAATTGGTCCTGTGGCTCCCCTATGCCAATCTGCCTGATTCAGAAAAGGCAAAGGTTAGCTACTGAGTCGATACAAAACAAGACCCAGGTGTAAATTTGAAGAATTAATTCTTTAAATAGAAAATACTAAGAATCCCCAAGTGCTTTTTAGATACCATAATCAATTCCAGAAACTGAGTGAAGAAAGGTGTTAGATTTCAAAATATTCTGGATGGAATAGTATTTATTACAGATGCTGGTGGAACAGGTCCAGAACAGAACAATTGGGTCCAAAAGACTGAAATAAATTTTATATCTTAAAAAGACTTTTAGAAAAATAATTTAAATACTGTTAGTCAAATGTAAACATGTTATTTAATAAGTGAATAAATAAAAATTACATAAACCTGCAAGAAAACAATTACTTCTTTCAGGGATTTTATGTTTAAGGATATGTTAAATTTTATTAACATTTAGGAGAACTTGATTTTAATTTTTCTTAAAAGCTGCACTACAAATTGATTCAACTGACTGTTGCCTCATTACTTGACAGGAAATATTAAATTTTGTTACTGTTGAAGTCTGCCTGATGTATTGTTTTTATATGTTTAGAATTTGATTGTTTGTGCTCAATTTACTTGAGTCACACACTTGAATAGCAAGTTTCTCATGTCAGTGGGATAGTCAGAGCCTCTGAACTTGATATTTCTGGTTTCAGTGCAGTCTCTGTGAAAAGTGGGAGCCCTTTGGAACATCTTGGTGAGATACCCAGATCCTCCAGAGAACTGTACTGAGAGCTGTGACTATCCCACAGGACAAACAGGAGTTTCTCCAGGCACCAGGACATGCTTGGCAGAGACCATGTCCATCTCCCTGCTAGAACCAGGGAACTGTTTTCAGCAGTTTTGTTTCTTGGGATTTTTTATAGTGAGAGAGTTTGTAGAAGACTCTCCTGGACCTTCACAAAGTTATAGTGTGAGGTGCAGCTTATTTGTTTAAAGGCAGGCAGCACTGCTGCAGGCAACCTGCATACCTCAGGTATGATTCAGACCATGTTTTTCAGCCTTAAGTGTTATTTAAGGTCAGTTAAGGAAAGCCTTTTAAAGTTAAGTTTACCTTAACTTTAGGTAACTTCACTGACAAGTACAAGAGAAGTTATACAATTTGAAACTTGTCCTCCACTCCTGCTGTTGAAATGTGATGTAATGTATCCCATGCTTCAGAATTTAGAGTCATTTGCAAAAGGGAGAAACCTGAATTTCTTGCTCCTTTGAGCAGACATTCTGAAAACTCTGGTGCTGGTGAGCTCTGTAAAGCTGCCCACACAAGCAAGATGTAGGCGCTGTGCAAACAGATCTGAAGCAGATGTTTTGTTAAAACACAGGTGAACTGATGATGTCTTTCTTACTAACTCTTTTTGCCTATTCTCAGTCCTACCATTCTATCATCTCTACCACAAATATTAGATATTTCAACTTTGCAATTTGCTTTGCAAGGCTCATCTTCAGTGTGCAACAAAATAATTTCATATTGCAATTACCATTTCACTTCAAAATATAACTACTGTATAATCCATAATCATCAATTTCTTTTATTACCAGCTCTTTACTACTACATTTTGCAGCCTTTCAGTGCATCAGTAAAGTATCTTTATAGAAGTACTGTAATAGAGTTGCCACCTTTAATTCTAGGAGCTTCCTAATGAAAACTTCAAAAGCTTTGATCCTTTCTGGAAAGGTAATGCTACTTACATATGTTTATAAACTGTTTCTTTCAAATTAAATACTTTGTAACCTCTAGAAAGTGATACAAAATGTATCTATTGGTTTTGGTTACTTCATGTAACATGTATGTTTTGAAATAAATTCCTCAACTCTCCTGACATTAGACTTCACCACTGAAATTCAAAGAAAGATTTCCAAATTATAATACCTGCCTCTCAACTGCTGCTCACACAGAGCAACAAGCAGTTCTGTCAACTTTTGAAAACTGAGAAAATCATGAAAATTTTGAAAGTCAAGAGATTTTTGGCCATATCTAGTAAATACAGAGTTAAAGGCCTGAGTTCAGCAGCTTTGTGAACGTTTTATTGTGTGTGGAATGTAGATTACTGCACTTGGTGGCTTAGACAGTCATCTATGTATATATGGTAATTACGCTGGCAATCTCCATTCAGCCTGGAAAACAGAACTGCAGTGAAAACAGGGCTGAATGAAGGTTGCCATCATCAAGAAGATGCTTCACATACAAAAGATACTTTAAGTAAATATGCTAAGGACGGGGCATACCAGGTATTCTTTGAACATATAATGTGTAGCTTTCTGTGTGTGGTTTGTAGCAACTGAGACAAACTGGGAGTCAGGTATTGCTCTCACTGGCAGTTGTGCAACACTTTGAATATTAGTCCACTTGGGCTGTGAAATGAGATATTGTGCACAGTATTTGCTCTTGAATGTATCTTTCTTTTTTTTTTCCAGTGCATTTTGAGTTGTACAGCACACACCATGATATGTAGAAGCTCCTATTTATCTATCCATGGATACTCCTGGTCTTTTAATTAAGCCTATAACAACTTTGTTATTGGAAGCAAGAGCAGCCTTTCTTCTTCCTTCAATACAGTAAGGACACAGTAGGATTTGTTTCTTAAATGTGGAACAGGGTATTAGTTATTAGGTATACTCTGATACCCATTGAATCAGGGGTTTTGATGACATTAGAATAACTGGATTTGATATAAAAAGTTCAATGTGGTTTTTCCTATTAAATTAGTTGGTGTATAATTTTTCTGGTACACTAAAATTGAAAAAGAGATGCTATAGTGGTTCAAAAGAAAAATAGCTCATTCTGCTTCTGCTGGTAGTAAAGAGGAAGAAAGTTGGTAGTAGAATACATAGAATACAAGAATAATAATGCAAGAATAAATTAGAGTGAAGTGTTTATACGTTTTTTTATAGTTTATTTTATATTTTATCAATATTAACAAGTTGATGCAGGAATTGATGCCTTGTGCAATTAGGCAGGTATGAGGCGAAATCTCATTGTCATACCAATTAATGATCATATCAACTAAAAGCAACTTTATATTCTGTAGAAAAACAAAACCTTAATATAGACTGTAGAAAATATGCTTGAAGAAGGAACACGTTTTTTAAAATGAAAATAAAAAAATTGCAATATACTTGCAAGAAGGTGAAGTAGGAATACATTATTAGATCAATATTGAAGCTCATATCAAACTCCTGAAATGATTTCAAATTATAGGAGTTTATAAGTTCCTAAATTCTGACATTTCCTAACTTTGTATTCCTTGACTTTGCCAACTTGCTTATCTTTTTCCAGTATAGTGGGGTTTGACTGTGAATGTGTACAGTCTATATTTATTCTGTTGAGGGAGATTACATGTCTAGACAAATATATTTGAAGTTGCATTATGAAATATACAATAATGGTAGCATAAAAAACCAACTATTTATGAAAATTGTTTCTGGAGCATTGCCTTGTAACTTCTTATTCAAACTATAAATTTGAAAAATATATTCTATTTGCACCAATGCATGAGGAAGTATTAGAATAAGATTTGAAACTAGAAGCATGCTTTAATGAAGAAAACACACCACTCAAGCTTGGTCATGTATGGATCCCAGCAGAAGCTCTGGAAGGATGTCCTCTGGTTTTATGATATTCAGCTTCCCATATATGTTCACGCATTTCATTTAGAACAGTAACTTTTCTATAAGCACTAATTATAATAGGCAAATGTCATCCAAGATTTTTAAAACCTTACAAATGCTTATCATTTAAATAATGATAGGAAAGGAAAACTTTATTGGTTGGTGCAGCTGAAGTGCAGAGGACTCCAGCAATAGAAGTGAGATTAACAGCTTATTAAAACCACAGAGGATGAGCTCCAACCTCAAATCCACAAGATTTATATGCAGATTTCAACCCACCATTAGTGTTCAAGATTCTGCAGTAGAGTATGTATTCGTTAATAACATTTCTTTTCCCAAACAATATACACAATGCAAATATTTAAATTCTTTTCAATGTGAAATCATCTAAAGTGTTTGCATGCATTACCCCATGAACTCATTCAGTCAGATCCTATCACCAGCAGTATATTGAAAATATAATCAGTGAAAAGATCCTTATGCATTTTAAAATATTTTTTTCCATTAACATTTTTTGTCTCATTCTCATAATGTGGTATATAAGACTCTCTTATACTTGAGGTATGATATCATTGTTCTTGTATTCTTTTTGTAAGGCCCTAGGAAGTTCTTTGTCTTGGAGGGGTTTTTTATGTATCTATCTTTATCTATCTTTTAACAAATCTCAACCTAAAAAGAAGGCGAAGAAAAAAAGAAAAAAAAGAGTCTTTATTAATAGAATAATAAAAGCATGTTTCAGAGCAGGTAGAGTAGAAAGAGACATCAAAGCCAAGTTAACAAATAGTGAACTTATCATAGTGAAGTCTTCAGGAAACTCCATTTTGTAGGCAAAAATTTAAAAAATCATGCAGCTAATTTGAATTTTTAAATTAACTGACTTTCACGGAAGTAGTTACATTCCAAGAGTTGAAGAGAATCTATGAGAAGCTGCTGAAGTCATTCCTTCATATACTACATTTATATATATATATGTGTGTGTGTATATATATAACATATATGAAATCCTGTATATTACATGACCTTATATTTTATGATATATGGTGTCAGACAAGATATAAATTTCTGCTTAAGACAAAGGGTTTTTTTTAAACAAATCCCACATATTAGACTACAATTGAATCATTAAAAATGAAGATAGTTGTTTTCACAAGTGAGAGTGAAAAAAATAATTTTCTTCCAGTGAAACCAAATGTTAGTTGATATAAATTAATGGAAAAATATTACTTGAGCTAGTGTGGCTTAAGTACATAATTTCATTTGCATATTTAGTCTCAACCTAGCAGACACAAGGCTTGCAAGTCTGAGGTGTGGTAGGAGGTGATATGGCTTTTGGCTTTGGTTAAGATCACCCATGGCTGTGCAGGTAAGGACCTGTTGACCTCCAAAATGCACATGTTTTCAAGGTCTCTGATCATAAGTTTATACCTTATATGATCACATAATTAAATTAAGTCAAATATTACAATTCACTTGTTTGTTGCAGAATAATAGATATTTTGTGGACAAAAAATTACTGTGGAGTTGAAATGCAAGTTTTTTATCTTGATATAAAATACCCTTCTTACTTTATTCTGCAATATTATACTGAAAAATGCTATAGTACCAGATAAGATAAAATGTGACTTCTTGAAAATGTTTTCTGTTGTCAAATTCCCAACCAATTACTAAAGTCAAATTTAACTAGCTAATAATATATTTTGAGAGTCTCAATTCAACTGGACATCTACAACTGCCATTTTTTGGCATCCGTTAATATATGACAAATATTGCCTAATTTTTTTCATGTTTAGGGGGCACAGTTAAGAAAACCAATTTATTGCAACATAAATTAAGCCAGAAATCTGTAAATTTCTTTTCCATAAACACTTAGAAGAATCTTGCCATCATCTACATTTTTATTAATTTACCCACTAGTGCTTTGCCAAATCCCAACACAAGGTGTTTTCCCCATCTAACTGTTAAAACTGCTTATAAATTAGAGTATTGTGGATTGTCTTGATATTATGCATGTAGTGTGATAAAAATGGTCCTAATCCAAACCAGTAATTTTTAAAAACATTACAGAAAAAAATATGAATATTTGGGTGTATTTTTTTTATTTTAGAAAATAATTTTAATGGAATGTTTAAAAATTTTATTTTCATATTTATTTAGAAAAAATATGATGAGAAGTTTCCTTGTACACAGCAAAAGGCAGGAAATGGGAGAGAACTTTGTCATTTAGTTTCTAGGCTCCATTTAGGCAATATTTTTCCTCAAAGTCTTTTCCTCAGCCTCTTTTTTTTTTAAAAGGTTTGGGTTTTTTTTGAGTACACATCAACAGCGTCGACATGTACAATCCCTCTGCCTCCTCCAGCTTCAAGGTCTGTAGTATCTTGTAGAGTTTATATGACTTTCAAAAGTCTCTAGGTATGCTTAATTACGTCAAACTCGATGCTGGGCTAGCGTGGTCTCAAACACTGAAATTTCTCTTTCCTGTGCATTCCTCTGTAAAATCTTCTGTTTAAACAAGTTCTCCCTAAACCCCTTTTGGATGATCAGTCTGTTGGGCTGTGGACACAGTTTCTTCAGTGGGAAGTTGCAGCATAAAGAAAGAATATCCTGTTGCTTTGAACTAGAATGAAGAACATTTGTTAGAAAAGAGGAGACTGGTGTAGCAACACCTGTATCTCTTACTGAACAAATATTAATTAATTCATGTAGTGGGGACTTTCCTACTAGTATCTTTCCCATGATCATTAGACGATGTGGTACTGATTACACCTTGGAAATAAGTATTAGCATTACTTACTTTCATATTTGTTTTAAAGCACAAAATTAAAAGAAACCCCAAACATTGAAGTGCAGATAAGGATTATCATATTTCCTTCAGAGAAAGCTGAGAATATGAAAATAATTTTCCTGTTGATGTAAATTTCTCATTAATTATGACATTTCTTCTACATATGTGCAATACAGTTAACTTTCTTTGATTTAAATGAAAAAAATCTAGTTAATTTTACTCATGGACTTCAGCCTTTGACTGCTAATGCGAGTATAATCACATCCTACGGAGAACATTGAAGAGTCTTCCCTCACGCAAATATGTAGGAGAATGTTGTGAGATAGAAAAAACTCTTGCAGAAACTGCAAAGGTATTGGGCAGTGAAAGGAGCAAAGCATCTAGTGGCAGGATGTGTATTCCCAATGGAAACAGTTGATGCCTAGACCTTCTCTAAAATTCCCTTCTACTCTCCTTTTTTTTCTCTATTTAAGATTTTGGTTTGACACACAAACCTCCTTCTGTCAATTGTATGTGTCCCTCTACATAGCTGCTAACATACCTGAAAAATTTTCACTGATCCTTTACAATTATATAATTGTTCAGGTTGGAAAAGACCTTTAAGATCTTCAAGTCCAGCTGTTAACCCAACACAACTGTGTTCACTACTAAACCATATCACCAAGTGCCTCATACACTTTTTTTGAGCACTTAAATAAAATACAAATAATTCCATAATAAAAAAGCAAGAAGTCTACCCAAAGATAATATTTATGTGAAGTTAAGATAAAATTAAAACAAAAACCTGTGGCCTGGACATTTCTGGACATGGTAACCAATATTAGCAGGTGATATAAATCGGTAGGATATCTCCACTAAATCAGTGAAGAATTGTTTACCTGGTTGTACTCTCATAACTTTTTCACAGCAAATGTGATGGGACTTAGAAATGTAAATGTGCAAAATAGGATGGTTAGTTCTATATTGGGAAGGTCATTTCAGTCTTATTTCAGAATAACTAATGGAGCTTTGAAAATGTTAAAGTAATGCATGTGTGTGGCATATGCAGATGGTGGGAGAAAATGCTATGCACATGAAACTCAAGCACAGAAATTATGAAGTTGAAACTATCTTCTCAGTGAAAGCTATTTAGCTCTAGAGCCTCTCCTTTGCATTTTGAGAGGATTCAGAAGAATGCATTATTCATAGCGAAACAACAGTTAGAAAGTGAGTTGTTTCTGATGGAAGGTGGTGGACACAAGCTTGCATATTTTTCTCCTTTCATGTTCCTACTGCAGAAAAATCTGTCTTGTGCCTTGAATACTGTATTGATTACAATCAATCAGACATTTTAAATAGACTGAGGTATGCCCTACTTAGCAAAAACTGTATTGACAAAGAGAGTGTATTAATGAATCCTAGAAATTTTGGCATTAAATAAGCCTGCTGAGTTCTTAAATGCAAAGGATAAATGTGGTATCATTCAATAATCCAATTTTTAGACTGATTATTAGAGACAAAAGAGAGCATGCTATTGTTAAATCTTGAGAAGGGTTAAATAACAGAAAGGTTTAAGTGATACAATCATCAGATGTTCAACTGTCAAAACACCATTTTTCTGACTGCTTTCCTTTGGATCAAGAATTACTATTCATTCTGGGAAGTATGCTTTGGAGACCTCATGTCTGAGAGAGGTTAAAGGATCATGCCACACGAGATACAATTTTCACTCTAGGATCAGATCTTTTGAGAAAAAAATATGGAGTCTTTCTCTGTTGATAAAGAGAAAAATATCCATGGGTTAAAAAGTCATTATTGTAACACTTCTTTTTCTTTTTTGTGTTTTAGAACCAATATTATTTTTTCCATTGGTATGTGTAATGAGCCATAGCTAATATATGGTACTGAAGTTAATATCTCTGAAACTCAGCTTTTCAGTATGAAAGAAATGGGGCAGGTAGAAAATTAACATATATTTCCAGATTTTAACCCTTGTATATGTATATTTAAGGTGCCTGAGCCTCAGCAATCACCTCATGGATGGAGTATAAGGTGATAAAGTAGGCAGATACTGTTTTGCTTTTGACTTTGTGGTGTAGAGTGTTTCTGCCTCTTTGTTCAAGTTATTCTATATTTATTTGGCTAGTTGGAAGTACAGACACTCTTGTTGACGTAAGGTATCATAATGAAACTGCAATAATAAAAGAGGAAACAATAATAAAAGAGGAAAAGCAGGAAATGGGAATAAGACAGTTTCCTTATACCTTGTTAGGGAGTGCCTACACTGCTGGCAGCTCTTTCAAGACTGATAAATACGGATCTTTGAGATGACACTGTAATATCTCTGAAAACAGTAATACAAAGGAAAAATTTGAATTTGAATAGCTACAGTGCAGAAGCTTTGTGAACGTGGCTAGGAAAATATAATGGATAAATATTTTAACACCAAGTTTTATTCAGCTTCATTTGAGTGTATTTCTGAGGCCTGAGGAAACTGCCCTTAGTGCAGGACCTGAGACCTTGGAAAGCTGAATCAGAGGGATCTGCCAACTTGCTTCTTACTCTTGTGATTCCTCAGATTAGCAGCTGTTTTGACTTGTGCTAGTGGCTCCTAAAAAGAATTTTTTAGGCAGGAATCCTCAAAGTACAGGATATTCTGACTGGAATTTTTCAGGGTCCTGACAAGTACCATTAGGTAGAAGATTAAGATAACTGCTGGTAGTTGCTGTTAATTCTCTCATATTGGCAGGATCTTTAAATGTCTTAAAAAGCAGCTTTTCCTGAACTCTTTTCAATGCTAGGAAAAGTCATGTTTGCTGCCAAAATGTGGCTGTTAGTCAGGCTTTGAAAATCTTTGAGCTTTTAATATCAAAATGTTATAGTGAAAGAATCTGCCTCTGTGTGGTGATTCAAAAATAAATGGTGTACTGTCAGGCTACATGATAATAATAATATTAGTATGGGATTAATAAAACCTATGGCTAACAGTAGTGTGGCATAAACATCCCCTGTTATTCTGAAAGAAAGGGTAAAGAAGCATTTTTTTCTGGAATAACACATTAACTGGTTGAGACTTGGGGGAGCTGAGTGGTTTAAATAAATAAGTAGTGGTCTCTGTAAGGATGATGCTCTCTTACGTACAGCTGAGAGCTTTTTGTTGGTAGAATGTGACAAAAGGGAGGCTTGGAAATGAATCAAAGGTAGATTCTGCTCATGCTGGGCCTGTGTCTGAAGCTGCCTCACATCAGCCAAAAGGGAGACTGCTTTCCCTGTGTAAGGATGGTTGGATTGGTCTAGTTAGGAAAAAAACGCAATGACAAACGACCAAAATTTTCCTACATTCATATTTAACCAAAAATACTAAAAAATAAGCTTCTTTTTGTCACTGAAAATATTTTGTTATGAGTTGGTTCATCATTGATCTTCACTCTCTGCTGATGGAACAGCTCTCTTGGGAGGCAAATATAATCAATATCTATCTTATCTGTTTGACAAGCCCAAAAAAAAAAAAAAATCAAGAAAGATACTTCAGCTTTTGTTTCAATCATTTAAAGCAAATTTTCTAACTTTTTATTAGAAAAATATGTCTGTAAATCTAGTCTAGAAAAATGCTGTTTTTATAAGCTTCAGGAACATGTTTCATTTGGAATGAATGAATTATTCCTTGCCAGCAGACAGCTGTAAATACATAAAATGTTCAAGCTTTTTGTGGCTTGGCTCAAATGCCAGCACAAAATCAATAACAAAAAATCAATGTCTTATATGTGCAATACTTTACTTAATCATTTAAAAAAATTATTTCAGAAGCCAGATCCAGAGCAAATTTTCAGAAATAGCTTAGCTCCTATAGAGTTCTATTGATTTACTCCCATGCTAGATCTGGCCCACTGTGGAAGCTACATTTAATATAACTGTATCTTTTAATGTATTTATTTATTACTGCTGAACATCATTGCATTTTACACCACCACAAAAGTGGATTATGTTTGTGGCAAATTCTTTACATACACAGAATCTGTAGTTGTGTCTGACATGAAACAAAATTGCCCTTGACATTTATAAGCTCAGGATTGAGTTTTCCATTTAATTTTGAGTAATTTATAAAAGAAGTTCATTGCTTAACTTACACTGATGATTACAACTAGTAATTTGCATGAATGATTAGGATATCCTTTGTGAATTAGGGATCCTCGATGAAATTTACAGCAAGTATGAGCCTTCAGAAATTTTCTTTCTATGTTGATTTGATATAGATTGTTTAGATTTATCAAAGTAGCATAAACCACTCAGTATCATGGTTTAAATATTTTGTAAGGCTGTATTAGGAAAGTACAGAACTACTAGTAGACATCACTAGGTCTCTTTGCCATTGAAATACAGACAATAAATAGGGTAGACTGTTTAGAAACAGTTTGTTAAACTTAATTTGGTGTGTTTTGTGATTACCCATCCATTCTATTGCAGTACTGGGATTATTAGGTGGTTCAAATGCTGTGCATTGCAGTGCTGGGTGTGGAATGAACCGCAGAGTAAATTTTCTGGTATAGGTGAAGAATAGGACTTTCAGGGATAAAAACTGATGCTATTGACTTGACTTGCTGCTGATTGTGCTCATCATCTCTAAAAACATCAGGAAATAACTCAAGTGGAAGTTAAAATATGCTACCTTATAAAACAAATCATGTTAGTATTATTTTGTTAATATTATTGCACTTTCTCAGTTCCTGACATTATGCGTTTGAAAATCTTTGCGTAATACTTTATCAAGGTAATTTCTCTCATTTAATATCAATCAGCCCAATACTCATGAAAAATATCCATTTATCTAAGTAGTAATTTTCAGCCAACTAAAAAAAGGTAGACTGCATCGTGTATGCCTTTTTTCCTTTTTGGAGCACTGTAGATTTTTAAGGTAAGTAACCTGACTTTTGCCATCTCTTTAATTGTTATACTGTTTCCTCCAGTTAATAACTAATACTTCCTTTAATTTGCTTTCTATCTGTGACACCCCATTTTTCATACATTGCTATAGCCTGTATTTAATAACTAGATCTATTATTGTAGAGAATATATTAATTAGATCATACAGCAGTTAATACCATTGAGTGAGAAAGCTGAAGCAAGGTAATTTATCCTGCATAAAAAGGAGTCAAGGCCGGCTGCTGTTTTTGCACAAGTAGTTAATGTGGATTTCCACACTTAAAATATGAAGTTGTTTTATGGTGTTTTTTGTCATATTTTTGGGAAAAAATGTTGTTAGTAATATAAGGAAAATTGTGTCTATTCTTCCATTTGCAAAGCTCATTGATTATATAATGAGACAAATTCCAGGATCAGACATCACATCTTAAGGCATAGTCTTTTTGAGGTTTCTTCTGATTTACTTTCATAATTCTGTAATTAAATTGAGGTAATGAATAATGCAATGCATTTTCAGTTTTGTGAAATATTATAGGCAGCCCTTTTAAAATTAAACATTGTATGACTAGATTATATTTTATCTGTTATATATTTGTCTATGCTATTTATTACTGCTTTCTGTCCTCTTGGGATCACACACTTTTGTTAAAGTTTGGAAATACAGAATGTTATCAATGTTAGTTGTTTCACTTCATAACAGCAACAATACCAACCAATATCTCATTCAGGAATTTAAGACAACATTAATTAAATTCTGCTATCCAAAGGATGGGCATTTCTCAGCAAGGAAAAATTAATTTGTGATTAATAAGTACAGAAAAACTGTTATTCAAAAGTTTAGCATTCATGGTAATGTCTAATACTGTTATGCCTTTGAACAGCATTACCATGTTGTGAAATAAATAAATAAATATGGACAGGCATTTTGTTGTTATTTATATTTAAAACTTGGAGTTATAGGGGGTTTTGTTCCATTTGAAGTAATGGAACTTCATTCATTAATGCTATACTTGGATTATTCGTAGAGGAAATAGTTTCTTTATGATTATCTAATGAAGATTATACAGTGACTGGAAAATACCCTTAAAAATGGAGAATGTATAGGGACCACTTTGAAAACTGAGGAAGAAATGTAAGATCAGTCATAAGAAAACCTGGCATTCATTCACAACAGTTGTGTGTGACATTTGTGTAAAAGGGCGTATGGTTATCTTCACACTCCTTGAAGTGTTTCTCTGTGCCAGAGGGCTGTTCAAAAATTCCTTTTGCTGCCAGTAGCCAAGGAGTTATTACCACATTTGGAAACTGCCAGGAAAGCTGAGTCCTGTCCTATTTCCCCTGGCCATTTTTTGTACTACTTGTGAGAAAGGGAAATTGTGTCCCCCACTGCAGCAGCTCAGCATCACTGCGGGATCTCTGCATGCTGTGCTCATCACCCCTGCATCCTGCTTTCTGCTGTTGGCATGCTGTGAAGCAACCACAGCACTCCAAAGCCTGTCTGTTGGATGTAGGTGAACATTTATTCACAGCTGTAAAATAAGCCTTGTAGAGACAAGTGTTAGACATGACAGAGAGAGGGAGAAAGAGTAAATCCACATTCTGGGTTAGTTAAAGGAAAGCTTTTTGTTAACATCTGAGAGGCCATGGTTTTGTCTTGGCTACATTGCAATGATAATCCTGCCTGAAGCTGCTTCTTTTCTAGACAGATTTATACCAGGATCAGTATATGTAGCAAGAGAGCCACTGGCCAAATTCATTTTGCTTATGCCAAATAAAGTAAACAAGAATGGCCATAACTCTTACAAAGTAGAATTTTGGGAATGGCATCATGTCTCCAGATGAATTGCTACAGCTGTCTCAAAGTATGTGGCTTTGTAAAGAAGGAACCTTTTTCACATTAGCTGTACTGAGCTAATCGCCATTGTCTTTAAAGATTTGCATTGTCTTGCTCACATCTGTGTTTTCTGAAGCACAGCATTCTTATGGTCTTCTAAAAACTGGTGCAGTAATATAGCATTGCACTTCAGTAATTAAGAAAGACAAGTCTCAAGCCTTACTAGAGAGAAATTCCCTTTACTTTTACATGGAGATTTGACTGATGCATGCAATAACCTGTATTTGATGGAACTGCTCTTCAAGAGGGAGTAGGACAGATTGCACAGTGGATTTTTTGGCCATAAAGTCAGCTTGATGAAGGCAAGGTAAAGTGACAGATTGAATGGCACAACCAAACCCATTACTACTATTGCTTTTCTGGTTCAGAATACAAGTCCAGTAAAGACAAAAAAATGCTTAATTGAATATCAGATTAGAGTAGTTCTGCCATAATCCCTTTTTTAAGAGGTAAGGGGAAGTGATTTTCCTTTTCTCCAGGAGGTAAGAAGGCCAATGACTGCTAAAGCTGGGTACAAAAGAGTGAATGTCATCTCTGAGAAAGTAGGCAGGAGTCAAGTAAATTTGCCAAATATGCTCAAATTAGAGCTGTCATTTGTCTTTGACTGAACAGATGGAAATAGAAAATGGAGACCATAGCCTTCAAATGTCATTGGGGAAAAAAATCAGCTAGAAACAGAATGCCCATCTAGGAAAAGAAGCAACATCATAGCCCTAGGCCTCATGTTTGTTTAAAATTGGAGGACTGATCAGACAACTATTTCAAGTAGATCTTGTACATGTGTATGTTGCTGATGAAAGGTAATTTTCACAGTACAAGAATTTTGACTAAGAAAAAATTGCCAGTATTTTTTCGTGACTAAGCTGTAGTCTGGGAAAAGAATCCATGACAGCGGTAGAATATTCCTGCACATCGTATTTCATTTTAATGGAATTAAAATGATGAATTAAAGTAACTGACACCATAATTTATTTCATTGTTTTGGATTTTTTGATACATTTTCTTCCTGTGAGACTGCACACAACGTTTGAATTGAGTTCACAAGTAATTGAGTACCTCAGGTTTCGTACATACTCACTTTGAAACCTTTGAACCCATATTTTCAACTTAATATTTTCATTGCAATCAAATCAGGATAGTATCCAGACATGCAGATTGTCCAAAAATAATGCATGTTTTAAAATATTAAAATTGCTGTGGGGGCTAATATGTGCATCAAGTACAAGACTGGAAAAAACCATGGGGCATAATAAAAAGAATAATAAAGAGGATAAGGAATTTGCAAATGAACATGACAGGTGTGTCAAATAGGGAAGTATTGAGCTGCAGGAAGTTTACATCTGAAGCTTTTGTGCAAATGGTCCTGAGACTTTTTTTGTGTAATAATATCACTATTGATATTGGTAAATATTGTGAGTGTGCATGTGAAATTTGCTCATATAGGCAGAACGACATCAATAATGCAGAGAAGGTGTGGGGCATCATAGAGGAGGTGGTGAATAATGGGTGTGGTAAGTGAAAGGCAGGTAAATATTAGGTGAGGGCCAGTTATTAACATCAGCTTTCTACTATAAGATGTCTTCCATTCCTGTATATTTTTGCTTTTATTAATATTAGATAGTCTATATTTTGTTTTGCCAGTGGTTAATTTTTAACTATTTTTCACATCCATTAGACAAACTGTTTTTTAACACAACTGGAAAACAGTGAAATTATTTTTTTCATTAAAAATAACTTCAAAACAGAATTACCTTAAACACGAGAAAAATAATACTCACTGAATTGTAAACCCCCAAATGCAAAAATTTATAATGAAATCTGAAAAATATTTTAGCTTTTATAACACCAGCAGGCAACCTAAAAGGAGTTGAATCATCTAAAACAGATGCTGCCTTATGATGGAAGATAGATTGGCCTGTGAGCCTGAATAAACTTTGTCTCTAATTAGTATGCAAATCTCACCTGCTCCAGGGCTCTTCCTCTTTCAAAAACTGTGATCTATTTAGGTTTTTCTGTGTTTTCTGGTGAATAATCTCACCCAGGAGGTTTCTTTTGCATTCTAATTTTCTTCATACCTGTAATTTTTGAAGTATGCTGTGCTCTTTTAGGTCAATATTTTCTTCAAAGCATGAGGATGAGAAATGTTAGCATTTCAGAAGTTAAAAGAAAAAAAGTTGAAACAAATACAGACATTCAATAATAAAAATAGTTTTGCTCTAAACTAGAGAGTAAAATTCTCTTTTGCAATACATGCTTATGCGTATCTAAAATCCATACAAAAAATTCAAAGAGGACTACAGACGTTGAATACAAACTTCATTCCTCTGGTAAGCATTTGACTTGATTAGCAGAATATTTAATTCCAGAATGTTAAATAAAATATCAAAATGCCTTTAAAATTCAATCTCAAACTATTAAAAAGTGATGGTTTTCAACAGAAGTGGGATCCCATGCAGTCAATGTCACTGACATAAGCCATGTCAGCATGTTATGAAGTATAGACTTCTAAATATTTGTAAACTTCTGAGACTCAAACCCAATTCCTCTTTGCTTCCCTTCCTTTTTTCCTGATACCATTCCCTGTGTCAGCATGGAACATAAATGAAGCATCTAAACAGCTGGAGTTCATTCAGGATGTGAATCTTTTGAGGGATATACTCCTATCATCCACCTTCAGACAACTCCTTTCAGGCCTCTGCCTTCTAAATAAGCAGCCCTTTTTCTGCTCTCTAGATAGGAAAATTNCACCTTCAGACAACTCCTTTCAGGACTCTGCCCTTTTTCAGCTCTCTAGATAGGAAAATAAGTTTTCTAGGTTTTAATGGTCAAAATCTTCATAATCTGATGTCCTTCCACTATGCAAATAGGTCCCTGGGGCTGAATGCATAAAACAGGACCTGTTTTTGAGATGGGTGGGGCTGTGCAAGGCTCTCCAAGTGCAATGAAAAATAAGACTGTACATTACACTGTATATATTTAATGGTGTAAGATCTCTTCTATGAAATGTATGAAGTGATTTAGTTCCATACGTGCAATTCCTCTTTGGTGGCCTTGAAATGATGAAAAAGGAATTAAATACACCTGTATTTTATTTTCCAGTTATGTGCAGGGGCCATCCTTGGACAAGTAACATAGATGTAGACCCTGAAGTTTTCAAAGGCTCCAATTAATTCCAAAGGCATCTTTAAAGGTTTGGGCTTTAATCTTCCTAGCCTTTGATTTCCTTAGCTCTAAGATGAAAATGTTACTATGCACATATCTCTGCAGCCCTTTGGAGACTCTTGGATGAAAGGTCCTGTACAACTGTAAACCATGTTTTTATTATTTTCTTATTGGCCATTAAAGGGAATTTTGCATGGAATATATAAGCATTTTGAACTACAGGGGTTTGCAGAGTTTATCAGAATCAAGAAATTTGCCCTATATATTTATGTAACTATTATGAAATAAAAGCACCAAACATAAATAATGCATGAAAGTATTTAAACTTTTCCCCTACAATTTTCTTGTTATTTGATCTGATTTGATGGGCAGCACTGTTGAAGCTCTTCTAAGAAAAGTCTCATGTTCCTGGGAATGGTGCTTCTCAGTAAAAGGTAACAATAGGAAAATGTTTTAGCTTTAGAGAGTGACCTGATTCTAGCTCAGCACTCAGAGGTGGGACCAGCAATCTTGTTTGGTAAAGACAAGTAACAGAAGTATATTACAGGTGCCAAACTATAAAATTGTTTGAGACAGAGAAGAGGTATAGCTTAAAGAGAAACTATAAGCCCAAATAATCAAGAAAGAGGAAGGCTTGCATCACTATGATTTTGATTTGGGGCATAAAAATGCAGAGAAATTGCTGTAAGCTTTGTTTTTAAGCAACATATAAGTGTGAAGAAATCAGTCTGTGCTCTTCAGTGGCAGCCAGGTAGATGGCAGGTCCTTGGCAGCTGTTATACACTGGCCTGGGGGAGCATGTCCAGAGCAGTGTGTGCTACCCTGGGGGCTCCTCCTGCTTGTGGTTGCACAAGTCCCTGTTGTGGAAGAGATTTATTTCTCCCACCTGACTATCTTGCTTGCAGGCTAACTCTGTGTAGCCTATTTACAGAGCCATTTTCCTGCTGTGCTCACCAGAAGACAAAGCCAAACGTGAATCAGAAAGTTCTAGTTCATCAAGTCTTATTTTAATTACTTAGCTCTCTACCTTCTTTTCAAAGGCTTTCTCGGCATGTTCAAAAGCTTTTCAGAGAAAACAAGTCTTTATCATGTTTGTGTTTCAGTTAAGCTAAGCTAAATTTCTCATCCAACAAATGCAAAAACTAGCATGAATCCCACCCATCTCAAAAACAGTGCACAACCCAGGCTTATTGGGACTGGAAAAAGTCATGCTGCAAGCAAACATATTCACATACGCTGATATACTTCAACTGAGCTGTCTAAAAATGCTTTGCAAACTCTTATTTTATCACTGGAGGTGAAACTCAAACATATCATGTGAGACAGTGTCAATTTTAGTGGATACATTGAAATTTATGTGAGAATTATGGACTAAATGTGATGACTAGAAGGAGAAATACCTCTTTAGGTAAAATAGAAAAAAGATAGAAATAGAAAAGATGCCTCTGCATCAAAAAGGTAGAAATTCCCAGTGTCCCACCAATTTCAACTCTTGGTGATAAACAACTTAAGCCTCCAGACTGGCAAGGTACTGTTTTAAAAATATTCATTTTAATATAGGATTTTATTAATTTTAAAAGTTTATTTCTGGGGAAAAAATATCTCCCCAAATTTCAATCTTTTTGTGGCATTTTGAACAGTTTGCAACTTTTCATCATTTTGTTTCCTGGTTTAGTCCTGTGTTCCTATTTGTCAAATTATTTTCATTATGGTAGTCTTTCATACAAAAAAAAAGGCTTATAAAATCAGGTTAGGGCAATGCAAATTTAAGTAAATCTAAAGGGAAACCAACGAGAACATTTCTTTGCAGGTCTAGGAGTAATTTGCACTAATGCAAGTAAAATTTTCAATGTGTAACTCAGGTTTTAAAAAAAGAGGCTGAAATAAATTTACCTCTCAAGTTAATGATGAGAAAGCAATATTCAAGAATGCAACAAATTACCTTTTCAGTTCATTATTACAAATATATCTAAGGACTTAGCAATATTGGTTATAATTCTGACTCAGCAGATTAGGGAGAGTATATTATCTTTGAAACCCTGCTAACAGAAGTGAGGTTCTTTTCTTCTTCCATTCCAGACTTGTATTTCTCCTATTCCTCTCCAAAGGGTCAAGCTCAGAAGGAATAATGAAGTGACCACATATCCTGGCAGATTTCTCTTTCCTTCCCTTTCTGTCTCACACAGATCATTGAGACAGCTGCTCTTGAGGCAGGTTTCTCAGGCAGGTGTTAACAGACAGAGATGCATGTACTTTTTTTTATTATTACTATCCCTTTCTTTTAAATACTTTTTTATTGTGAAACAAGCTTCTTTGACTTCAGGTGACAATTAATATCTTCTATCTAGCGAGCTGAGCCCTCATCATCTTTAAAGATGTGCTGTGGGTAGGGTGAGTTTAACCCACACTTCATACCTTTTCAATTTCAATCTTAATTAATTTTCTATAGACCGGGAAGAAAGAGTGAAATCCCCTTTTAAAACAGAAATTTCTGAATTTGTCAGTCATTTTTGTGGAGGAATAAAGTGAAAAGAAGAATAAAAATGCTTATAGGAGGTGTTTATTAGAGTTATATTCAGGAAGAAATCAAAGCTAAGGAATCAAAGCAAAAGGAATGAGACAAAGTAACAGGCTTTGGTACTTGAAGAGACTTTTCAATTCCCTTAATAAAAATCAGAATAAAATGGTTGGTACTGAAGAAGGTTTATACAACCCTTTTAAAAATGGCATTGAAAAACTGTCACTTTGACAAAGTTTCAAAGCTCATCCTTTCTGCTGGAACACACACCTGTACCTCATTTGTTCCTACAAAAGTCAGGAGACCTGAAGATCACATGAATCTTATTTCTGTCAGCTCAAGGTACTATGTGAAGATACAGAAGCAATTTCATCCAAAGGATACTACAGTTTCTGCTCTAAAGAAAACATTTACCAAAAGCCATGCAAGCCCTATAATTTTCCAGTTTATATTTGGGAAATGTTGAATTGAATATTAAAATTTAAACTTTGTCAAACAAATTCTCTTTAAAAAATCTACTATTGTTTTCATAAACAATATCCTGATCTAATTTGCTTGAAATGTTTTCCCTGGGTACTCCTTGTTTTAAATGAACAACCAAAAGACCTGGCACATAGTTTTAGCTTCATTCTTTTTCATTCTAGCCAAGTTCATCTCTATAACACAAAACTCTTGAACAAAGAAGCATCATTTTCAAATAGTCACAAGGGAAGGGAATGTTCTTTTCCTTGTGAGGGCTTCATTTTTGGTTTTGTTTTTGGATTTTTTGATGTTCTTGTTTGCTGTACAGTTATAATCTCCCCTGCTTTGTGCTGTGCGTGTAATAAATGGGGTTTGAAATTCCTTAAACATTTTAGCTCTGCTTCAGCTATTAATCTCAGCAGCCATTTATTGGTTTGTATTCTGCAAAGCAATGGAGATTATCCTTTAATTAATTCCATTGAGGGGTTCAGCTGCCATCATCAACTACAATATGATTTCATAAATTAATCTGGTTGGGTAACTATAATGCAATCTATTATAACATTTATATTAAAATGCAAGTAATAATACTAGATATCCTGTGCAAGAAAAGGATATATATATATATCTCCCAAATGCATTAATTAGTATTATATTAGTATAATAATATTACTGATTAGCATAATACATTTTCATATTTTTAAATCATTTTGCATCTATTTCAGAATTCATCAGAAAATAAAAAGATAATGTTTTCTTAAGTCCTACATAGGTAGCTGTCTTAAAAATTATGAAATTACATCTTACATCTAGATGTATTAAAAAATACATCATGGATCTTTAGAGCTCTGCTTGAGATCTTTCTCTCCAATTTGCAGCTTAGTAAGTTATAATAATGCATATTTGTATATGTGAACATTTTGATATCATGAGTATGTGAGAGAAAGCATGAAATACTGCCTAAAATATTTCATAATGTTTTGATCTCAGGAAGCTGAAAATACTTGGCATGGGCACCTTTTCTGCAACAGGACCGATTATAAGACTGGTTAAGTGGGGTGTTTTTTCTAGCATGACACTAAGCTGAGCTTAGCTGTTGCTTTGGTTCAAAATTAATTTGTGTGCTGATAGCATTGGTGTCAGCACAGCATGTTTGACTTCCAGGACAATACTGGAAAATTTACTTTCTTTGATCCTGTTAAGTGTTAAGATTTCAGGCATACCTAAATTTTAATGGAAGTAGCAGAAACAAGTCCAGAGGTGAGATGGCTCTTTTACTCTCACACAGGCGAAAGTCTAAAGATGGGCAGATCTCAAATTTCAGATCAGATCAAGCTGGCAAAATAGGGTATCATTATCAATGCTGCTCTTTTCCTAAGAACGGCTTTCAGTAGGATTTCTTGCATATTGACAACTTTGTGCTAAGAAATTAACCAGTATCTGTTCTCTCTAAAATTCTTCATCTAGCATTATTAAGTTAATTAATTAATTACGATCCTCCAGACAATCTGCAGAAATAGCTTTATTAAACCCCTGATGGCTGTAAGATGCTGTGAAACCTCTTTGTGGAGTCGCTGTAAATCCTAATATTTCATTGATCTGGGCAAAGAAATGCAGAGTTTAAAAATGGAGGAGTCTTCTATACTTATTTTAGCTTTTTGGTTTTACAAATCAGAGGTGATGAGCTGGTTTTCATCTTAATAGACAGACATTGCTGTGATTAACTAATTAGTAATTTGTGGTGGGATTCCAAAATATAAGTTTACTTTTGGTGTTGTAGATCCAGTATCGATCAAGTAGTTCAAGGACAGAAGCAGAGTTATTAAATATGCTGCTTTGAGAATTTGTAGTGAATAACAATAGAAATTACAACAGCCCAGTCTCCCATAGAAGCTCATGCAACACTGTATGGCCTAGAAGCTTAAATCACTCAGGGCTGGCATAAAAGCAGACTCACACCAGCTACCCAGACTCTCCTTTGCACTCTGGGTGTCTCTGATGTGGTTATGTTGTGAGCAATGTTGCACTCTGGCAGCAAAATCCCATTCTAGTGAGAGCAGCCCTGGGAAGGCACATGTGTGCCTAAGCAGCCCACAGCAGTGACAGGGTGGTGCTGCCAGGACAGGCTGTTTGAATGCAAACCAGCCAGCAGGAGCTGCCACTCAAGTCAGCTCAGGAGCTGATACTACAGCAATCACCACCCAGGCTGAATGTGCTCTCTTAGCAGGAGATCCAGGGGATGAGCCTGTTCCCAAGAGCACATCCATGGTTCTGCTCCTTCACAGAATCAATTAGGTTGTAAAAGACCTCTGAGATCCTTGAGTCCAACCTGTGACTGAGCGCCACAATATCAACTAAACACATGGTACTGAATGCCACATCCAGTCTTTCTTTAAACAACTCCAGGGACAGTGGCTCCACCACCCTCCTGGGCAGCCCATTCCCATGCCTAATCAGCCTTTCTGAGAAAAAATTCTTCCTAATGCTCAGCCTAAGCCTCCCCAGGTGCAGATTAAGACTATATTCTCTTGTTCTGTCACTAGTTGACTTCCTCTGGTGGTTGACATATTTAACTCCAGGAAAACAGCATGTAGAGTAGAAACATATCAGGACCTGTTTAATGTTTGTAGATGAAATTACCATATTATTTTTTTAATAGACAAAATATAGTTTGTAATCTGTGGATTTAAACATGGGACTTATTTTGGGAGTTTGTTTTTGTTTTGTTTTTGGGTTTTTTAAAATTTTTTGTTTCCAGTATCATTGTTTCCTCTTAGACCTCTCAGTTCATGAAAAAACAGCTAGGCTCTGCAAGAGGTATTATAGAAAAATGGTAATAACTACTTTAAAAATCGAAAATTGCTCTCAAAGCATTGACTTTGTGATCATATTTCCATAATTTTTGTTTTACTCTATGCAATAGCAGTTATAATTTTTTGACTCAGACTGCTCATATATTTTTCAGCTAATGTAATATGGTAATATGTTGAACTGAAAAACTAGACCTACTGATAAAAGTGATTTTTATTGAACCCTTAATGATAGTATGTGGAGCAGGTCAGAAGTGTTGCCAGATTATCGTAATGACTCACAATAGCTGTGGAGTCATAATAACATGTATGTGTAAGTTGTTTATCATCTGTGCTGACTATTAATATTAATTCATCTGATAACTGGATGAGAAGCAAACCCAATTCATTGAGTACAAGAAATTGGAAACATGGTTCAAAGCTTCCACAGTCAAATTGTCCAGGAAGAGACACGATACACCCAATTTATTAAGGCTGGGTTTGTTACATTCTTTAATTATTTAGTAGAAAAACTTTGACAGTTTAATTATGGTATATAGTTAGATTTTCGTGAACCTGTGTATTAGGGATTCTAGCCAATAAGAAATAAAAAATTCTTGTCTTATTTTCATCTGTAGAAATTTTTACATCTAAAAAAAAAAGAACAGTCTTTTAAAAACAAAAGCTATCATAGTCATGTGATGGACTCTATAGTAGCTTGTTATCATTCTCCTGTTATAATATTGAGTGACTAATCAAATGAAAAGTTTGATTGCTACCTGTAAGTCCCCATATAACATTCCATAATATAGAATTCTATATAACAACATTTTATTTAAATTTTTAAAACATGGTACAAGTCAGCTTAATTTTTAATTTAGGAACTTCAAAGGAAAAGAAGTTTTTCCTTTGAGAACTGTTCAGTGGCCAATGATGACAACTGGAAACATCATTACTGTCTGTATATCCTTTTAGGTAGGCTCTTCACCTGCAGTGGGGGTAGGAAACCTGTACCATTTTGCCTGTGAACCTGTTTGCCTGCCTCATTCTTTTTACATCTGTCTTGGACCAGTTCTTTAATACAGCTATCAGAAATTGTCACCTGTGACCATTTTCCCAGGGCTAAGCATGGGAGCACTGGGAAGGACCCAGGAGTATCACTCCCCATGTGAAACCTGGACTTTCCCATCACATTGGTGGCACTGATGCATGGAAGCACTGGGGACAGCTGTGTCTCCTCCTCTGTATTCCATGAACATGAGCAGCAGCACTGGGAATCTGGGTTGAGAGGCCGAAACAATTTTTGAACCCCACCACATGACTGGTAAAGGTATTTGTGTCCTCCTACAGAAGATAATTCTGTAGAATTAAGAAGATAAGATACAATTACATTATATCTTTCTGAATATGCAGTTCATGAAAACAGAAACCTGAAAAATGAGGAGGGCGGAGTTCAAGTGCACACCAAGGTATAATGCTTCATCCCTAAGATGGGTACCAGGCTGCCAGAGGATAGTGATTTTGGTATGAAGTGAGGAAACACGTGCCATGAGGGCATGTGGCATGAGGCACTATGAGCACAGTAAAGGCTGATCATCAGCTCCATCCACCGTGTTTTAAAAAATTTTGATTTGTCTGATGCTTTAAAATGTGTACAATTTTCAACCAGTCAGTGTGGCATCACATTCATGAGCAAGGATTTATGAGGTTATATTAATCAGTTAAGACTGCAGTGGAGGCATCCCTGTAATTAGTTAAAGGCAGAGATATTATGTGATTTTCAAATGTTTTTTCCCTTTCTTAAATCATACTCCAGCAATCTGTTTGAACAAGTGATTTATGACAGACCAAAAAGAAAAAGAACAGAATATCTTAAGTGTTTAGACATGGTCTCTACTACCAGGCTGACTTGTGTAATACTTCTTTTTCTGCTTCTTCATGACATCCTTTGACCATTCTGTCTCTATATCCCCTTCATCTTCTCTCATCTTCATCCAATTAAACCATTATGCCTAAAGAACCAAGCTGCAAGTAAAAAGTCTGCTCCTTGTCCTCTCATTCCTCTTGCCTTGTCTTGCACCACAGACAACAGACCCAGCGTAAGTCACTTCCCTTTTAAACTTTTCCACTGCACTGTCCCCACCACCTCAAAGCAAAACCAACAACAATCAACCACAACCCTCCCCTCCCTGCCCTCCAATTCTCAGTAAAAGGGCATGCTGTGGAGTAGTTATAGAAGCTAGACAAAGCTAAGAAATGTTGTAGTATAGTCAGAATTATGGCTGGAAATTTATGCCTGTGGAAAACATAGGTAAATATGTCAATAGTAAGATTACTTACTTTATTATCAGATTCTGTCAGATTAAGATGACTACAGGCAGAGAACCTCAACAGTATGGAGTACTTTTCAAAGCACACCAAATTGTAGGACAAGATGTGTAAACATGGATTTCAGAGTATAAAAGTAGCTAGCTTTAAGACCAGAAGAAAACTCAGACATATTTTTTTTAATATGTTTTACTATCCAAAAGTTGTTTTTAAAATAAATATTGAATCGGGATGAAGTAAATTCTTGTAAGTGGTCCCTTTTCTTCAGAAGGGAATTCATGGTAAGTTTTGATATCCATCCTGTTACTATTTCCATTTGTAGAGTTTGACACAGAACAAAGAGCTTTCTCTGAGTAGGGCATGTACAGCCCTGCAGTAGCAAAGTGGGGGTGGGAGAACAACTCTGGAAGCATGACATGCTTGGCATCTAGAATATCTTACCTTTGAAATGCAGTGGGAATGTTCTTTGTGTTGGATCAGGCGATGAAGTCCTGGTGCAGGGCAAAATTCAGGAGAGATGTTTATTCAGCGCATTTTTCCTGGTCTAAAAGCCAATATACAAGATGCAATCAATAAAAGGACTGATTAATTATGCCTGACAGGAGCACCATAAGGAAGGCCTGAGTACAGCACAGTTGTGCGCAGGACTGATTGCCAGCATTACATCTGGGGACAAATGAGGAAATGGGGACTAATGAGACCTCTACTAATGTCTCCTCCTGCCACCTCCACTGCACTGCCCAGCCTCGGTGGAAATAGAATATTAATTGGACAACTGAGGAGCTGATTGTGATGGAGGATTTTGGAGCATTTCAGACATTTACTGCAGCATATACTACATTTCTCAGCATCATGGAAGACCAAGAGATAGGAGAGAAGTAATTGAAAATCAAGGTGTTATACCCACATGGACAAAATGTATAGTAAACATAAAATTAAAGCATCCAGATTTCCTAGATAATGGGGTTAACTATGGAGATTTTTTGTTTTCAAAAAGGTTTATGTTTTCAAACAGGGTACTTACTGAAGTTCTGTTGAAATCAGTATAATTATGTTGATTTACAGAAGCAAAAACTCAGACAGAAATAGAAAAACAGAAGAAGAAAAGCACTTTCTCCCCTCTCCTCCAACATTTAATCTTCTTTGAAATGTGGAAGGGTCCTCATGCAAAATGAAAGCAGATTTAGGAATAGAGGAATATCTGAAAAAATAGATGACACCAAGGATTTGTAATGATTTCTCCTGACTATTGCACTCTTATATAAAACAGAAGAAAATTTCTAGCTCCACAGAAAAACTTAGTAGCTCTCTAGACTTTAATTTTTAACAGATAGCAAGAAATCTGAAACAAGTAAAACCAAGAGCTCTCCAAAATATGTTTCTGATGACATGATGTTCTCTTTGGTGAACTGCACCATTTATCTTTATTTCTTTGTAGGTGATGCTCTCTGTGAATAGTTCTGGTTTGGGCCATGATAAGAGTAAAAGCAGATGCAGGAAGTCGGTATGACATAAATAATGATTCTGCTTGACAAAATACTTTTGACATTTTAAGAGGGGTACTGTTGAGCAATTTGCTCTGGTTTGTTGCTCTCCCATGAAAGATCTAATTTAGTCAGGTTAAAAGCCAGCTTTCTCATTGGCTCTGAAAAAAATTAGTATTTCATATGCAGTCCATAACCCCAGCTTCCCTGGGAGCTGGCATTATTAACAAAGCGCTAGTCCACTCCTTTTCAGGCATGGAAAAGTGCTGATGGAATATTTACTATCACCCATGTCTCCTCCTGTAGAAACACACTCTAAAGCTACTTGCAGACAGTTAGTAAGCCACTGATATAAAAATCTACATGTCAAATACTGAAAATAATACTGGTGATTACATTTTTGCTTGCTCTTGGGTTTATTTGCTATATTTTTGGAAGTCACTACAGGAAAAAAAACCAAAACCCATGCCAGCAGATCCGTGGAAGGTTATAGGCTGGTATAGAGTTAATTTTCTTTTTACAGTGCTGTACTTTGGATTTAGGTTGAGAATAATGTTGATAATAATACACTGATGTTTTGGTTGTTGCTGAGCAGTGCTTACCTTAAGTCAAGGACTTTCCAGTGTCTCATGCTCTGTCAGTGAGGAGGAGTATCCAAAGTTGNAGAGTTAATTTTCTTTTTAGTAGCCAGTACAGTGCTGTACTTTGGATTTAGGTTGAGAATAATGTTGATAATAATACACTGATGTTTTGGTTGTTGCTGAGCAGTGCTTACCTTAAGTCAAGGACTTTCCAGTGTCTCATGCTCTGTCAGTGAGGAGGAGTATCCAAAGTTGGAAGGGGGAACAACCAAGACAGCAGACCTAAGCTGGCCAAAGGGTATTTCATACCATAAAACATCAGGCTTGGTACATAAACCATGGGTTGGGTGGAAGGAGATAATTCTTTACTTGGAGTCTGACTGGGCATCGGTCAGCAGGTGGTGAGCAATTGTATTGTGCAACACTTGTTTTTCTTTTATCTCACTCCCTGCCCTTTTTATTACCATTATTATTATTATTATTAATCTTATTTTACTTTGTTCCAATTATTAAGCTATTATCCTAACCCATGAGTTTTACTTCTTTTTTGGAGGTTCTCCTCCCCATCCCACCAGAGATGGGGCACGTGAGCAAGCAGCTACATGGTACTTAGTTGTCAGCTGGGCTTAAATCATGACAGAAGGAAATAAAGTTTGTTTAGGTATCAACTATTTCAGCTAAGCAGCTAAAGGGAAACTTGTCAGCTTCATTACCCTTCTCTGGACACCCTCCAGCACCTCAATGTCTTTTATGTAGTGAGTGGTCTGGAACTGGACAAAATTCNTATTTCATACCATAAAACATCAGGCTTGGTATATAAACCATGGGTTGGGTGGAAGGAGATAATTCTTTACTTGGAGTCTGACTGGGCATCGGTCAGCAGGTGGTGAGCAATTGTATTGTGCAACACTTGTTTTTCTTTTATCTCACTCCCTGCCCTTTTTATTACCATTATTATTATTATTATTAATCTTATTTTACTTTGTTCCAATTATTAAGCTATTATCCTAACCCATGAGTTTTACTTCTTTTTTGGAGGTTCTCCTCCCCATCCCACCAGAGATGGGGCACGTGAGCAAGCAGCTACATGGTACTTAGTTGTCAGCTGGGCTTAAATCATGACAGAAGGAAATAAAGTTTGTTTAGGTATCAACTATTTCAGCTAAGCAGCTAAAGGGAAACTTGTCAGCTTCATTACCCTTCTCTGGACACCCTCCAGCACCTCAATGTCTTTTATGTAGTGAGTGGTCTGGAACTGGACAAAATTCTCAAGGTGTGTCCTCACCAGTGCTGAGTACAGAGGGACAATCCCTGTCCTGCTCCTGCTGGCCACACTACTGCTGATCCAGGCCAGGATGCCCTTGGCTTTCTTGGCCACCTGGGCACTGCTGGCTCATGTTCAGCTGCTGTTGACCAGCACCCCCAGGTCCTTTTCCTCTGGACAGCTTTCTGGAAAGTCTTCCCTAAGCCTGTAGTGATTGCCTGGCCTCAGCTCATTGATCCAGCCTATCCAAATCCCTCTGCTGAGCTTTGTGATCCTTCGGCAGCGCGAGACTTCCACTCAATCTGCAAGCTGACTGATGGTGATCTCAATCCCCTCATCCATGTCATCAGTAAAGATATTAAATAAAATTGGTGCCAAGACTGAGCCTTGGGAACACCACTTGTAGCTGGCCGCCAGCTGAGTGTAATTCCCGTCACCACCACTCCCCAGGACTGTCCATCCAGCCAGTTTCTTACCCAGGAAAGAGTGCACCTGTCCAAGCAGAATTTAGCACAGCACAGTTCGGGTCTTCAAGAGAGATTTTATCTAACAGGAATTATAATTATTTATATAATTATATAAATGTTATATAATGTTATATAAATGTATTATAACAACAATTTCCTAATTTTATCTTCTATCCTCATCTCTTCTTAAAATAGACCTTTTAGCAATGAATTTATTGCTTTTGTTTGGTTTGCTTCTTCAGAAAATAGTGTTTCCATCCTCTATTGATATACCTGTAACACTTAGTCTACTTTCCATCCTTCATTCTTATAATCCGATTATCATTTCATAGCTGCTTTGCCAATAAACTGCATTTATGCTCTCTGAGCATCCAGTCTTACTATCTACTAAGGTTACAGGGCTTATATTATGAAAAGACTGTTAACTGAGGTGATTATTTTGAGAGATTTTGCCTCACTGGTTGTTAAGATAGCCCAAAGCCTATCCATTAAAACAGGGTTTTTACCTCTTTATTAGTGCAGGTTAGTGCCATATCTTTAATAATTTTTGGGTGACAAAACAAAGTGGGGTGTGATATTTCCATGTATCCCAGCCATTTCATTTGTGCTACTGAAAAAAAGAAAAAAAGGATATCTTTGTGGGTGTTGGGAAAAATGGCTGTACAAAAATTAAGAATGTATTTGGATTTGATCCCTTGCTTTTTTTGCACATCTCATTTCCCTAGACTGTGTTGCATCTCTGGCTAGTATTGGATATTTTATTGTCACTTATGATGTTAATTTACAAAAATGGAAATTGTTTAATGTCTAAAGCCTTCTTTTTGTAATAAATATATGTATTTGAATAGAGTATATGTATTTTTCTTCAACCAGAAAAATTTCCTTAAAATTAAATTTGACTACAAGCTTATTGGGATTTTATTTTCCTTTAAGTATTTTCAACCAATGTGTTATTTAAACTCTGACATATGTTAAAAATACTTAAGTTTCCAGTTTATTTACAAAATGTCTGTGGTTTACAAGTGTCTCCCAACACATCTGCTGTTTGGGAAACAGCACACAGAGGATAGATTTGGCCTAATCTGCAGTCAGCTCTTGACTGCTGGATGAGTGTCTCGGAAGAGTAAACTGTGTAGGGTGCCTGGGATCCAGATGCATGTCACTTAGTATCTAACAGTGCCCTCAAATTAAGTGAGTTTCATTTAAAGTTTCATTCAGCTACTAGGATTTCAGTTAAAAGGTACTTGATTTTAATCAAGTGGTTGATCGTATATAGAAAGAAAATACCTTCCTTTTTTTTTTCTTTTTGTTTTTCTCTTTTTTCTTTTTTCTTTTTTTTTTTAATATTTTGTTAAGCATGGCAGAGAAAAAAAATCCAGAATGTTGAAAAAGACTGTATTTGGCAATGTGAGTGGGCATAGTGAAACACACTATAAATCACAAGCTTCAGTGGACTACATGGGAGGCTATGACATTCCAAGTAAAAATGCACAAGGAAAATTATAGGTAAGACAGAACATCTTTAAGTGAGCTCATTTGCCTTTGCTCTTGAGAATTTTCACTGCTGTCTTTGGTTCAGCTGAATGGGGATTCATTATTTTAATTGGCTTAATGTCTTTGGCAGAGAACTACTTTTGGAACAATACAAGAATAGGATGGGGGTAAAATATAAAGGAAATAACACCTCAGCATCAGTGAGTTAGCCCATCTGTAGAAATAATTGCTGATGTTATATATGCTTGACAGAAAGCTTGCAGCAGCACTGCTATGTTCATTATCAGCCTAGATATATATTCAATGTATCTCTAGCATAATAAATAATTCCTTTTGAAAGAGAAAAGGCTGGATTTTTTTTTAGAAAATCACTTGTAAGCAATGGAAGTATCAAGCAGGATAATTGCAAGAAAGATTTAAAATGAGCATAAAACGACTGTGGCAAGTTGCTTTCATTTTCCTGGCAATGCCTTACTTGAAAATGGAGAATAACTTTATTCTTTTTAATGTACTTAAGGAACTTTTTCTCTAATGAATAAGACATATTACCTCTAATTATTACTCTAATCTGGATCGAGATTCTCTGCTATGTCTTCCTGAAAAGCTCATGTAGAGCCATTTTCCACTTCAAATAAATCTAATCTTTCCTATAGTGCAGGAGTCAAGGGTTTATCATGTGGTGGAGCAGACTCTAAATCAGTCTTCCCTGTGTATAAACCTCAGTAATGCCTCTTCTTTGGCCTATCTGCAGACTTACAAATGAAACACTGTAATTTCTCTGGAAAAATGAGCAGAGCCCATGGCAGGGCATAGGGGCTTTGCTTAGCTTGGAACACATGGCTGGTGCTGGGCTGATGTTGCTCTTAGCCTAAAGTTTTCTGCTTGGATGCAGATGGCAGTAAATGACTGATGTGATCTTCCATAAGGCTTGTATTGGTCATCTTGGTGAGAATAAGGAAGGAAAGTAGAAGATATATTGCACTGTTAGGAAACAATTTTTAAACACACACTGACCTGCAGGCCCTCAAGTTACTGTATAATTCAATTCCAAGCATCATGACTATTTGGTCAGTGAAGAAAATTTGCTAAAAACACATTTTGGAAAATGATTGCTCTCATTTATCTTCTTTTTCATTTTCCAGCATTTAATTTGATTTGTAATCTTTATTTAAAGAACAATAAACATGAGAGCCTTTACGTATTGAAAAAGTCATAAATTTGAGGTGAAAATCATTCTAGGAAAAAGAAACTATACAGTGAGCTATTAAATTTATTTTCAGTAGGATTCAGCCTGTGAAACCTTCACATTTACACAAACAACACTGGTGAGAGATTAAGTAAAATCATTTTATACTGTGCCATGTTATGCGCCTAAGAAATAACCTCTACAAATATTTGTAAGTTTATTGCAAGGTTGTACAATTAACCTTTTTTGCTTTTAGTCTTCCTTCATACTCCTTATGTTTCTGTGAATCATTAACTTTGTGGCAACAGTGGTGAAGGTACTTTGCATTTGAAATCAGAAAAAAAGTTTGATAAAAGGGACATGGTGTTCTCAATACGAGTCAATTATAATGTTGTTCCAGCCAAATGTTACCTTTTTTTTTCAGTAGAATCATGTATAAAATATGAAAATATTGCTGTACATAAACGTGTGCTATTTTCAACCATCATTGACATCTCAGTTATTACATTAAGTATTTTACACTTCTAATTTTAAAATTCTTAAACATTGTTAACTTTTCATGGTGGGATACTTCCTGTATAAGAACCATGGCACTGTCCCATAGATCATCTTTCTTTTTCTATTCTGTTAATTTACATTTCTGGGGGTCTGATTTTAGTTTTACTTCTGTTTATCTCAACGTATTTAATTTAGGTCACTATTTCTTCTACATGAAGAGTATAAAAAGATTTAAATATGATAAATAACAGTAGAATCAGATGACGTTAAAGCCTATATTTTAGTATTTGTACAAATACAGATACTATTCTCTTCCTTGTCATTATCATTCTCCATACACTGTGGAGTTCCTCAGAACTTTCTAGTATTGTATTCTAGTATATCTAGTACACATTTTAATGTATTCTAATACATCTAGTACACATATTAAATGCAGCTTGATTTCTGGTTTTACCAATTCCTCCTTGCCTTTTTCTCTTCCATGATAGATTAAACTCAGGCCAACCTGTAAGAGGTTTATTATACTCATGAAAATGCAGCAGCATTGCCTCATACTAGAATTTATGTGCAAGAAATAAAAGAAACATTTGGAGGGCTATTTAAAAATAGATATAAATATATCTGCCTTCATTAAAGACAAGTAATTTAACAGAAAGTGTTAAATAAACAGCATGTTGTATTAGGTGGCAGAGTTCTGATGCCAATGAGTGAGGTTGCCAAAGCATTCAATCATAAGTCTCTGTTTCCAGTTGCTGATAGCACTGCCAAATATAAACCTTCGTGGCTCTAATACTCTATGCTGAATATATCCCTCAGATATTTTGTTAAAATTTTGATTAAAATATACTAATCCTCAAGAAAGCTTAAAAGTACAGATTCTGTTCTCCCCACCATTGCCCCAGCACCCACCTCCCTGCTCTGCCCCCTGCATTGCATCCTCCTGCCATGTGGGAGGGATGAAGAGGAGAAAGGTGAGAAAAGAAATGGCTGGACAGAAAAGGAGCAAGAGGAACTGTGATAAATAAAAACATAGAGGGGAAGAAAATAGAAATGAAATAAATATTCTAAATGGAGATACAAGAGATTGAATACCAGCAGGGGAGGAATAGAGGCAGTTATGTTAGGGGGATGAATATGGGCTTGTGTGGGATAAGACAGAGAGGCAAAGGTATGGGCAGGAAAAGGCAGGCAGGAATCAAAAGAGGCGACAGGAATTTATGACCTACAGTGGGAGAGCTTAGTCTAAAGGAAAGACTGATGGGAACTTGGTGCAGAATGTTTAAAAACCACAGAATGTATTATTTTTTCTTAAGATATCAAAATTAATTACATCACTCATGTATCTACTTTCCCTTATTTATAAAATAGCAGAGAAATTTAAGTATGCCTTCATTCCCTGAAGGATAGGACCAGCTGGAGACTAACAGCGTTTCCAGTGTTGTCACTGGTTTAGCATGAATATCCTTGCTGAGTACAAAAAGGGATCATCTTCCTTCAGCAGTGCTATATGGTAATTGTTTTTTGTAAAGCCCTATTATTACACTGCCTCTGAACTGTGCCAAAAGAGCCCTAAGGCTGCAACTAAAGGACCCAGAAATTATGTAACGCCTGAAAATTAAGGTTACTCAGGCAATCTGAATTATCACTCCAGGCATGAATTTATTTTGATCCAGTCTTTCACTCTACCAAAACCACCACCACCACATGCTATTTTCTATCTCTCATCTCCATTCACCCCTGGATTGTTATAGGGCAGAAGGTCTTCTCCTCTGCCCTTGTTACATTCTTTGTTGGGACTGGAAGCTCAGGTCTGTTTTGTGCTGGTGAAGATAAAAGACTTCCAACTGGTTTTCAGTAACTGGTTTTCACAGTGAGCCTTTTTCTTGCTTGCATTTGAAGATCTGTATGTGAAAATACAATTATATGCCTACCTTGTTGCTTAATGAGTTTTGATAAATGTCATTGATCAAGTACAGAACTATGCTTTGTTTTCTGCCTCAGATTTTTTTAAATATTACTTTATAAAGCAGTAGCAGAGAAATTTAGTGATAAAAAAATCTATCTCTATTAGTGCGCTGCTAAGATACTACAAAAAAGGGTTATATTCATCTGTATAAATACTGTAAATGGAACACTACCCAGATTATGAGCATTTCACTGATGACTTCAAAGATGTTAAAATTACCAAAGCACTGGAAGCACATTTTTTGAGCTCTATTAGAGACCCAGGCCGTCCACAATGGGAGATGGTGGTTGTTGATTATTTAAATGAACCTTGGTCATCCATTTCTGTCGGTAAGAAGAGAGAAAGAACCATGTAGTGGAAAGCATAATGTACACACATTGTGCTATGTGATGCTATGGAAATGCTTCCCCACACAGTTGTGTTTCTGCACTGGAAATCTTTGTGAAGCTCATGCCGAGATCTTGTGTGTTAGGTTACTTGTAGCTGAGTCAGTCTGAAGCCCTTTTCTAGAAGGCATCAACACACAGGCACAGGAATGTATCCTTGAGTGCTCCATTGCACTTTGGTGGGAAAGTTATTTTCCAAAAAATGTCTTCTCCCAGTAAGTTAAACCATTACAGTTTTATCAGGGATTGTAGTGCTGCCTGTTCCCACCTGTGGCAAGTATTTAATTGAAAATCATTTGCTTTATGATGATAAAACTGTCATTGTACAATGAAACCCTTTGTAGAAATCACTGTCCTTGCCAAAAGTCAAGCAAATCAACATTTTTAGCAAAGTCAGCATATATATTACAGTCATCCCCATTAACAAAATTAAGGTTATATGAGTTTATAGTAAAGTAACCCTTCTGAGAGCTTGTTATATAGTAAAATTGTTGTGGCTGTGACAGTGAAAGAATACAAAAGTGACAACACTTCTTCCTACAAGCATCTTTAAATAGTTGCATTCTGTTTTCTTGATGCCATCTTGTGTCATTCCTAGTTTTAATATGCATGCAAAAATAGCATATTTTTCCTACCTCACAAGCACAACTGTCTAAAACGCTGAAAGTGAAGGTGACTGATATTATTTTTAAAAAGGTAAATTAAGATGAAGGACAAATATGTGTGAATTTAATACATCTCATATGCCTGAGTGTATGCTAAAACAACATAAAATCATGTTAAATACCTTCACACTGGAGCCAGATCGGAACTAGTTCCCATTTGTCATATTAGTAACTGAGATTTTTAACCTTTTATGGAAGGGCAGAATTTTTGAATAATACCAGCTTCCAAATTCTTTCTCTTGTTTAATTCATTTGAATTTGCTTTTTATCATAAGAGATGCATATTGTATAAAGAATAAGGATATGGAATGCCTGGAGAGAGACAAGAGTTCATTGAATTCTTGAATAGATCAGAAATACTAAACATTTATTATTTATATTTAATTTTAAAAAAACTTTGGTATCAATATGATTGCAAGTGCAGGTGAGTTGCAGATGTCTTTCCCCCTTAGAGCTGATCACACAGGACAAGTGCTGGGTGTTGACTCACCCCAAAAAGATTTCACTGTGGAGAGATCTGTGGTGACCCTCTCCAAACAGAGGCTGAATTTGGAGTCTTCCTGCACCCACTGGACGGTAAGACAGATTTATTTCTCCGTGTGAGGATGAAGCTCAGGTCACACCTGCTGAAAGACAGCAGGCTCCTGAGCATACTGATACATTTAATCTCATTTGGCCCATTATAAAGGCAAATCACAAGACTTCAATACTGAAGGTGTAGAACTAGGGAAAACCCTGGAGCTTATCTTGAGGTTGTTAATGCACAATGACAGATCTAAATGGTACTTATACTGAAAGAGTCCACAGGCCTCTGGCCCCAAAAACCTTCCTATTGCTTGTGAGCCTTAGCAGATGTATTGTTCATGCTCACACTTCAAGAGAAAGAAAAATCTGTTTTGCCCAGTGAGATCCATTTAACAAAATATTAGATAAAGAATTTGCAAAGCTGCTGGTGAGGTGAAGAGTGACTCATTGAAATGATAAAGAAATGACAAAATGAACAGGAAAAACTTGTCAATGTTAAATAAGGTCCCCCCATGTTTTTTCTCTGGAAGAGGAGAACTATCAGTTCTGAAAGCTTCATGGATTATAGAACTTAATAAATATTCTATAGCATATTTTTAGATGCAAGTATCTATGCCATCTTGCATGAAGTGATCTGTAATTCATGAAGGAATTGTGTGATTATGTCAGATGCTGTTTTCCTGTGCTTCTTAGACAGACACATAGGTAGAGTATCTGAAAACAATTCACCCACTCGAGCTCAACAACAAAACGTTTGTGCTGCCTTAGGACTCCTTTTCTGCTGTCTATCAGGGCTAAGAAGGAAAATCACAATAGATCATGTAGGAGGGGAGAAAAAATGAGCTCGGAAACGGGCAGGAATAATCAGGAGGAATGATCATTAACTAACATAATTGTCATCACTTGGACAATTATATGTCTCAAAACTATATTTCCCACAGTAATTGGATTTTTTTTATCCAATAATTTATATTCAATTTGTAAGAATTGTGCATAAAATGAGAAAATTACTTTGGTTGAGTGAAACTTGATTGTTTTGAAATAAATATTCAAGAGATATTGCTACCACTCTAGGAAAAATCACCTGGAGTAGGATTTTTCTAAAGATTTAGCAACAAAGTTGGTGATAAAAAAATGTTATACCTCTGATTTCCCTAAATGTCTCTCAAAAAATAACATGAAAATTGATGCATGTAAAGAATGCTTTGTGTTCTTTAGAAGTCACTATGCATTTTCCAAGGGAGACAGTATGGAAATCACAAATTGGAGTTAGATGTAAAAGGAAAGAGACTCAAGGCCATAATTCTAACATCCTCTCTGTTACACAGCTGAGAGTGAATGAAATGTCCTTTTTTGCAAGACAGGAAGAAACAGTTGATATTGTGGGCATTGAACTCTTCAAATTCATATATACCCGCTAACAGAGATGTTCTGTGCATAGGACAGTCATGAATAGGTAACTCATTCTGTTTTCAGCAAATTTCAATACTTTTTACTTTCTATAGCTGACATTTCTGCTTAAGAATTGGATATTAAATTTTAATTATATTTTACTGGTTTGCTGGTTTCATTTGGCAGGAAATGTGGTAAAGGAGGGTGAAAAAGCAGAATTATTTCAGTACAGTAAGTCTGATATTACAGAAGTGTTTGATTTCATTATACAGGGCACCTCTGAAATTTAATTAATTCTTCTCCATCTCATGCATTCTGTCCAATCTTAAACTGGCAACTGCAGAACACAATTTTCCTTCCTTTGGTGACATGGACACAAGCATATATAAACATCCAGACATTCAGGGATTTTATAACCAACCCAAATTTTCTGAAGCCTGCTATGGTTTCCTGTAGTGGAGCAGTGGTCTCTCTGAGCCTTGCCAATTTTCTGAGACTCAGACCAGAGTTCTGGCAAAGTGAACTGCGACTGAATTATGAGTACCCCATGATTAGTTTTAGACCTGTTCCATGACCACAGTTTAAACGATTTTAAAAGGGCCCCACATCTTTATGGAAGACCTTTGGATGTTTCTTTGCAATGTCCTCTGTCTAGACTTCTTCCTTTTGTTTATGCCACATTTCATCTCACATTTGAACTACAGAATTAACTGGGAAATGTCATAAATATTTGAAGTATTTCTCTTTGTAGCAGAGATTTCTCCCAATGGAACGTTTATAAGTAGTCAAAGTCAGTTAAATGTTTGGTATAAAAATAACAAAAAACCCTTAAAAACAGTGGAACTGACCTTCCACAGCTAGTAGATAATGCCAATCAGTGGCAATTTCTTCCTCTGCGCTTCTGAAAGCAAGAAAATCAGCATCATTAAGCAGAAAACCTTACCTAGATTTTTTTCACGTTTTGAGTTTCCTGTCAGCAGTCTGGATTTTTAATTTAAAAGACTTAATAAATGCTGAAATGTTTTTAAAAGACCCAAGGATGACCCTTGTTTTGTGCTAAAAGTTCCTGGAGCTACCTGCCATAGAAGTGATTCCAAATGTCCAGACTTAGAGAGAGATTAAGTAGCCTCCCTTCTGTTCCAGCATCTCATTTTTTCAACACATGAATATGCATGCAGATAGAAGCAAAATTAACTGTGTCATTAAAAGAATTAATTGAGACTACACTCCAAAAAAAGAAAGTAACTCCATTGTGGTTACAGGGAAAAATAGGTCACTTTGGCCAGCAGGTTCAGTTTTCATTTCTGACCTAATCAAAAAATACTTTTCTGAGAATAACTGTTACTTGCAGATTAGCAATCCAGTATCATATGTCTTTCAATTCATTATTGATGAAGGATATTGCTATTCTAGGTCATACAACATAGGATAAATCTTAGCTTCAGTGATGTGTTAATGAGCAATGCCAGAACATGTATTGATTCATTAGTTTCATTTAATGACTTGGAAATGTTTAATTCTCCTAAAGTATTAGAAATGCTCTACCATTCCTCTTTACTTAAATTTCTAATATGTTTTAAGGAAAGGAACTTGGATTTAGTGATCAATATTTTTCTAAGCTTTAGTAAGAAGCTGAGTAACTTTTCAAGCTTAAATATGACTGACTAGATTCTACAATTGAAAATGTTCTTTTAAATTTTATATTTACTTAACAAGAAATTACTTACACTGTATGGGTTATAAGGAAAACATTATAGGATTAAAACTGGCAGGTATACAGTGGTGCTGTTGTATAGATACTTTTGCATTTGTTGAATGTCTTGAGGGAATACCTTCTAACAGGATAGTTGGAAAATGCTGTCATTGGAAATAAAATAATTTGATATTTACAGTAGCTTTATTTTTATTCCCACTATGTATAATTTTAGTAAGGATGCTTAGTTATTAACATGTTAATAATATTTTCCCATATACCTTTATATGAATTGTCTCCTCTTAAAATTATTCTATAGTAATTTATATTATGTTGGCATAAAGCACCAATATTTAATAGAATTGTCTATTGACTTCTTAGAGCAATGAACAATGACAGCATTTTATGTTTCTAATAAAGATGAAGGAACAGTTTAATGTGAGTGTTTTTCATCATCTTAATTTCACTATTGAAGTGAATGAAAAAAACCTTTATTTTATAAAAGTGGGATGGTGACACAAAGCTTCAAGTGATTATTTCCTAGAAGACCAGTGAAAAATAGCAAATAAAACACCATAAATTAATGTATCTATATAATGGAATTTCTTGGACATATTTAATAGATCAAAAACAAATTTGTAACAATTTTACAGCTTTTTATGTTGACTGCATAAAGATTTTATCTTCTAATGGGTGTCTTTTGGTCATTGTTCTAGTTGTTGTTAGAAGTTTTTTTCTTTTCATTGTTTCTTTTGCCAAAATTCACAAGATCAGTTTTGGCCTTGCTGGAATTTTTCACAAATTTTCATGGGTTTTTGTGTTCTGTAGGACCTGTGGAGTTGTATGGATTTTATTCTTAATCAAAATAAGTTATGAATTAGGCTAATCTCTGCTCTAAATTTGTGTAACCTAGAGGTATAGAAGGTGAGGAAATATGTCAAGAGCCAGCTGGAATCACCTACCCCTATCAGACAGTTTTCCCTCAAGAGTGGGGCTGTCACAGGAACCTAGCCCTAAAATACTGTTTGATATTGCCACATTACTTTCACCAGAAATATTTTAGAAGGTACATGCCACAATCAAGAATGATTTCACCAGTCATAGATGCGCACCTAAATCTCAAGTATCTCCAAATAATCAGTTTGAGTTAACTCTGAACAAAAAGTCTGTAACAGGAAGGTCTAATGTCCAGCTGTAACTGCAGCAAAACTGACTGCAGGCCAAGTAGTAAAACCAGGACTGCAATTTGCACAGGAAACCTTAGTTTAAAATGATCTTGGCAATCAATTAAGAATATTTATTCCTGTAGTACTGACAGTCTTGTTAAAAGTTAATCAAGATGTTGCTCCTAGCTCTAGTAAATCTACTTTCCTAAAACTTAGGTTTTAAAAGATCATGGTATTGGTCATTTTCTTAAAAGCAGCATCATCTATATATCTATGTCTATGTCTATGTCTATGTCTATGTCTATGTCTATGTAATCTCTATCTCTAATCTATATCTATCTATATCTATATCATCTATATCTATATCTACATCTATATCTATATCATCTATATCTATATCTATATATCTATATCTATATCTATATCTATATCTATATCTGTATCTATATCTATATCTGTATCTGTATCTATCTATAATCTATATCTATATCTATCTATATCTATATATCTGTATCTAATCTATAGCTAGATATCCATTTGTATATACAATTTAAATTGTATTTTGTTTATAACAAATTTGATCTTGATAGTTACATTTGTGGCTAAATGCCCTTTTATTTAGTTTTGATTTTTTTAATTAAAATCAGCTATTAATTTAATTGCATACAAAACCAGAATAAAATCAAGATGTTGAGTATCTTTATTTTCTTAGCTTACAGCAGCAAACCCCCTCAGAACTCACAATTTTTTTTCTCATAATTTTAATGTTTTTATTTGGTGAATTTTTTCTATTTTTCACTGGTTTGCATTTTTCTAATAGATAAGATAAAATGTTTTTCATTTACACTTACTCATTTGAAACTGAAGGACAAATAGAGGGGAAAAAATACAGGAAGGTTTGAGGAGTATTATGATGCATACTTTTAAAGACAACTAACAATTACAACAAATAAACAAAAAGCTAAAACCCCCAAACATACCATGGTGGGAGAAAATGGAACCAATTTGCACCCATTTGGTCTCTAGCTGTAGAGACCAAGAAAAGAGCTCAGTTAATCACTTAATCCAAAGACGTTTTTCAGAGCTTGTTTTTCAGATGTTTTTCAGAGATGTTTTTCACAGCTTTTCANTCAGTTAATCACTTAATCCAAAGATGTTTTTCAGAGCTTGGCTCAGGCTGCTCTGGGCTGTTCCAGGTTGCATCTTGGAAACCTCAGGGGATGGATCTGGCAGAGGCTCCCTGGGAAGCTGCAGTCCTGCCCAGCCCTGCCCTGCTGTGAGAAAACCTTAGCAGCAGCTGCCCTGTCTCTGCTGTGAGAGAGAAGCACCTGGAAGAGGGGAATGACAACACTTTTTCACAGAACTCTGTTGAAGGCCATAGGTAGGAGCCCTGAGTGCCATCCCAGTTTGGCTCCTCACACATCCCAGGCACAGATCCTGAAAGTGGCAAGCAGTGAAAATGCAGGAGCCAATGGAAACAATTTTGTCTCAGAAAGAAAAGGTTGACTTAAGCATTATACTACCACCTATAGTAGTGGCAAATAGCTGTTTTCAAGGGCAGTGTCTCCTGGTTTTCTCTAATAGAACTATAATTAATATGTAAAAGAATTATGTTCCAAACATTAAGACTAGACCTGCATTACTTAAAATCCTAGATTGAAAAGCTAATCAAGATGAAATCTTGACCTGGTGACCATGTCATCACTGACTTACAAAGCACTTTCCATTGTAGCTGCAATATATAGACTAAAATTCCATAGAATGTTTGTAGTGGATTCATTTACAAAAGTATCTAAAGTGATCAACTTTAGGAAGCAAAGGAAAAACTTCCAGGTTTGTTATTAATCAAAAGGACAAAGTCATGAAATCTTAATTCATTCTGGAAGTAAGACAAAGTCTTTAGGTTTTGCCCTTTTAGCGTTATTTTAGCCATGCTACTTAAATTCCTGTGCAATTATAAACCACATTTTGTCAATAACAGATAGATTCAGGTCATTAAGTTTTAATTAATAGCACAGACTTATTTGCAATGGTTGAATACCATCAAAGTGACCTCTTATATCTACTGAGCATGTATCTAACTCTCTAACTATTATGTGTAAAGAAATTTAGCACAGTAAGGCAATACAACTTCACCATTATGACATCTTCACAATATTATTTTAAAAATATGACTGGTCACCAATTAACAAGTATTTGTATATTGATAATTTTCATGGAAGTAGTGATGATATATAACAATAAAATTTCAAAATAACACAGCAATGTTATTAATAAAAGTTGAACCACTTACTTCAACAGAATCTAATTAACGAAAATAAGTGTGCAATAAAGGATCAAAGTAAGAATGATTACCTGATAGACAACGAATAGTTCCTGTGAATTTGCACAGAATTACACTAAATTATACTATATTCACAGAGCTATGAATCTGTGAGAAAGTTTGATTCCAAACCTACAAGAAAATTTTATATTTCGCAGGAGTTTTATGCACAAAACTGTATTCAGGTACTGGACTTCAAACATATTTTACAGATCAATAGGATTGGTTTTGTGCTTAATTTTCAAGAGCATTCTAGTAGTTTTTAGAAGTCAGACACATGAATAAATGTTCAGAATTCAGCTAAAAAATTACACAACCACTGCCTATATTTTTATATTAGTGCAGTTTTTCAATATTTATGGCTTAATATTTCTATGAATGAGATTAAACTATTGGTTAAGAAGAAATTCCTGTTAGTTCTATCGTATTGCTCTATTCTTCTACATTGTGTTAGTGATAGCTGCAGTATAAAATGTTTGCTGTCACTTGGAGCACTAGTGGAAGATGCTTACTGCCCTGTGTAGAGAGGTGGTATTATCATTTTACAGCTAACTAAAAACCCAGTAAAAGTCATCTTTATTTTGTCACTCTTTTCCTTCTCTAGTGTGACCTTGTATTGAGAATTAAGTAGTTTGTTAAATTTATTGGAAATCTGTTTATAAGGAAACAAGGCTTTATAAAATACTTCATTTAGCTTGGTAGCAATTAATATTTTTTAGTTTTATGTAGGATAAGTTCAGTTTTTCGATAAACTGATTATTTAATAATAATTTCTGGGGTTTAAGGTAGAGAAAGGAAAACATCTATCATGGAAATGAATGGGGTTTTTAAAATCCTTTACTAAAATTCAGACCAAGAGAGGGAGTGTACTTGTCCTTTTATAATTATGTTCTCAATATCACAGCATACTATAGCCTCCATTATAATCTCAGTAGGGTTATGATTGAAAAATATTGGATTCAATGAATAGGAATTCAAAACTTGAAGCTATTTGAGATTTCTTGGATACAGAAATGCACTCTGCAGGGAAAAAACCCCACCTTTTCTGGAAATAAGTTTCTTGCCATTTAACTGATGCTGTAAAAAATATAAAAGGGATAATACCTGAAATAACTTTCTAAGGTTTAGGATACTTAAGGTTCTGTTCTTATATTTTAGAAACAGCAGTCATGTCATTTTTTATTATTGGTTGTTTATGGTTCCAATTCCTCAGGCTCCAGGCTCTGCTGCCATAACTTTCAGAAATATTTTGCTAAGACACTTAGCATAAGATTTGAGGTATTGTTGTCCAAGGATAAATCATAGCTTTGGCTTATTCTTGGAGGAAATGAATGGTAGTAAAACAAAAGAAAGGATATGAAATGGATCCTGATGGCCATTGTTTGCTAAATCCCTAAAGCTGGGTCTAAGTATGAAATGTGAAAACAGCTCAGGGCCCCTGTGGGGCTTGGCTCTGCACAGGCATCCTCTGGTGCACCCGTGTGTCAAAAGGAAACTGCACACTGGGCTACGTGCGCTGAGCCACTGCACAGCTGTCAGCTCTGGAAGCAGAACATTTGCAATTCAGCCAAGTGCTGAAGGTGCACAGCTTACCAAGCAGACGTGGACTAAGTGATTGAGGTGAGGTCTGTTGCACAAAACTGTAATGTGCTGAGTAAATGTTCCCTAGGCAGTGTTTGGGAAGAGTTAAAGAGGGCTGAATACAGCCAAAGAGGTCATTAAGAGCAGCCGACTCTAGCCAGGATGGGACATGAGATGTTCATGATGGAGGGCTGCAGGTTTCACAGCTTCCCCTGGTTAGGTGTCTCATAGAAAGGCAAGAGGGAAATCATCCAAGAGAAATGCTCCCTGTTTCAGGGGGCTTCCCACTGGGACAGATGCCAAGATAGAAGAATATGTCTTACAATTCATTTCTCTCCTAGGCCTCATTCAGAATTTTTGGTAGGCACTCTCTGAATTCAGGAACTGCAGCTGAGAAAAAGTACAGATATTGCATTTTATTAAATAACTTTTGACAAGAAACAATGAACTATAATTAAAGAACAAAATAGAATTAAACGAAATAGCATAGCATAGCTCAAGTTGGAAGGACACTGAAAGACCTTCTGATCCAAACTTTCACAGGAAAGGTGGCCTAAATATTGGCCCAGTACTGGCAGAGGATTCATACTTACCTCATCCTATCTAAGGACACTGGCCATATGTGCTTGGGAAAAGTAATTATTATGCCCATATTGCTACTGCTGGTTTTTTTGGTGTTGAGGAATTTCATTCCTCTGTCTTTTAAAACAAACAATTTGCTTTTTCTGGAGTTTTTGGGGGCCAGGGGAAGTGTGCTTTTTGGCTACATGTATGTGGGGTATGTGGAAGCTGTAGGCATTTATGGTGGTTTCCGTGTTGAAATCAGTTCTAATTACAGTTCTTGTGTAACTGAGAAGCAGCACAAAAGTTTTGATGACTGTCTGAGTACAGATTCCTACATTCAGTCGCACTCATATTTAGATTACAAGTGCTCAAGGATTTAATTTTTGAAAGTACTTAGACAAAAGTGAGACCAATAAGTAAATGCCTAAAACTATCTGATTATATTGCATTTATAATTTCCACTTGTGTTCAATCCATTTCAGTTGTCCCTTATGTCCTAGTATGTATCTGATTTCGTCTGTGTGTGCTTGGATAACTGTAGTCTGACTGTACATCTGCCTTGTTTTTCTTAAGTGTTTTACCTCAGTTTAAGAAATTGTTCTGACGTGGGGGTCAAGAAACTTTGGAAAGCCAAGCTACATCTAAGGGGAGCTGCTTTCAAAACCCTAGTAGAGCTGGAGGTTCAGTTTCATTTTGAATTGTAAATTTCTAGGTTTCCTTATAACTATGCTAGGCATTGGTTGTCGATAATATCTTGTGATAGTGTCCCACAAGTGCATTATTTTTTAGCCTAGTATTTTGTGACTCAAAAGTATGTGTGCTACAATACATCTCCTCAAGCTTGGGAGACTCAGATATGCAGATATTTCCCTGCATATGCAAAAAAAATGCCTGGCGATCTTTCAAGTAATATGATAATATGTTCCAGATACAGAAGGCAAGATTAACACTTAGAAATTCAACAGTATCTTAAATTAATAGAAATAAAATCTCCAGACTTTAATATTTAATGCATAACAACATTCTCCTCTGGTAATACAGCAGTGATAATGAACTGCAATAACAAATATATAATTTTTTCCCTCTACTGATAAACCTTTACAAGAAAGGTTGCAATCTTTCTCTACCTCTTATTCACTTTTGCTTTTGTAGCATGTCATGTAGTATGTATAAACTCTATTTAGAGAGATAGTTTGCCACAAAATTTTTCACAATGTAAAAGGTTACTTATTCACACAAAGTCAAGTATTAAGGCAGAAAATGCCTGTTTGAATGATTTTTTTTTTCTTCTCTGTATAATGTCATATTCTCTGCAGTACAGGAGGAAGTAAATGGTATTAGAAGCAGTAAAACTCATTTCTTATTATTGCTGTAATACTGACCTTGGCATTTTGTAAAATAGCCCCCATTTAAAATAAAAGAGAAAAAAGAAGAAAGTGAATATACTGTTCAAATTAGGAAACAAATTCTTAAGAATACTTAGGGAATAGTAAAAAGAACTCTAATTTCCTGTGTTTTTCTGTCCTCTAAATGGAGTTTTGAAGTATAATACCATACACAGCCACTGGGAATTTCAGACCCTTAGAACTCTTTACCTTGTTTCAGGCAGTAGAAATAAATATTGGTGATATTACAGCAAAAATGTTAAAACCACAAACTCTCCTATTAAACACACAAACCATTATGAGCCATATCAATATATAAGACAACAAGAAAAACAGAAAATTATTAAAAAAAAAACCAACTCACACTTCCAGTACCCTAAATACAACATTACACAGCAAAATATGCCCAAAACTGAAACTCACTCATTTTCCAAGGAAGTACACTGTGTATTCCTACTACTTGTAATTCTTCAAAAGGCCTGGATGTAGTCCCATGTGGTCAGTTGTGCTAATGTCATGGGTTTATCTCAAATGACTCAGAGGACTTAGGTCAAAAAGAAAAAAAACAAGTGTAAGAATGCAGAAGGGTACAGCATCTCCCTCTGTCCCCAGGAATAATTGCAGAGCTGAAAACACCAAAGGGAAACAAATGTATAAGTCTGATGGACATCAGAAGATTAGTGCTTTTTTATAATCATATTTTCAGGCTCAGGGCAAAAACCTTACTTCACTACTGGTCTAGCTGAGAAAATTATTAGCAGCTATATATTTCATGTTTTATGTCAGCCTTCAGCACTTAACCAGCCTATTAAAGTAGAGAAATCTTTCAAGAAACCTGCAGGAAAACAGCAGATGGAGAACAATTCAAGGAGTAGAAATTTTGCCTAAATACAGGTGAGTTTCACTGCATTGATTAAAATACTCAAGTCATAATGTCTGCATATAGGATTTAATGTATTTCCCTGAACATAGACATCATGCTGACAGCAGGTTTGGAGCTATGAGGGAGCTGCACCTTTCTGGATCTGGACTGGTGTAACAGAGGGATGCTCTGGGATGTCTCTGATGGTACTATATCCCTATGTTTAATCAAACTAATCTTCTAGAAGTTGTCAACATAAAAAGCATTTGTCTAAGCCATCATTATTACCTAATGGTGGTCAGTCATTGACAAAATGTATGTCTGCTGTACATTGATGTGAGTATATGTGCAGGCTTTGCTGTCTGTGTGTATTGGGTACTTAGACACATAGAACATAAACAGTAATCTTTATGTAGGGACCTAATTTAAGTGTCTTCATTCTTGACCTGAATCCTACCCTTTATATATGGAGATTTATACAAAGTGCTACTTGTATCAGATGTGAAATTCAAGATTTTAATGCCACAGATAAAAAAGGACTTAAGATAGTCCAGAATTAAGGAATCTCCACATCTAAATCATATCAATATGAATCTATATTCATCAACTTGAGAGGCCTAGTGACTTGATTTTAATTCTTTTAATTGAATGTGAAACAGATAGTGTTTGTGGACTTCATTTGGATTAAAAAAATCAAACAGCAAATAATTATTCAAGTTCAACATAGCATTTCAAATGTAAGTGTGAGCTCAAACCAAAAGTGAAGAAAATACGTGTGCAACAGTTTTTCTTTATAGTGATAGATTTTTATGAATGACCCATTTTAACAAAAGCTTCTTGCAAGTTAAACAAAAATGGAAGAATGTAATGATTCTAATAAATTTTTTTTTCCGAAAATTTCTGGTGTTTAGGAAATTTACAAGAAACCCCAGACAATTGATTGGGAAGTTTAATTTCACATGAAATGCAGAAGAATTAAGTGAATGTTTCAAAGCCGCTCATTTCAGACTCTCATTTTCCACTCCAGATACCTTGAAAACAGTCACAGTTCTGGGTTATCTCATCCATATCAATGCTTCAACCCTCAGATTAAAGGTTGAAGTGACTGAGTCTTACCTAGGTCTCAACTATATCACATTTTTTTTGCTCCAGTCAGTATGAAGAATAAAGCACGATCCAGCATGAATAAACCTGTACAAGAAAAAAGAGCAACTGAATTGCACCAAAAACTTTTTTTTTTTATTGGAAGACAAAATAAAATTGATAAAAAATGCAGTCAATAAGAGCAATTTGCCATTGTAACATAATTTTGCATTAATAAAATATCTTTGTTATGCTTATACTTTTCCTTTCTCCCATGGAAGCTGTACTCCATGAAACTACTTTAATTTTTGCTGGATGAAAGGGAGAGGGGCTGACATTAGCCACAAGGCAAATGGAGTAGTAGCTTTGAGTATCACCAATCAATATTTTTGCCCGTGGCTACCATAAAATGCTGGGGTGGAAAAAGACAGGTTTGGGTTTCCCACTGTGCAACAGGAGAGTGCCTGTTCTGAGGCTTCCTCAGCTCGCCCTGTTTCCCAGTTTCCAGGCTTTGGTGCTGGAAAACTAGAACTGAAATCAGAGTTCCACTGAAATGGGAGCGGATGTTTGAAGTGACAAAGTGGTAAAAAATTTCTGGACTCTTCCTGTTTCCACTGCTCTGGCAAACCTCTAAATCATACCCAAAGGGCAACATTTGCAGCAGCAGAGCTGCTTTGTTCCCCGGACTGAATCATTGCTCATTTGCCTTATCTTTAGTAACAATTATCATTTCTCATGCTGAGCAGGCCCAGTGAATCTTAGGTAACGTGGCTTCAGGCTGGGTACAGAACTCATGCACACACCCTGTGGTAGATTTGTTAAGTACAAGAAGATGAATCTCAAGGGCAACTCACAGAAACCTGAGCAAGTAATTCTGTAAGTCTGTTATGAAATAAAAATTGTTCTGAAACGATCATCTTAAAAAGGTGTAGACACTAACTTATTAATAACCATTTCCAAGAAGGGGTCAAAGTGGCCAAAAATGTTGCATTAGAGCAGGAGAAATCCCCAAGGAAAATTTCAGCCAACTCTGGCTTTTTACTCCTAGAATCTCCTCAGGATTGTAACAGAACTGTGTGAATTGCAGGCAGCCCACCAGCCCTCAGGAGCAGCAGAGCACAGCAGAAGAGTTTACTCTGCTCTTCATCTTGACATTGCTTTTAGTATGACAGCCAGGCAAAATACATTAATCATTATATTAATATAGAAATGAGTAAAGAAAATTATTCTTAGATGTGCACAGGGGTCCTAACTAGGATATTCAGGTAGCGTGAGACTTGTGTTGACAAAAGTCAGAGGTCATGATATTCCTCTGTCTCTGTCTCTCTATTTTTTGCAGTGAAGGATATGACTTTTTTTTATTCCTCCTCAAAACTGTTACAGTGATGACTTGACTAGTAATCACAGATGACTATGAAGAGCTAAAGGATTATATAAACATGAACTTTTTTTCTTGTTGTGCTGTCTAATATATGTTTCTATCATCCTCACTGCCATTAAGCTGCCGTCAAATGCAGTTGGTACAATAAACGTATTATGGCCTTAATCCATGTTATTATAATTTTAGAAGCCATAATAGTGTTCCTTACTGGCTTGATAAATATACCTGGGTAGCTAAATTCAAACTCTTTTTCTAATTAAAGTGAAGAGGGCCATAGTTTCCCTTAAGCTTTCTGGTTGTTTGTCAGCACAGAGCTTTCATGGGGTTAATTCATAGGGCAAAATTTTTCTTAACACTGACTTGGGAGTAGCATTAGCTCCCAAGTAAGAGCATTTTCAGTATTAAACCCCTAGACCTCCCTTTATGCTCGAGATTAAGCAGAATCTCCTTTCTACTGGGGCTAATAATTCCTTTTTATCTGGAGGTAAATGAAACTCAAACACGATAAATACCACAGGAAAAACAATGCAATGCCGGCTTATTTGTATGTTTATAGCCTCACACAAATGGATAGGTCTGCTCAGTTTTTAATTACTTCTGTTATTAAACCTCCTTATATAAGCAAAAACAGGTTTTGAAGAAAGAAACCAATGTTTAATGTTTCATAGCAAAATAGCCTTCATCAATCACCTCCTGACCTTTCTCAGCTTGCCTTGAGGTTTCTTCAAAGAAAAAAGTCAGTTGGCAAAACTTGGAACTCTCAGATGTCTCCCAATTTTATTCCTAACTCAAGACTTAAGGTACCTAGAGAGGCTTTTGAATTCAGCTGACTCTTTTCTGTGCAAGCAAAGAGAAAACAGGAGGAAAAAAATGTGAAAAGCATCACAATAAATCTGCAAGACTTTTTCACCTTTTATTTTTAGGTTTCTTTCCTTTGTGGGAGGACAGGGCTTAAAGTCTGCCTACTCCCTTTGAAAGGCAAAAACTGCATTTGATAGCAGCCAGAGAGGCCCCAAAAGGGCTTTGGCATGCCATGCTCTTGTGCTACGCTAGCTGAAGTCCCTCTTCTAATTCAGAAAATAACCTTCAGTTATCTTCACACCTTGCAGATAACTATTGAAAGGAAGGGAGATCATGAGGGTGGTGACCAGAGACAATAATCTTATTAACAAGGCATGTAGCAAGAGAAAGACCTTCACACCAATATGAAGACTGTTATTAGATGTATAGTACTGCATTAAGGAGTATCACTAATTTAACCTGTAGACCATATTCCAGGCAAACTTTCATACAGTTCTCTATGCACATATTAGTCAGCAGAAATCATAAGTCTCAGATTATTCACTACATCTAATTGGTTTAGGATTTCATATTTAAAGTAGAAGAGCAGTTATATAGATTCTTTACAAATTCATTAGAATTTCATTCTTACTCACTATTTCAAAACTGTATATCTAGATGAAAAATGTTCAATTTTATTTCTGCACATATTTGTAGGACACAAGTTGGGGTTTTTTGGTATGCAAGGTGATACTATTGCTACTTAAATTGTGTATCTGTTGAAATGCAGGTAATAATTACTCAACAGCTAATATTTGTTAAGAAATACTATTCCTCCTTTCTTTGACCTAAAGGAATTCTCTCAGTGAATGCTTTAACTTAAGGAGCTTTTAACTGAAAAAAAAAAAATCCATTAGAGCAGACTGTAGTTAAGTATACTTTTGGCAGCTAAAATGGTGCACATGATGGTTAGGAGAATCTGCAACACAGATCGCTACAGATTGATCCACAAAACTGCTGAAACAATGGAAATTCTGTCATTATGTAGCAATTTGGGCTGTGCTCCAAATGGGAGAATTCCTTTCAAAGTGTGCATACTGCAATTGTATTAAGTTGATTATGTTTTAAGTAATTTAGGTGCTTGCTTAAAGTTGCTTGCTCAAAGTTAGCAGTGTCACATGAAAAGTGAGAGAAGATTAGTGAGAGAAGGAGGGGACCACGACTTCCAAGGTAAAATGAACAGCACAGTGGTAAGACAGAGCAGGAAAGGAAACTTCTGTGCCAGGGAGTGGACCACAGGGAGTTCTCCAGAATCAGCTTTAATTAATGTTCCAGTCCACAGCCCTTGTACAAAAGCTGAGATCTGATAGAGATTGCTAATATCATAATGCTATCCTTTATCATTTTAACTCAAAGGAATACATCATGATTGAAATGAATGACATAGAAGACTGGAGTAATAGAAATGGTCCAAAGTATGATAATGTGAAAAGGAAAGGCCAGGAATATACGGTTTCTTAATGTAACCTCTAATCATAAAGTAGGTCATAGATTACTGAGCATGAGAGGGACCTTGGGGCAATCCCAGAAATAATATCAGACATGAATATTTTGCAGCTATGGAAATCACAAGTATATAACCAGAATTTGTCAGATATGTTTTCAACAGAGCAAGGGTATAACTACACAGACCAGCAAAGCCTCCTCTTACAGACAATAGCTTTGCTTAGGAAATGTGATTTCAAATGGGAAAAAAGAGCAGAGAAGGGCTGCAAAACTTATGATAGGGAGACAGAATCTATGATACCCAGTGAGTGTGAAAGGCATTGTTTCATTCAGCCAAACAAACTGGAAGCTATGAAGGGAGAGAAGTGCTCTGTAAAATTAGAAGGCTATATGTAAACTCTAAGTAAAGGAAGAAAAAAAACCCGAAAACAAAACAAAACCATATATACTGTCTGGGCATTACAACAAATACTTTTAAAATGGCACAGAATAATTTCTGATGGGAATTTGGATATTGTCTCATTAAAGTATTGGGGTTCAGGAAATACAGAAGAGATGAAAGGAAAAAAACCCAAACCTAACTGCTCCCACAGTGCTACAGCTGACACCTTTAAGGGATGGCTCATTTTTTCTCTTGTAACCAGCAGGAAGTTAGGTGTGTTTTGGGGGGCAGGTATTTTCATCTCAATGTGAGAACAAGTAGGCAGGGACTTTATCAACAGGTGACAAAATTAATTATAATATGCACCACTTGTGTTAGTTCCTTGTGTTCTCTGAACAGGGATTGAGAAGAAATTTCTGTGGAGATCAAGCAGGTTAAGACATAAACTTCCTATATGCTTTCCCCCTAGTATCAACCACAGGATATTTTCATTATGTTTTGCAAGCTGGAGATACTGCACTTTAGCAAAAGCGAAAGATGGTCACAGGCCTATTAGCCAAATATGGCAAGGTGATCTTGGCATGACCAGAGTAATATCTGGAAATGTCTGGAAATTTAAGGCAGTTTCTACAAAAGAAAATAGTCCATCAAGGCTTCAGTGACTATTATAGAAAAATAGGTCTCTAAAACTGTTCCTTTCTATACATTTTTAGCTGGTAAATTTACTTCTCACTGACAGTTTACTTCCTCAGACATAAAACTCAATGTTAAAAAACGCCATTTGAAATTTTTGAGAGTTCATTATAATTGTCTTTTAAGTTTCCTTGATTAGCACAGAAAATATGGAACAGCTATTAAACTGCTGTTCCCCTAATAAACATTAATTATAAGACAGCAGGTGATTAATCACTGATAATGAGCTATAGATGACTTTTAATGGTCAGCTAATAGTGTCATGGGCCTTTAATGCTGAAAATAATTAAAATGAATATGAGATTGTATGGTGAATACACATGCTAAAATGTGCTTACAGTTCACAAAGCAGGCACCCAAATATAGAAGAAATATCTTTTCCTGTGACCATGACACTTACTAGCTCAGTGCTCTAGGCATGTGCAGGAGGGGAAATATAAATTATTGATTTAAAGGCTGTTTTAAACAGACCATGGATTTGGATTATAATTTATGACTGTTGTTTTTCCCACTGCAGGTAAAAGTCCTAACCAGCATTTTGCAATTATTTTCCTTTGTTGTTCTTCCTGGCACAAGAAATCTTGAATTATAGCATGGAGAGTGAATCCATAATGGGAGAGAAATCTTTTCTATCACTGTTCCACTTCTGGAACAGCCTATAGATTATTACTAAGGCACTCCCATGAAAATAAAGATGTGACTTGCAATCTCTCCGCGGTTGCAAAGAAAATGTAATCCTGGCCTTTCCTTCCTAGATGGCTACAAATGCTGCTCTGTAAGATTCAGTCTTTATGGGAGGAAGAACAGTTCTTTAACTGAGAGTTACAGCCTGAAAGGAGATCCAAAACCATCGACATTTTGCACCTTAATATTGTTCAGAATGAAGCAACGTGCTTGTTTTCACTTCCTACCCCGCTGGGTCATGTCAGCATCCTGGCATTCACTTGTCTTCTTGCTGGGAACCAAACTCTGCCACTGTACTTCTGGAAAGTTCACTCTAGCCTGAGAGGTGCTCAGCACAGATTGCTTCACTTCTTTAGGGCAGCATTTTCTCCCAGGACAGGCCTAAGTTTTGTGTTCAAATAGGTTTTACCCATACTGACTAGTTCCTTCAATATGTTATATCCCATACTGTATTTGGCATTGTTGGGGAAGTGTTAATTTGCCATATCCGAAAGTGTGTGAATGATCATATAGCACTGGCAAATGTAGGATGGTGTTTGAGCCCATGTCCTGCCTCTCTTCACTTCCTATTGTAGTTAAAGTCTTTGGTACCTAACTTAGGTCATTGCAGATTCTGGAATCGGGATCTGTGTATTAGGGTTTACCAGGATGGTGTCAAAACATTTTTTTTTAAGGAGCCTCTTCCCCATTTGTGGTGAAATTAAGAATTCTAATATTACAGCCATATTGAGGAATAAAAGTTTTATAAAATTTTGGTGGAGATTTTTTGGTGTGGGGTTTTGTTTGGTTGGTGGGTTTGGTTCTTGTTTTCTTTGTTTTGTTTGGTTTTGCTTTTGCTTTTGGGAGTCTTTTTTTGCTATGTAAAAGCCACCAATGAGTATTGGGTTTAAATATCAAAAGCAAAAAGAATCAGTTCACCAAGGTGGCAACAGATGGGAATTCGATGTTGAAATAATTTTTGCAATAATTTTCATACTTTACACTGTCCTTTTTTATTTTTTTCAGTACCTGTCATTATGCCATTTTGTCTTGCCTTGTATTAAATCCTGATCAGTCAAACAGGTGAACAGCTTTACAAATGTCACCAGACAAAATTAAGCAAATTTGTCTGCCCACATGAGTAGTTGCTTTATTTGCAAACTTTTCTGAGAGCTCATGTGAGAGGTTTTGGCACCTGATGCAGCAATCATGAAACTGAGTTTTATTCCAAATTTACACCAGGGTTATTCCGTTCACATCACTGGTGGAGCTAATTTCACTTTACTTTTTGAATTAGCAAAATATTCTTAGTAATTGTAAATGAGCAACTTGAAAAGGTCATAGAAATTAATTGAGGAAGGGAAAGGCAAAATCTGGGAGCAGAGATACAGGGAAGAAGAAGCAGAAGTGAAGAAAAAGAAAAATATTAAGAAAATCAAGAGGCATAAAAGACAGATAGGAAAGAGCAGAACATAAAAACAAGAAGGAACATATGCAGAAAGATAACATCAATAGAAACCACATTGTTGTAGATTGAATTCCTCTGCTTATTTTTTGGTTTTGTTTTATGGATTTTAATAGATTATGGCTTTTCAATGGTTTTATGTTTCACAAGATTAAAATAAAAAAAAGAGGTAAATGAAATTTTTTTTAAAAAAAAATTAATACCGCCATTCAGCTGACAGCATTCACAGTTTCAGCTGATGTTCTGAAAGTCAAATTATGAAATTATAATCTTGCATTTCAATATGCCTTGACAATGTTGGAAGATAATACTCTAGCAAAAAGAAGAGGAGGAATTTTTGTAAGTTACTGTTGTACATAAAAGAAAATCAATCATGACCTTTCTTCAGCAAAAGTGTCATTTTAAAGGCTGAATATTTGACAATATGACATCTATTGCTATTGCTATTGATAATTCATGTAATTAATTTTAATTAAAAATTATTTCATACAAGGACATATGGGAAAATTGAAATTTTCAGGTAAATTGATGAGCATTCATATGACCTTACTGCCAGATTCTCGATAAGACATAAACCCAACTTTCTAACTGCTTGTAGCCATTAAAGAGAAGAAGACAGTTTTTGGAAGAGTTGCACTGTAAAGTATGCATCAGGCTGGCCAAATTCCAATGCAGAAAATTAAATTCTGCTTACTGACAATTGCCTCCTCTACTTCAAACATCAAGGCTTGTTTTTTACATGTTGCTAAATCCATCACATTCTTATCTACCTTGCTGAATTGTCACCCTGATCATTTACTAACTCTGCTAAAGAAGTGTCCCAGTTTTAATCAGTGTGATGGCAATTTGACTTCTGTATAAAATACAAGAAAGTATTACACGTAAGATCCAGACCAGAGTTTCAAAAGCTAATCATTCAGAAAAATGACACTCTAGGTTTCTTGTGTTAATTAGTCCTCTGTCTCAATGCACATTTCTTTTATGCTGTGAAACGCATTTATACAAAATCAGAGGACACTCTTCCACTGAGCAGTTGAGTACTTGCATAGTTTTAGGCAAGTGCAAAGCCTAATCAGCTCTGAGCTGGAGATATACGAATTGCATTTTTTATTTATAAAAGGGAAGGAAGCTCAAATTTCTTGATTGGTCTTCTGCCAACACTGAAGCTGGAGAAGATTTAAAATAATGTTGCATCCTTTCACAAATGCTTAATTGCAAAGGCAAGTGATTAGAGCATCCTTAACTCTTTTTAAAGATAGTCAAATTGAAACAGAACCTAAATCTTATCAAGTAATAAGGTAAATGTCAGTGGAAAAGATAATGTGTATGTGCAAGACGATACTGTAATCAACAATCCCAGAGCTCAGGAAGCAGCAGCTACACTGGCTCATGAAAGTACTGTGGGATCCTGCAGGAGAAATGGCAAAGAAGAGCAAGATCATTGCCATTTTAATAATAGGGCTGCAATTAGGATAGGATTGCTTTTTCCTTGTTTTGCCCTGTAATTACATAGAACAGCCTTGATAAGATTAAGTGCTGTGATAAATTCTGCATTTTTGCTTAGCTGAAAATAGGAACTGTATGTGTTTTTAGATAACCAGATAATTTAAAATCTCATCATCAAGCTCATGTGTCAGGACTTATCCAAAGATTGAAATCAGTCAGATTCTGTTTCATGTTCAGGCATATCATTTTTGCAGTGGAAAGAGACATAATGCTTCCATAGCAACACGTTAAATACATCAAGTCCATGCCTTGAGAGCTACTGACATTAGTTTATCATGAATTCTCAACAATTTGTATGAAAAAAGGTTGCTTCAAATATATATATGTGTGTGTATGTAAATATGCAAGTACATCTGGTATTTCTTATTGATGATTAAGCAACATTTACTCTATATACCAGTGAAGCTAAAGACAACCCCCCTCATCTCACGTATTGTACAAAGACTGTTAATAGATGGACATTTAATAGCTGTACAAGTGTATCTTAATGAACCTTAAGATGGTATAGCTTTCCTTGTAATTGCTGACAACTATGTTGCTTTACGTTTCAGATCATGCATGCTTATCAGAGATGCCATTGACTTGTACTTGTTCTGTTTATTGATTACTTAATTAGTTTCCAAGATAGCTAATCAGGGACAAATTCAAGTGTTTAAGCATCTCTTGCTGTGTCTCACTTGGAGCACAAAATGGAGAAGCATTTGTGTTACTTGGAGAAATAAATTAACCCCATTGAACTGAACTAGTTTAAATCATGATATAGGGTACAAAGTTGGTATAACAGTATGAAAATAATTTGGGGGAAGCTGGTATGCTGTCTCATCGTCCAAAAACTTATGGGAAAGAGGGTGTTATTGTCTTCCCAAATGATAATGCAAAGATCACTTTTTCCTTTTTCCTCCACACTGTTGTTTACTAAATGTAGCCTTTAACAGTCAGGATAAGAAGGTTTTTGCTCACAACAACAACCTCCAGGGATTTCTCTGTCACAGAAATAAAATCAAGCAAATGTCAACATTCTTTAGTGAGCATTGTACATCACAGTTGAAACTGTGGCTATAATTGACTGTGGAGGGTGGTATCTGTCTCAAAAACTTAAAGACTGAGCTTAAGCTCACACAGTGTTTTGTTTTGACAAACACAAAATTATTTGTAATTTGCTCTTTTAAAGTGAGTGTCTATCTGGAATAAAATTTCAGAAAATGTTGAGAAGACAAACAGTTTCAAACTAGAATTTACTTAAAAACTTGATATTAAATGTACAGGTTTTCTGAGAAACTGTGATCCTTAATTAGTTGTTCAGCATACTTGCAGATTCGCATTATTTGGCCTTATTAAATCTGCTTTATAAAGCAAAGGGCTTGGTGTAAAAAACAATTTTTCTCAGGTTTTAATGAAGTATTTTATGTTAGTACAAGAAAGGACTTCTACTGCTACATAACTTTTTACACAGAATTCATCAAAGAATCATAGAATGGTTTAGGTTGGAAGAGGACCTTGAAGATCATCCAGTTCCAACCTCACTGCCACAGACAGGGACAACTCCCACTAGACCAGGTTGTTCAGAGTCCCATCCAATCTGGTTTTGAATTCATGTCTTCCTGCTCCCTCTGACAGTTTTAGCAGGTGTTCAATGTACTTTTTACAATTCTTTTTGAAAGATGATCAGAAAAACACAGAACATTAGAAGGGATCCGTCCAAGCTTAACACGTTTTTTAGCCCTTTTCCCAATACAGACTGAAGAGTCCAGTACTCAAGATTATGTCTTTATTATCTGAGAAACTGCTCTGCTATGATACCCACAGCTGTTTAATATGAGAACAGAGCAACAGTGCTCACGGCTCCTATTGTATCTTGTAGGCAAGAGAGATGACAAAATTCACTTGACAATCAATCTCAAATTTAAACTCAAAGGACACTAAACCAAGACAGAACTTTAACAGGAGTCAGTGGAGAGGAAAAATGGGGGAAAATAGAAGAAAAAAAGATTTTTTTGAAAATCTTTACAAAAAATAATTTGGCACAAATGAGACTTTGAAATAAGGAATATTTTAAGTGTTGCCATAAAATCTATCACATTTATTCTCAACAAATATACCAGCCTATGTTTAACTTACACAAACATGATTTTTTTTTTCTAATGCAACATGCAAGCTCAGCTATATGTTTAGTAATAGTGGATTGCTACTAAAATATTGATTCTTATGTTAATTACTATTCCAAAAAACAACAAACCCAGAAGTAAGCATGCCTGAATCTAGCACTTGAAAGAGGCTTTGACTTCTGATTACCACTCACCAGTATTTTGCCTACTATTCTGAAATCAGTCAGAATATTATATCAATAGAATTCATGATTTTGAAACTACTTGAGTAATGACTTTATTTTGATGAGTTTGACTTTTCCTGAACTATTTTTGCTACTGAAACCAGTAAGGATCCATTAATTCAGACTTATGTTTGCATGAAAAAATTCAACATTTGTTATAGTATTCCTATTAAAATACATAACCAGGATAGATAACCCCTATATATGGATAATTTTATAATTTAACAAATCTATGGTTTATTTTATTATTTGAAATCAAATTACATATGAAAAATTTACTAGACTGAATTCCGCAGCTCCTAGAATAAAAATGTTTGGCCATTTTTATTTAACTACAGCAACAAAAATGAAGTCAAGGTGCTTCCAGTGAATTACCCTAGTGACTTGATTTCTTCATCTACTCCTTCTTTAAAATGAACAGGCATAAAAGTTTCATAAATATTGAAATTAAATAAGCCTAGCTGAATGTGAGATGTGGAGCAAAAGCAATAACCAATTCAGTAAATACTACCATTACACCTTTTTCTCTTTNTTTTTAACCTGGTTTCTTTTAACTTCAAAAGAATCATTATAATTATAACTAGCAGAAGAAGATAGTCTTAAAGTCACATCTTTGAAAAAACTGAAAATGAAGCATCTGCTGAAAAAAAAAAAGTGTTGATTTTTCAACACAGTTATCTGCTAAAAATATTTATTGATAAAACACAGAGAACACAGAAACATGATGGTATTGAAATCTGACAAAGAAAAAGAAATAATGTGGAAACTTAAGAATAGCTACTAATAGAATCATAAAATTAGAAGAGTGCAAGGTTTGTTTGTATTTATGTGACTTGCATAGCCACTCTTGCAGTAAATTGAGGGCATATAATACAATAGTTAGTGCAGGGTCAATATAATCCTCTTGCAAACCCTAACTATAGACCAAAAGAATAAAAATTACTTGTGGCAATCATTTGTTCTCCCAAGTACACAGTGCATATGAAGCATCACTTACTGTCAACACCAAGAGATTTCACAGCACAGCAAAAGACTACATATTACCATGAGGCTGTCCAGAAGCCATTGGATCTAAAGGATGAATTTGATGAGTCTACTTGTAGTAAACTCAGGTTCCAGCTCTGAATAAAGCAAACCTGGAGACAATGGTTTCAAAATATTCAAACTAGTAACTGGGATATAGATGAACATTTCATCGTTTTATTGCTATGGCTCAATAGCTATTTTCCAGAAAGACATCTAGCCAAAACATTGATCTCTAAAAATAACCTGCTACACATTTCATTTCTTGATGCAATATCACGCGTTAAAGAGATGTTCTGAAAAGTTGAAAATAGTTATTTGTTTAAATGCCAGTTTAAGATGCTCAGGGTTATCAAAAGGAACACCTCAGTAGTTCCCTTAACTTCATGGAAGTTCTTTAAATCTACAAGCTTAAAATGGACAAAAAAATGGCTTACGTAATAAAGGCCCAGTGGTTAATTAGAGCCAATCTCAAGGCTCAAACTATCTTAACCTAATAATCTTTTTATTTTTTCTTTATTTTTTCTTTTTTTTTTTTTCTTTTTTTTTCCCCCAGCTTTAAAAGAGCTACATTCCTTGTGCATGGATAGATATTTCAGAAGGGAATGACTTTCTGTTCTCCCTAGTGCCACTCAGGAATCACACAGAGGTGACAATAGCAGGACTGCTTCAGAAAACTTCCAGAAGAGCCAAGAACAACTGCTGGAGTCTCCAGCAGCACAAGCAGTAGCAGCGTAATGTTGTCTCCCTCCATTTGCCAAGACCATTTCAAAGAAAATACTCTATACCCTTGGAAATGTCAGGATTTGTGGATTGCCAGCATGGCAAGTCCATGGTTTAGAAAAAGTGTTCTAGTGTAGCATAGTTTAATTTCAAATCTACCCCAGGATTCCTGTCCCTGCTAGTGGATGCATACATAGATTAGATTGTTCTGCAAGATGTACTTCGTGTATGTCTGGTTTAAACTGCAAAACTGGCTTTATTGGTGAGCAGCTTTTCTCAGTATGGTTGCTATCAACTCCACAGCTTCTGGAAAATTGTACTATCTTTTATTTAAGGTAAAAACAATCCACTAACAACAGATGTCTTGAATATTTTTCAGTCTTGATAAACTACAATTCTTCAGTCTATACTTGAACAACTATATAATATCATTCTAACTCCTCAAATTATTGAATTTTAAATATTTGAAAAAAAATTTTCTCAATGGAATTTTTTAGAAAGCTAAAAGACAAATATCTATTTGAGATTTGGCCATGTTTTGCAAAGATTTATTATTGAGGAAGAGCAGAATGAAAAAGAAAAAAACAGATAATAATGTGGGTTTTTTAAAAATCCCAAACCTTTTTTTCCTTTGCTTTTCTACAGTGATGGCAATAATTATAAATCCACTTTGATTCTCATCAAGCAGGAATCATTCTCATGTTAAATTTACCTTTTCTTAATAGAATTTAAGGATTAGAATTTAATGTTTTTTTACTGGAGTGTGTTAGCTGTTTATTCTTTTATGAATATGCATCAAAAATGAATTTTCTTAGTTAAGAAACGAATCTCAGAAAGAAACCCAACAAAAACAAAGTTTATTGAGAACTGCACTCCACTGTACTTTCAGGTGGAGCAGCAGATATGTCTGGAAGACATCATTTTCAAAACTGAATTCCTTGAAAATATTAAGCTGTCCAACTTGTCATGTCTGCAAACATAAATGTTTCCAGAGCCATGAACATAAATGTTCATTTCTGTTTGTGTGTAATGAGAAAAATAAAAACTGTTCCAAGATTCTAAAAGGTTTTAGCAATCAGCACTTAATGCAATTCCATACTTGCCAGGTGAGGGGCAAGACACTGAAGTGTCAACATGAAAAGAAAAATCTCACTCTTTTCTTCAGTCTGCTTAACAAGAAATGCAGGGTCAGCAGAATGAGCCCTTGTGTGTGGGTGGTCCTGAGGCTGTTCCCGTCCAACGTGAGAGCTGCTCAGCAGCTGCTGCTCAGAGGATTCCACAGCACACCGCTGATGCTGCTTAAACAGCATTAACTTTAGCCCAGCCACCATGCATTGAGCTGTTCTAAAAATATGATGCTGCAGAGAAAAACTGATTTTTGGCTGTTAAAGCCCTGTCCTCCTTTATGCTGAGAAAGCTCAGACGAATACCCACAGAGATGCTTCTGAGGTCTATTAAGAAGAAACAGCATGGAGCTTGCAGTCGCATCAAAGATACTGTATCAGATCAGTGCCACATAACAAATTACCACAGTCTTAAATGGTGAGGAAAAAACAGTGTGAACAAGAGAGGCTGATATAATTAATGTTTCCACTTTAATAGTTATCATTTGGAGAATTTTAGTTTCACAGTAGTTAAGTAGCTTAAAGAAATACTTATATTGGGTGTTGTATTTTAGTGTTGACTCATAGACAGTTGTTCCATAAATCAAGTTCCAGCATTGATAATGATATTCAAAAGTATAGATATGTCACATCTGATATTTTTTATTTGTCAGAGAACTATTTTTCTATGTGTTATACTCGCTTACTTTTGAAAAGCGAGTTTGGTTTTGGTGGAGTCTAACTAACATCCAAGCCTGTTGAGAGTCCATTGGGGTTTGGGGAGTTTGGGATTTGGTTTAGGGTTTTTTTGGTTTGATTTGGTTTGATTTGATTTGGTTTGGGGTTTTTTTTTTGAGGGGTTGTTTTGTTTTGCTCAAGCAGGAACATAGGAACAAAGAATTTCAAGATCAAAAATGTTCCTTTTTTAGTCTCTTCTTATGAAAATGTACTCCTGTCATGCTGCAGGCACCTCTGTGGGACATTCTTTCAAAGGAATCCTCCCATTTATACTACCTGTATGACAGGGGGCATGCTCCAGTCATGCCAGACTGTTCTGAGAGACAAGACAAGAAATGTAGGATTCCATCTGAGCACAAGAAAAAACTTTTTTAATGTGAAGGTGTTTAAACACTGTCATAGTTTGTCCAGAGAGGTTGTGGTGTTTCCTTGGAGATATTCAAAAGTTATCTGGACGTGGACCTGGGCAAATTATTTAGCTGACTGTGTGTGAGCTGGAGGGGTGTAGATGGTATCAAGAGGTCCTTTCCAACAACAAAAATTCTGTGGCTGGAACACTAACTCCATGTTGGGATAAACCAGCTATGAGCTGTGCAGCTTCTAGGTACTGAGATAGTTTAGTGGGCTCTTGTTTGGAATTGCTGCACCACAACCATCACTCAGCAGCTACTTCATCTTCTTCCATTCTACTCGCATCTGAAAATTTGTTATCTTGTGAAGTCACATCTTTCTGTGGATTTTACAAGCAGCTGAGATACACAACAGTATTTGTGTTGAAATGCAAACATGAGTGCAAGGTGATGGCAAGCAGTATGAATCTGATCTTTACAGTTTTTGAAAGGTGCCTACAGTGTGTGTGCCAGGGAGCCCCAAGAGGTCAGTTGATCCCTGGGGCAGGATGAGCTGGGAGTTGAGAGTAGGTATGGCATGGGCAGGGCAGGGCAGGGCAGTGCTCTCCCTCATGATGCACCTGGGTAGAGTGGTGAGGGACAGGATCCATAGGCAGTCCCGGACAGGATGGAGTGGCAGGTCAAATCCAAGGTGAGCCCAAGAAAACCCTCAGGAAGGGAGAAAATACAGCTTACAATGTAGGTCTATCCAGGAAATCCACAAACCAGGACATCAGGAGGCAGGTCTGAGCCCAGGGATGCCTACAACTTAACTCAAGGCAGCTCTTCATTTGCAGGCATGAGCTTGAACAAAACCCACTGGCCATGGGCAGAGGGTGTAGATGCTAGCAGTAGATGCTACTTTTATTTACTGTTTGTATTGTACCAAGAATCTGAAACAATTTTCATTAAACCAATTATTTTTGTAATTGTGTTTGATGCCTATAGTCAAAAGTATTTATGAAACATTAATACAATGTGTTTATCCTTTTCTTTAGTTTTCTTTCCTCCTTTGAAAGTATGAAGTGATTTTATGTTTTCTCTTGGTATCTGGCAGTTCTATTGCATGTACAGAGTTTTAAAGAGAAATCCATGTATTTCTGTGTTAGTTCTTTCTATTATTATTGTTGTTATTA
>VYXD01010588.1:13479-36206 GCA_013397195.1 Hylia prasina | reverse complement strand
TTTTCTTTTTTTTTTCTTTTTTTGCTAAACCCCGACTGCCTCGGCACAACTTTTGTGTGTGTGTTGAAGGCCACCAGACTCGAGCCCTTCCACTGTTTTGGGGAGAGGAGCAAGGAGGGAGAAGGGAATCAGCTCAGCTCTGGGAATTCCTGCTGACGAGGGAAAAGTTTTATTGTGTCTGCTCTTGTTTTCCGCAGATAAGAGCGGGGCGAAGGGAGGGACTCGATCACGGGGTCACTTCCTAAATTCCCACATTTAGATTAATTATTACACTCTTCCCCGCGCACCGGGCTGTTAATTAGCCGAGTTTTCCTGCTGGAAGGCAGAAGTCCGGGAGTGGAAGGCGCTCCGCCCCGCCGGGAAGGGAGATAAGAGGAATCCCGGTTTTTCCTGGAGGATCCCAGTCCCGGTCACATCCCGGCGTGGCGGAGGAAGGACAGGAGAAATGTCTCTTCCTTCTCCTGCCTCATCCCCACCCCTGAAAGTTGGGAATGCCCCTCTGATGTGGAAATTTCCCCCGGGAAAAAAAAAAAAAATTCCGGGGGGTTTCAGAGGTGCCCGCAGCCGCTTTTCCCTCCTCCGTCCCTGCCCGCAACCTCAGCGTTCTCCCCCCCGCAGCTTCTCCAGGAGCTGGGAAAACTGGGAAAATTTCACCTGGAAATAGCCAGGAGAAAATACAAATTGAAAAAAAAAAATATTAATCAACCCCCACCTGAAAATTAGGAAAAAATTCATTAGGAGAATGAAATTCCACCGGGAGGGTGGGCAGGGAGGCACCTGCTGGCTCGTCCTCACCGTCACTCCCCAAATCCTCTCTCCTGAGGGATAAATCCTGAAAGAATTTGCCACATCTCGGTGGTTTTCTACTAAATATTAAGTGTTTGCAAAGCCATTTTTAAAATCGGGGTTTTTCTGATCAGGGGGGGAAAAAAAAATTCAGTTCAGATCATTCCTCTGCTGTCAATATTTTAGTTTGCATCGGACAAAAAGCGCCGAGTTTTATCGAGTATTTGTCATTTTTATTCATTGTGGGAACAAAAAGAGGCAGACAGAGAGTTTTCTCCTCACATTTTAAAAAACCCACTAAAAAATCTGCGGGATTGGGATATTATTTCAAACCAAAACCATCAACTTTCACTGGTTGCTCCTAAATTTAAGAATGATTCTGAAAGACTTATAAAATAACTCACAACAACCAGTAAGGTGCCGTATAAATTCATTGTTCAAATGCTGTTAAGGATCCAAATCTCAATTTAAGAGGCCACTTTGGATTAATTGATGCAGGAGAAGTAAATTTAGATACCCCACAGCACTGCAAGCCTGATATTCTCCCTGCTCCTCTGGAAATACAAATTTTTAGAGGTAAAAAGTACAACAAAGTCCTTGATAACTCCAGTAACAAGTCCCAGCTTATCTGTTTAGTCTTTTTTCTAATGTCAATATTTGTATTTCTGTTTCTATTGTCTGTGACTTTCAAGTCTAGTTTCTTTTCTGGGCTGGGTCAGTTTTTGACTCGTTTTTCAGATTTTCTTCCCGTTTTTTTATCGCCGAGGTTGGGATTTGAAAGCTTCAAAACATTTCTGTCGGAGACAATTGCCCCTGGATCCCTGAAAAAACTTTCTGAAACCTTAAAATCCTGGCATAAACTCCCTTAAATTCCATATTTGCATGGCAGGGTAATGCCCTGATTTTCCACTTTCCCCGTTTTTTTCTCTGTTAGATGTGGATGCATCAAGGTTTTGCAGGAGTTTTTAAGAACTGGCCGCGGAGTTGCTGATTTTGTGACGATTTCCAAGCTCCGACATTTCCAGCAGGGCCTCATTTCTGCCAAAATCAGGGAAATCTGAAAAGCCGAGCTGAGAGCAGGCCCAAAAAAACCCCAAATTACAGCACAGAGAGGAGAACAAAAACCCAAAAAATCAGGGCCGGGGAGGAACGGGGAAAGAGGAAGTTGAAATCAAGATGTAAAGAGGGAATTTTGACCCAGAGATTTTAGCTTTGCATGTGGAAGTGAAAATCAGGGCTAGGGGTGAGCAAAGGGAGAGGACAGAAGTGAAAAGCTCAGCCTCCTGTGGAATAAAAAAAAGCTGGGAAATACCTGAAAAGGGGAAATCCTCTCATATTTTGGGAGGTGGCTGTGGCTGGGGAATAAGAATCAGGGCTGGATCAAGTAAAGGAGGTGCTGCTCCTGTTTTTTAAAAGAGAAATAAAATCGGGTTGTGACAAACTTCAGCCAATTGAAACTGCCTGGACTGAAGTCAGAAAATGTTAAGAGGAAGGAAAATCTCGAGCTGCAGCTCAGAGGACGCAGTGCAGGGCTGGTTCCTCTTCCAGAGGGCAAAAGAGGAATTAAAAACAAGCTGGGTTTTTATCTCTGGGTTTGTTTTTTTGGGGGGTTTGGTTTGGTTTTTTTTTTTGTGGTGGTAGTGCTGTGGAATTGGGGAAACAGCAAAGGGCTCTAAAGAAAATCAGACAAAATAATTCAAGCTCTGATTTTTGTCAGAGGACACGGAGAGAGATCCCGGACGTCCGTGAAATTCCAGCAGGTTGAATTTGTTTGGGGAGTTCAAGAAAGATACAAGAAAAATAAAAATTTTCATCATTAAACCAGTGTGAACAGAATATTTAAGTTCAGAAATCTTTATATTTCTCACCAAAAACCCAGTGAATCCTGTGTTCCTAAAGGTTTGATGGATTCTGGCACCACGGAGCGGAAATATTTTGGGAAAAGGGGAAAGTCTTTAGTTCAGGTCATGATTTCCATCCATCCACTCAAGGGTGAGGTCTAAAATTTATTTGCTTTATGCTCCTGAAGGAAAAAAAAAGAATTGTTCAGTAAATTGGGATTAAACATTTGACTGAGGCCTGATTTTCCATGGCCTTGCTCTGGATTTCTGCTTGGGCAGCTCTGTTAAGAGCTCCTGATATAAATCAAACCATCGAGGGCTGTTACCTGAATTTATTTATTGACAATTACAGAGATTTTGGAAAGCTCATTTTGTGTATTTTTCATCTCAGAGCATTTTTCATTTCACGCCATGCCGGGTGTTTCGGGGGTGAAGAAAAATTTCTGTCCAACCATTAGGAAAAATCGGGTTTAAAAAGGGTAGAAATTCACGATGAGGAGTAAAAAAAAAAATGCATTTTCAAGAATATAAGCTATGGCAATATGCTGATATTTTAAAAATTCACTGTATTAAGTCCTTTGGTTCTCCAGGAATCAGGGAGAAGAATTTTTTATCCGGATTGGAAAACATTTTAGTGCAGCAACAAATCAACGGCCATTTAGCAGCGGGCACGTGCAAAATTTATCATTTCAGAGCTACCAAATTCTGTCACCAAACTGAAAATCCCTTGATCAGAGAGCAGCAAAGGGGACGACATTGGGGGGAAGAAGAGGATTCCCATTCCAGCAAACCGGGAACGATTCCTCCAACACCCGCTTGGCCCGCCCAGGTTTTCACCGCGGCTTCTTCGCCCCGGTTTTACCTCTCAACAAAAACAAAGCAAACTGAGGGTTCTGCTCTTGCTGTTGCAGGTGGTGGCCCTGGGGGACGTCCCCGACGGGACCCTGGTGACGGTGATGGCCGGGAATGACGAGAATTACTCGGCGGAGCTGCGCAACGCCACGGCTGCCATGAAGAACCAGGTGGCGCGGTTCAACGACCTGCGCTTCGTGGGCAGGAGCGGCAGAGGTACGGGGAGAGGGGGATGCTCCAGCTCCATCCCCAGCCCCTGGACGTGGAGTTGGGAGCTTTTTTATCCACCAGGGAATGCTGGAAAATGTAGTGCGGTTCCGTTCCAAAGGCGTGGGGTGAGGTGGGTGGGTTTTTGTGTTTCCGCGGTTGCGCCCAGCCCGTTTTCCACGTTGCTGTGATTTTTAAGTGAAATCCCATTGGGGGAAAAAAGGTGAGAACCCACCCAGAGGGTGACATTACGACTCTGGCAGCTGCCCCTGATGATTTAGGCAGCACAGTATTACCCGTGGTTAGGTTTAAGCGGCAGGTTTTCAATTTAAAATGAGAAATTTCAGCTTGTGGTCATCTCAGCAGCGCTCTCTGCAAAAACTGATCTTTGCAACAGAGAGAGTCAGGCTAAAAATACAAATAATTCCCACACAGACCTAAAAATTTCACAGGTTCCTGGCCTGCTGAAGGCTCTTTCTCTGACCTTTTTTTCCCTCAAAATTCAACAGTCACAGCAGTTGATGTCTCCTGCAACATGGAGAGGAGAGACCAGGCAGGACAGAGGGGTTTAAAACCAGATTTATCTCTGCCATAACCAGTAATTACTGGTAGAAATAAAAAGGCTTTTGGAGCATAAGTTACAAATAAGAGTTGAAGTTGACTTAGAGTGGGGTGATATAAAAATATTAGGAAGCTGCAAACAGCACCTGATGCGTTGCCCATGAGTGGGCAGGTGCACAAAGCTTCATCCCCAAAAAAATGAGCAGAATTCCCTTTAAAACTTCACTCCTCCATCCTCAATCCTATCAATTCCAAGAGAAGCACTTCAAATAAACCAATAGAATGGTGAGGGAACCCCCAAAGAGAAGCCAGTGAGTTGTGGCTCAGAAAAAGCTCAGGAGAAGGAGAGGCCTTTTTTAAGGTCAGGGATGAAAACCTGTCACATTTCCAGCGTGAATTCAATTGGTTATTTTATTGTGTATTTTCCTTCTGTTTAATTTGTCTTTAAAGTTGGAATGGGGCATTATGGTATTCCAGCGTTATTCCGGGATAATTTAGTGACAGGGCAGCACCTCCTGAACTTCAGGAGGTCTCATTTCGGAGCAATTTGTGCTCTGGTGTCCCTGAGAAGTCAGGGATTGCTGCCCCTTCCTCACCTTCCCCTCCCTCTGTTCCCATGTGACACCCGAGCCGTGTCCTGGTTCCACACGCGGGTTCCTGATTTTCAGGAGAGTCCCAGAGCTGACCCACTTCTGGCTTTTATTCCAAACGGGAGATGTGTCAGGCTGGGGAGCGGGGAAGTTCTCCTGATTATACACAACAGCCTTTCCTCGCCTTTGAAGTGAAAAGCACCCGTGGACACCCCTCCAACACAAACACCGCCACAACGCTGCGAAAGCGCGGCCCTGCCGGAGCACTAAATACATTTTAGGAATAAAACCCCCATCCAGTTTTCCTCTGGGTCCTGCAGGGTTTTTAGCTGAGGGTACAGAGGCAGCAAATTGTGTTGTTTGGGCCGTCTTCAAATGGAAAACACCCGCAGCTGGGAACGTCGCCTTGTAATGCCAGCGAGGAATAATAATAGGGTAATGCAGAGCAAATTATATCCATTTACTGAAAACATGAGAGATGCTGTAATGTCTAAAAGTATCAGTCATTAAACGTGGTCATTTGGAATATTAAAGGTACCACCTTTTCAGTAAATGGAATTTGCATTATGATTCAGAGCTGACTGTTTAGAAGATTCAAATGAATAGCTGGCAGAGTGCTGGAGAAGCTCATAAAAACAAACCTGTAGTTCAGTTCCTGGCCATGGTAATGAGGCTGGAAATCATAACAGGCAACTGGGGGAGCCTCAAGGTCAAAATCCAGCAGCTGGGACAAAGCAGGCCCTATTTCTTGGGAACAGGGAACCCTTACCCTGCTCCTTTAGCCGCTCACGGGCACCAGCCTGGGGTTTCCAGGTGTGATATCCAGATCCAGGTGCTGAGGATCATTGAAGTGGAGGGATTTGGGAATGCTGCGTGCTGTTAGTCAGGTTCAACATCCTCACCTGCCCATCTTTGGGGCGGTGACTAATGGATGCTTTTGTTTACTCCTCCGCCAGGGGATTGTTTTCCAAAGGTGGGGATTGTTTGCCTTTGTGCGGGATTTCGGGAGCTGCTGTTCTGCAGCATTTCGCACAAAGCCTGCAGCAGAAGGTGGCTGCTTCAAAGGGCACTGCTGCCTTTGATACTTGGCTGCAGGAAAATGAACCCCGACTTTGTTTGCCGTGGAATGTTTGAGCTGGGATCAGCTCAGTGCCACCGGTGATAATGCGGTGCCAGGGGCGTTGTGCGAGCAGGGGCTGAGAGTTCACCTGGGTTCAGGCCACGGCGGGGGCTCCTTGTGTGTCCCTCAGGGGATTCAAAATCCTTCTTTTTAATCCCTGATGGAGAATCAGGGATGGGTTTGAGTGGTGATCATAAAATCCTCATTAAAATCCCCTCAGCAGCCACAGCTCTGTCCCTTCCGAGGAGGAAATTCCCGTTCTTGACGCTTCATAAATAATTTCGGTGTCCTCCATGAAATCCAGCAAGACAGTCTGTATCAAACATTATTTTCCATGTTTGCCTCCTGCTTTTGGGAAGGTCTCAGCAAATGCCCCTGATCTGGGGGGGCAATTTCCCCTCATCAATATTTGGCACCAAATATCGGCCAAAGTTTCAGCCTCGTTCTGTGCCCAACACCCAGAGTTTGCCCCGTGCTGCTCAGCCTCGTTTAGAGTTAAAAACCCAAAACATTTGATTTTCTTCACACCCAAAATAGGAGCGAGACTGTCACAAGTCACCCAAAACCTGGGCATGTGGTAGAAAAGCAATTTGGCTTTTTTTTTTTCGTCAACCAAAGAGATTTCCATTGGATTTGGCCGGGATCCAAGGCTCCGATTCCTCAGCCCAGTTGGAGAATGCTACTGGGCAAACCTGCCCGTCTGGCTCGGGAGCCCCACCGAGTCATTTCGGGAAGAAAAATGTCCTTTTAAAACTCCAGCCAATCTCAGCCTGCCCCCCTTTGGCCTGATTACCTGCTTAAAACAAAATTAATCTTGATTTTTCGCCCTCCGTTCGTGAACGTTCCAAGCTTCCAACTGCTCCTGCTGCAACGTATCCCTGTTTTTTTAGTGGATAAAGAACCGGTTTAGGTCACTCTGATGAAATGGATCTGATGCAAAAAGCCTGACACCGTAGAAGTTCATTGGCTAAAATGAAAAATAAATAGTTATTTTGGAGAGGGAAAGCTCCGTGGCTTGGGGAACATGAAATAGTTTCCTCATGGAATCACTAATCCCAGTTCCTATCTTCTTTGGAGGATGTAAGATTCCAAAAAATCCCAACAAATAAACATGTTTTCCAGATGAAAATGATTATTAATGGGTTATCCTAAGAGTAGCTAATGGAGAAGTGTCTTGGCTTGCTGCAGGAGATCTCAATCTAAACCTGAGAGTTGGAGCTCCAGGAGAGTTCTAAAACCTCCACCTTGGAAAGGATGGAAAAATCAAATCCGTGCGTGTATTTCCTCAGGATTAGAGGAACTGGAGTAAATTTTGTGGTATTTTTCAATTTCCACGGAGCCAAAGCAGGTGTAGCTTTGTAGAACGTGGGAGATTTCACCAAGCACACTTTCTGTTGTCAGGACTCTTCCCTCTGGATATCATTCCCAGGGAAAAAAAAAAAAAAATCACTCTAAGACAAAAATCTCAAAAATACTCAAACTCCAAAAATTACTGGCCAGGATTCCAAATCCAATTATTTTTATTGGTCTTCCCAAGCCAGAATTTTGCTGCTTCTTTGCAGGCTGCGTTATTTGAGCACTTGGTTGAAATTGATTTTACTTTTTTTTTTTTTTTTGACCGAAACGCACTCAAAATTATAAAAGTATGTGCAAAACAGAGGATGCTGCCCTTCAGCAGGGTCGTAAAACCAGTATTAAGCAGGCGTCCAGGTTCTGATCCAAGCCTTTGGAATGCTGCAGGGGACGTGGGATCAGATCCTGGAGTCACAATAAGCAGGGTTTGCCAGATGGGATGAAAATAGGAGAGATCCGTCAGCAGTCAGCTGGGGAAAAGGGCCAACTGATAGAGTTTAAAATGAAATATTTTTCCGGAGTTTGGATTGATAAGGATGTGGCATTTGAAGGATGCTACAGCCAGCGGAAGGGAATGGGGATTTTTCTTTGGATATTGGGAAGAAATTCTTCCCTGTGAGGGTGAGGAGGAGCTGGGATGGTTCTCCCAGAGAAGCTGTGGCTGCCCCTGGATCCCTGGAAGTGCCCAAGGCCAGGCTGGAGCAACCTGGGCTAGTGGAAGGTGTCCCTGCCCGGAGAACTGGATGATCTTTATTGTTCCTTCCAATCCTAAATCATTCCATGATTTCGTGACTCAGTGAAAGGAAGGGGCTGTGCCCTGGGTGTGTGTTAGAGGCTCATCTTCCACGACTCTTCTCCCTCTATTTTGTTCTGAACAGTCAATTTTCCCCTAAAAAACAGCAGCCAGAAGCGAGAAATTTATTTTTAAGTGATTTAGGGTGGCTTGGTTGCACCATTAATTTGAGCCAAGATATCCATGCAATCCCAGTGAGGCTGAGCAGCAAACCCAGCCCTCCAAGGGGATGGAAACCTTGGCAGGGAAATGATGGAAGGAGGAAAGGAGAGGAAAAGCTTTTCCCAGTGCCCAAGGTGCCTTGGGCTCGCTCCGAGCAGCTGGGGTTGTGCAAATCTCCAGTTGTGGAATTAACCCCATGGATGATGCTGCTCCTCACAGGGCTTGGAGTCCCAAAAACCATCCTGTGGGATGAGGCTGGCCCTTGGCAGGGATGTAATGGCAGGAGAAGGGAGAGGAAAAGCCTCTCCCAGTGCCCAGAGTTCCCGGGGCACTCTTGCTCCGAGCAGCAGCAGTTGTGATTGAGGAATTAACCCCATGGATGATGATGCTGCTCACAGGGGTTGGAGTCCCAAAAAACATCCTGTGGGATGAGGCTGAGCAGCAAACCCAGCCCTCCAAAGGGATGGGAACTCAGCAGGGATGCAGTGGCAGAAGAAGAGGGGAAAATTCCTTTTGCAGTGCCCAAGGTGCCCTGGGCTCGCTCTGAGTAGCTGGATTTAGTAATCCCTGATTGAGGAATTAAACCCACAGGTGATGCTGCTCCATGCAAGGCTTGGACTCCCAAAAAACCATCCTACAGGATGAGGCTGAGCAAACTCAGTCCTGCAAAGGGAACTGCAGCAGGGATGCAGTGGCAGGAGAAGAGGGGAAAATCCTTTCACAGTGCCTGAGGTGCCTTGGGCTTGCTCCGAGCAGCCGGATTTGTGAGTCCCTGATTGAGGAATTAACCCCACGGATGATGCTGCTCCATGCAGGGCTTGGACTCCCAAAAAACCCATCCTGTGGGATGAGGCTGAGCAGCAAACCCAGCCCTCCAAAGGGATGGGAACCTCAGCGGGGATGCAGTGGCAGGAGGAAAGGAGGGGAGAAGCTTTTCCCAGTGCTCAGGGTTCCTTGGGCACCCTCGCTCTGAGCAGCCAGGCGTATGAGTCTCCAGCTGTGGAATTCACTCCATAGATGATGCTGCTCCTCACAGGGGCTGAACTCCCAAGAAAACCATCCTGTGGGATGAGGCTGAGCAGCAAACCCAACCCTCCAAAGAGATGGAAATCTCAGCAGGGATGCAGTGATGGAAATCTCAGCAGGGATGCAGTGACAGAAGAGGGAAAATTCCTTTTGCAGTGCCCAAGGTGCCCTGGGCTCGCTCTGAGTAGCTGGATTTAGTAATCCCTGATTGAGGAATTAACCCCACAGGTGATGCTGCTCCACGCAGGGCTTGGAGTCCCAAAAACCATCCTGTGGGATGAGGCTGAGTAGCAAAGGGATGGGAACCTCAGCAGGGGTGCAGTGGTAGGAGAAGGGGAGAGAAGCTTTTCCCAGTGCCCGGATCCGGGAATCCGCGATTGTGAAATGAACCCCATGGATGCTGCTGCTCCTCACAGGGGTTGGGCTCCCCAGAACCATCCCATGGGATGAGGATGAGGCCTGCAGTGGCTGTGCCAGCTCCCAAAAAACCCCTCTCTCCGCCTCATCGCTAAAGATTTCATCGGGGCAAATAAACTCCCGCTCCGAACGCGTCAACAGGAGAAAAATAATGGCAGAGGGCTCGGAGAACTTCCTGTCTCCGGGAGCATTCCTGCTGTAAACAGTGGCCATGCCAAGTGCTGAACCACTGCCCTCAGTCCAATAACAATAAATCTATTTTTTGGTTCTGCACGGCTCCGCTTGGACGTTTTTTGCAGCGGCGAGGATGAGGCAGACGCCACCCTCGGAGCGTTTTCCCAAGTTTTTATTTTTTTGTCCTGATAAAAGGGCTTCCCAGAATGTTGTTTAGGGAAAACAAAGTACCTCTCTAGATGAAAAGGTTACATAGTTTCGAGAGATCTGTTTGCCCTGCAGCTTCTTTCTTGTTGGTTTGATTTATTTTTTTTTTTAATTTGTTTTTATTTTGCTGTTTGTTTTTTTTCGGTGCCACCCTTCAGAACTCCTGGAGTTCTGGTCAAAATATACTGATTTTTGTGGGGGTGTGTGTCCCCCACATCCCAACTCCGATCAGAGCAGCTATTTTGTCACCAGAATAAAATCCCGCCGGGAGATAAATTAGGCTTAGGGCTGGCCGGGGAAGTTGAGCAGGAGTGAGGATGCTGCAAATCAGCAGCTCACAATCGCTGTCAAGAGAGTCTTTTCCAGCACAGTCATGTGCATAAACCCTCATCTGGCTAAATCAGACTCTGTTCCCTTCCAAAAACCCTTCAGGAGCAGGGAAAAATATTAAAAATAGACTTTTTTTTTTTACAGTTTTCAATTTCTTAATGCTGCTTCTCCCCCACCTTCTTTTCCCCCATCCTGCTCCCCAGTGTTTCCCCCACCGTATTATCTCCACAGAGTTTTCTTGGCCTCTCCAAATCATTATTCTCTTCATCTCTGCCCTCTTTCCTCTCTCTCTGGATGATTTTCTGGGAGTCCCCTTGGAGAGCTGCAGCCTCTGGGCAGAGGCTGGGAATTCTGTGCAAACCTTTAGCATCAGGGCAGGTTGGGGCTCCAAAAAACAACAAGAAAAAAAAAGGGATGCAAGGAACGATCCTGAATTCCTGTTGGCTTTTCCCACTGAACCCGTGTGAGGAGGGAGAGGGAGGAGGTTCTGGAGAGGGAAGGAGCTGCTGGAAGGCTCAGAGCCATCAGAGCTCTCCAGCAGGGCAGTGCTTGGAGCTGTGTGTCCACATCAATTCCCTGAAATTTAGGGAGGAACTGAAGGAAAAAAACTTTGGCAAAGCCACGAATTTTCCACAGGCTGGACTTTGTGCAGAGCCCTGTCCACCTCCAAGGGCACAGAGCTGGAAGTTGGCAGCTTCCAGGTTGGTAACGGCAGCATTATCCCCTTCCCTGGATATCCATGGGGTGACCCTGGGGCTTTTCCGAGCTCTGGGATCGATGTGAGCTGCATTAGTGCAATGCCAGCACGGAGACTCCTTGCTCCAAGCAAATCAGCTCTGAGGAAACAGTCCCAGGGCAGCTGCAGGGCTCAGAGAGCCACTGGAGGAATGGTCAGGTTGGGGTAGATCCGCTTCAGGTGCAATTCCTCACTGCTGGAATGGCCCTGCTGCTGATGGGAGGGTTCCTTGCCTTTCCTGCTCACACAGGGCGTTGTTGCTGTTCCAGGGAATCCAGCCCTTCCCTGCTCCCTGCAGCAGCCTCTGCCTGCAGCCATGCCCAGGTGTCTCCTGTGCTCCTCAGGGCAGGGAGAGGGTTTATCCCCAGCTCCTGCACCGTGCCATGGAATCAGGGAATGGGCTTTGAAGGAAGGGACTGTAAAAATCATCTCATTCCAACTCCCTTGTCATGGGAAGGGACATTTTTCCCTATCCCAGGTTGCTCAGAACTGTATCCAGGCAGGCCTTGGGCACTGCCAGGGATCCAGGGGCAGCCACAGCTATTCCAGGGCCTGCCCACCCTCACAGGGAGGAAATTTTTCGGCATATCTGATATAAACCTGTCATTTTTCAGTTTGAGGCCATTCCCTGTGTCCTGTCCCTGCAGCCCTTGGCAATTGTCTCTCTCCAGCTTTCCTGGGGCTCCTTCAGGCCCTGCAAGGCCACCCTGAGCTCAGCCCAAAGCTTCTCCTCTCCAGGCTGAACCATTCCCCGTGTCCTGGCGCTGCAAAAGGGAGAGGGACTGAGGCAAAATCCAGGTCTCCAAGGGATTTTTCCAGGTTCCCAGGACGATGCACCACGCCATGAATGTGCCTCGGAATGGGATGTGCCAAAAACCACAACAGCCATGACACGAGGTTTGCCTGGCCTGAGGATTAGGCCAAGGATGAGAAAAGTGCTTTGAGGGGAGGAGAAATCACAGGTTCAAACAGAAAAGCAGCCAGAGAATCCCACAATGGTTTGGGTTGGGAGGGATTTTATGGATCATCCCATCCCACCCCTGCCATGGCAGGGACACCTCCCACTGTCCCAGGCTGCTCCAAGCCCCAGTGTCCAACCTGGCCTTGGGCACTGCCAGGGATCCAGGGGCAGCCACAGCTGCTCTGGGAATTCCATTCCAGGGCCTGCCCACCCTCACAGGGAACAATTCCTGCCCAAGATCCCACCCAGCTCTGCTCTCTGTCAGTTTGAAGCCATTCCCTGTGTCCTGTCCCTCCAGCCCTTGGGAATTTCTCTCCATTCCTTGGAGAAGAGCAGCAGCTCCCAAACCACAGGGAGGGGACAGAGGCTGCAGGTCCAGGCCAGGTGACCCCTCTGAGGGCCTGAGCTTGAGCCCTGGAGGGCTTGGGGCTGTTTTTCAGGAGAAGCCCCCTCAGAAATCCCCCTGGACTGGGGGAAGGGGGGAGGTGAGAGGTGGAATTTTGGACTTAATCCCACTTCAGACGGATAAATCCGCTCGTGAATCTGGGCCTTAACCTTTCCATGTCTCTGTCATCCCTATAAAGTCTGGGGGATAATTTCTACCTCAAAAAGCTGATGAATGGTCTGAAATTATAGCTGGGCTCAGGACTATCATTAGGCTTAAGGATCCCCAGGCATTTTCTGCGAGAAGGTGGGAGAAGCTTTGCACTGGGGCCATTTCATCCTGAACTGTCCCTTCCACCTGCTCTTCCTGTTCTTCCCTTTCCCTGAACACCTCAGCAGTGACACAGCACTCAGGACAGTTTGTGGATGCACTTTGTGGAGGTCAGGTCATTTCTGAGCACCCCACAACCAGCCCAAGCTCTGGTCCAGGCGAGCACTTTATTTAAAACAAAAATGATTTTGCACTGAGGGAAAAAAAGGAAATTTCCCTGATATTTAGATCACAGCTTGGAAGCAAAGATTCAGGTTTTGGGGAGCCGATGCATAGAAGCATCAGAAATTTCCAGTAGAGCCATTTCTGGGGGAAAAAAAAAAATTCCATCCTCTCCAAATGCATGTTCAAACATTAGGTTTGTGGCAGTTGAGTATCTCTATTTCAAGCCTTCAGATTTTTTTAATAATAATTCTCATTTCTAAGAGCTCCAGCTGAGATCTCCTTGTGCTGCCACTCGTGCAGGGGCCAGGCACCCCAAGCACTTCATTCCTGCTGGGCTGTAATTATTGTCTCCACCCAAGTTCATAAGAATTTTATGGTGGTTACTGCAGCAGCTCCACGTAGAGGTAGAGGCTGCTTGGCTTTTCCATTAAAAGGTCTTCCTTTCCCTCCCTCCCCACTCCATGGATTCACTGCTTTAATCCATTTTGGAAACTTGATCTGCAGGCTTACAGCCTCAGGCAGCATCCCACCCCAAAAATTCAGCTCCAGCAGGTCCCTGGGGTTGTTTTTGAGGACAAAAAACACCCATTCAGCAGAGGTTGGTGTAACTCTAGTGCACAGACAGGTCCAAGAACCACCACAAAGCCCAAAAGCCGGAATTTCAACAGGACCTCAGGGCGCTGAGGCACCAGTGCTGCTCCTGGAAGCCAAATTCCTGCCACAGCTCCAACAGCCCCACTCTGGAACTGGCACCAGCACACAGGGCATCCCTGGGGCTTTGGGGTTGTGGGGTTGGCAGAGGTGGCTCGTGGCTGTGTCAGCTCCTGGGTGTCACCCTCGGGTGGCTTCTGTGTCCCTGTGCCCCCTCAGGTGAGGCCCCACCTGCAGAGCTGCCCCAGCCCTGGGCCCAGCACAGGGAGCACGTGGAGCTGCTGGAGAGAGCCCAGAGGAGGCACCAGGATGAGCAGAGGGATGGAGCAGCTCTGCTGGGAGNAGATGATTTTTAATGTCCCTTCCAGCCCAAACCATTCTGTTGTAGCACACCCTGTCTTCAGAGACCTCCTTTTTTATATATCCTCTTTTATTTCTATCTTCTCCCAGATTCTCAGTCATTTTCTTACCTTTCTCCTGCTCCAGCTCCTTCCTGATCAATGGCCACGAGCATTTCCTGCCCATGCAACTCAACTGCCACATATTTTCGTGCTCTAAAAACAACATTATTTTGCTTTTGTGGCATCTCTGCTCAAGCACATTCGCGAGGAAAATTGCACCAAGGAGGCAGAAGCAGCAGCCAGAGAGAGGGAGAGCAGGAATCCAGCTGGGATTTTACATCCCAGCCATGAACTTTCCAAGGAATGCCCATCAAATCCAAGCTGCTGGAGGAGAGAAGGGCCATCAGGTGCCACCAGGCTGCCCTTTTCCACACTTGTCAGGCTGGCAGGGCAGGGATCAGCACAGGATGGTGTCACCACCACAGCCCACGGGGAAGTGAAACCCCTCAGCAGCGCAGAAGTGAAACTGGCTGCACACAAATTGTCAAATTCGAGTGTAAACATCTGTCCACCCTCCAAAAAAAAAACAACCCGCAGACAGAAAAACTGTGGCTGTTTTAGTGAGCTCAGTCCCACCCTCGCCACGTTTCACAGCCTGTTGTGCGAGGGGGAGGATTCTGAGGGCTCTGGGTGAAATGCTGAAGGTGTTGCTTGCTCCAGGAAGGGACAAAAAGCAGCTCTGAAGCAGAAATGTGGTTTGAAATTGGCACTGAGGCGTTTCTGGCGCGCTGGGTGTTCATCCCTTCGGGAGGATGTTTCTCTGAGGAAAGGGATTTCAATGTTGGTACCACTGCAGCACAAGAAAAATGGGAAAAAGTGACTTTAGAACCTCCCTCCCGTCTCCTTGAGGCAGCTGAGGCTTCAGGGAGCAGCCCCAGAGCCCTCCAGGGAAGCTCCCCAAGATATTTGTGCTCTTTTGGTATCCTGGGATCCACCTGAAATTCCTCTGAGGATCCCCCAGAGTCGTTTCATCCCTTGATTCAGGCTCTTGCTGTCCCAGGTAGCAGCTCCAGCCTCCTGCCCAGGCTGATTTTTCTCTTTTCACAGAACCTACATCCATCTGAGACTCCTCCCAAGCATTTTTTAGGAATCTTTTCACTTCTCCTCTAAGGAATTAATATCCCAGCTGGCAGCAAAACTCAGGGCCTGAGTTGTCTTGATTTGAACCGAGAGCAGCACCAACTTCCACATCAGGGTTAATATTTCATGTCTGCAGCTCAGGATGATGTTTTTGACTTCTAAAAGGAGCAAATGATCAGGGAAAACCTCCCCAGGAGCAACAGGGACTTCCCTTATCACCCACAGAAGGTAAAATTTCAATCTGAGTGCCTGCTGAGCTGGACAATGTCTCTGTTACTTGATTTCAGTGATGTAATTTGGGTTGCTCAATGTAATTCCTGCGTTGCCTGAGGTTCAAAGTGCCAAAATAATTGGTGCATTTTGGCTGAGCACCGTTATTTGGACTTCACCAAAGTAACTGAAGGGATTCCACCCCAAGACACAACATTCTGGCTCTGGGAGGCCCACAGCAGCTCTGCTGCTTTCCAGCCCAGAACTGGAATTGTTAGCCAGGAAAAAACGTGGGGAAAGGGAGGAAAAGAGTGTGGAGGGCATGTCTGGAGTGCTGCAGGGAGCTGAGGAGGGAAGGAAAAGGGAAAAGCCAGCACCAGCTATGTCCCTGCAGGAATGAGCTGCTTTTTCAACCTTATTGTGAAAAAAATCAAGATTTGGGAGCTGAGGAGGGAAGGAAAAGGGAAAAGCCAGCACCAGCTATGTCCCTGCAGGAATGAGCTGCTTTTTCAACCTTATTGTGAAAAAAATCAAGATTTGGGAGCTGAGGAGGGAAGGAAAAGGGAAAAGCCAGCACCAGCTATGTCCCTGCAGGAATGAGCTGCTTTTCCAGCTTTGTTGTGAAAAAAATTCAGGATTTGGGAGTTGGGAAGGAAAAAGGAAAATCCAGGACCAGCTGGAATGAGCTGCTTTTTCAACTTTATTGTGAAAAAAAATTAGGATTTGGGAGCTGGGAAGGAAAGGGAATGGGAAAAGTCAGGACCAGCCATGTTCCTGCAGGAATGAGCTGCTTTTTCCACCCTTATTATTAAAAAAAAAAAAAAAAANAGCGCTCTTTGTACCCCTTATTATTTAAAAAAAAAAAAAAAAATCAGGATTTGGGAGGTGGGGAGGAAGGGAGAGGGGAAAATCCAGGGCCAGCCATGTCCCTTCAGGAACAAGCTGCTTTTCCACCTTTATTGTGAAAAAAATCCAGTATTTCTGGGGGTTCCAGTTTGCAGCAGGACCCCTTTTGGCCCCGTAGAAATCCAGAACAAAACATTTATTGATTTAGAGCGCTGGAGATTTCATTCTGGGTAAGGAGCTGCTGTGTAAACACAGAGAGAAGAACTTCCTGGAGTGAGAAATGTTCCCAAGGTCAGGTTTATCTGAGCCAGGCTGCTTTGGCAGGAGGGAAGGGGGTGTGTTTCCCAAATTTCCAGTTTGACACGTGCTTAAAGCGGAGAAAAATCCATAAAAATACAGGAGCAGCTCAATTTCCCTCCGTGACTGATTTGCAGGGGCAGTTCTTGGAGTCATGGAGTGGTTTGGGTTTTCCAGGGGTTGGGAGGGACCTTAAAAACCATCCAGTGCCACGAGCAGGGACACCTTGCACTGTCCCAGGGTGCTCCAAGCTGGCCTTGGACACTTCCAGGGGTGGGACAGCCACAACTTTTCTGTGCCAGGGTTTCCCCACTTTTACAGAGAGGAATTCCTTCCCAAAATCCCATCTAACCCTGCCCTCCTCCACCCTTAAACCATTCCTGCCCCTCCATCCTTTGTCCCAAGTCCCTCTCCAGCTGTTTTTGGAGCTCCTTTAGGCCCTGGAAAAGGCTCTAAGTTCTCCCTGGTGCATTTTTTGGGGCCACCACTCTCATTTGGGTGCTTGGGCCGTTGGTCTGTGGTGGTCACAATTTACAAACCACCTCCAGCTGAGGTGAAAAACAGCCTCATTTCATATTTAAATCCAGTGGCATCTGTGGTGCTGCTGGTAAACAAATCATGTGTTTTTGGTTTTTTTTAAATACCTCTTGCTCCAGCTGCAGCTTTTTTCTTTTTTCTTCTGATGAAACAGCCCCAGATCAAACACGAGAGGCAAAACTTTCTTCTGTGCCAAACCCTCACTGGTGGCTGGAGAAAAAAAGCCACGGCCTGAGCACAGAATTCTGCCTCGGGCACCTGCAAAAACTGGGATGAGCAGCTGATAATTCATGAAGGGTCAAGTGATTTCAGCCCTGCTCAGCTTATTGATCAGGTTTGGAGTGCTCAGAGATGAGGACCAGCAAAGATTGGCCCCAGTGTGTGGGAGGTGACGTTTGGGGATGGATATGGAATGTGTGGATGCCATCCTGGAGATGTTTAAATGCAGGAGAGCTCCTGGCTTTGGCAGAGAGCCAGGGAGATGCTGTGAGGAGCCAGAAAAAATGGGGAAAATTGAGCATTTAGTGTGGTTTAATGCCGGTACAAAGGGGCTAAAAGGTAGAAGCTGGATAAAAAACCTCCAAAATAAAATCATCCTGTTTCTCCCTGGAACATGGAATTCTCTCCTTAATGGAATAGAAATGTCTGTAATGTCATTTGAGTTGCATTTGGGTCTTACATTTCATAGTTTGCCATCTATACCTTTTGTCCTTGTCACACAGACACTCCTGGCCACTCTCCTTCTTTTATTTTTCCCTTCTTTTTATTTAATAATTTGCTGTAACAATTTTTTAAAAAAGAAAAAAAGAAAAAAACCCGAACAACCAACCCAAATTTAATGGCAAAAAGCCCGAAAGTAAAAGGCAGTGATCACACCAACCCCATCTCTTTGCCTTTTTCTCCCCCCTCCACTGCCAAATCCCTGAAAGTTTCACTCCTTTTTTTTTTCTGTCCCCACTGGGATGACCCTTTATCCGTGGGTGGCTTTTTCAAAGGGCCAAAATGAAGCGAGAGGTTCGAGTTGTGAGCTCTCTGCCCAACAGTTCCTCAGCTCCCTTTTCCCTCTGCAGCCACGTTTAACAGAAGTGTTCCTCCCCTCCTCAGCAGCCCCAGCTGATGGTGACACGGCTCAGGGATGACTCAGGCGGGACACAGGAGCTTCATGTGACCCTGGTGTCACCCGGGATTCATGTTCCCCCCTCTCAGACATTCCCAGGGGCCGCAGCTCAGCAGCCTCCTGCTCCCTCTAGAGCTGTCCAGGGAGGTTCTGGAGATCCCTGCGGGGTCTGGTTCTGCTCCAGCCTCTGGAGAGGGGATGGATGTGGGATGGGGGCTTCACACTCCTGGATTTCAGTGCAGAGCACAGGCAGAGGCTTTGGTCTTGGAGGTTGGTTGTGGAACCATGGAAAGGCCTGGGTTGAAGGGACAATATCACAGAATCCCTGAATCCCTGAGGCTGGAAAACTCCACCACCTCGGATGGATTCTGAGTTGTCCCCACATTTATAGGATTGCTCAGGAGGACCCCTGAGACTGGGCAAAACTGAGAGAACTTCAGAGGAGGAACAAAGCACGAAGCTCAAGAGGGAAAGGCCTCAGGCTGGGCCAGGCCAGGCTCAGCTTGGACAGCAGCAGGAATTTGCCCATGGAAAGGGAGCTCAGGCCTTGGCAGGGGCTGCCCAGGGAGCTTTGGAGTGCCCATCCCTGGAGGTGTCCCCTGGAGGTGGCACTCAGAGCTCTGGGCTGGGGACAAGGTGGGCACAGCTGGGACTGCCTGGGCTGGGAGGGCTTTTCCAGCCTCAGGGATTCTGGAATTCCATGACTTCAGCCTTTTCATCAATGACACTTGAAGGCACTTCTGAATTCCAATCTCTACCAAACTCCCCAGCAGTGTCCACATCACATTTCCATACTCAGCCAGGACTGCTCCTGTTTCCATTGCTTTTTCTGGAAGGGTTCTGACCTTACACCTCTTGCAATAATCAACATTCCCAAGTGACTTTCCCTGCCCTGGTGGGGAGGGAAGAGCTGATGGAAGCAGTGAATCCTGGGCTGTGCCCTCACACATTTGGGGCCTTGATGTCTGTGGGAAGTGTTTCCAAAGGCAGAGCCCTGTCCCAGCTCTGGAGAATTTCATCCTGGTGCTCATCAGGTGCCTGTATTAGGAACCACCAGGGATAATTCTAGAGAGAAGTGGGGTCTGAAGGGGCTCCTGCACCCCAAAACCCCTTTCATCCTCATCAAAGACTCCCAGGATAACCCCAGAACGATTGGCTTCCATCCACACAGCCCTGAGCTGATTTCTGGGTGCTTTTCCATTGATTTATGGGAACGTTGACCCCACAGGCTCTTGGATTTTGATGTTAACTCACAGTGCAGGTTTGCTGTGACTGCTGTGATGCTTTCAGGGTGACTTTTGGAGGCACCCAAACAGGGCCAGAGTTTCAGGATGACTTTTGGGGGTGTTTGGTCCCTGTTTCCAGTCACCAGCGAGGTCAGGTCCTCTCTGCCTGCCTCAATTTTGGGCAATCTCTCTGTGCAGACACTCTGGGGTGTATCATCCAAGTGTTGTTGGAAATAAAATCTGTATCATAACACATAAAACCCAGGAGATGTTTCTGGCCACCCCAAACCAGGAATACCCATAAACCCCACATTTAACTCCCAATCCCCATGAAAGATGAATAATGCAGGAGCCATAAAACCACTCAGTCAAGCTGGATGGAAATGGGGCAGAAGAAGCAGGGGATAAGAGGCAGGTGGAATTGCTGGTGGGCAGCAGTGAGTGACACACAGGTTTGTGGTTCTAGGGGCTGTGGTTAACCAGGATGTGGTTCATGAACAGTCTGCTGGCAACAAGGAGCAACCCAAGCATCTTCCTGCTCTGCCAGCTCCTGTCACTGCCCCACACGGGCTCGGTCGAGTCTGTTCTGGGGAAAAAAATCTTTAAAAAAAAGAAAATCAGCTCCCTCTTCTTTGTTATTCTGGTCTTGGAGGCTGGAATTACAGCCAGGTTTTGCCACGTTGTTGTTGGGGTTTTCCCTGCATTTATTTTCTGTGTAGAAACTTCTCCAGAACCTTCTGAAGAAATGAATTGACACCGTGTTCTAGCAGAGCAGTTGACAAAAAAAACCTGGAAGTATTTCCAGTATTATTTCCATCTGGAAGTCAGATGGAAATACTGCAGATTAGGTCAGTAAGTGATGTATGTTTTTACATTCTTTCTCTGTTTTAGTGGTCTAGGTGTTGTATTTAATGATACAGGGAAATTTATTTTGGAAAGGAGGAAGATCCCTGTCCAGGCCATTCATTTGAGTGCTGGAGTGGATTATCCCTGTGGGTTTCTCCACCTTCTTCTTTATCCTGGTTTTAGAGACTGGAATTATGGCAACGTTTTACTGCATTTCACGGTTGTGTTTGGGGTTTTCCCTGCATTTATTTTCTGTGTAGAAACTTCTCCAGAACCTTCTAAAGAAATGAATTGACACCGTGTTCTAGCAGAGCAGTTGACAAAAAACATCCCAAATTGGAAGCAAGGTGAAAATACTGCTGATTAGTCCAGTAAATGAAGTATATTTTTAAATTCTCTCTCTGTTTTAGGGATAAGTGGGTTTTTTAGTGATACAGGGAATTTTATTTTGGAAAGGAGGAAGATCCCTGTCCAGGCCATTCATTTGAGTGCTGGAGTGGATTATCCCTGTGGGTTTCTCCACCTTCTTCTTTATCCTGGTTTTAGAGACTGGAATTATGGCAACGTTTTACTGCATTTCACTGTTGTGTTTGGGGTTTTCCCTGCATTTATTTTCTGTGCAGAAACTTCTCCAGAACCTTCTAAAGAAATGAATTGACACCGTGTTCTAACAGAGCAGGTGTCAAAAAAAAACATCCCAAACTGGGAGCAAGATGAAAATACTGCTGATTAGTCCAGAGAATAAAGTATATTTTCAAAGTTTTTCTGTCTTAGTGGTAAGCGTTGTATTTAGTGACCCAGGGAATTCTATTTTGGAAAGAAGGAAATTCCCTGTCCAGGCCGTTCACTTGAGAGCTGGACTGGATGATCCTTGTGTGTCCCAGCACAGAATAATTTGTGATTCTGTGATCTCCAGGTGCCTCTCTGATGGGTGATAAAGCTTTTTGGGAGGGAATTTATCAAACTTTGTTCCTGATGAGCAAAGCTGCTTTATGACAAAATTTGCTGTTTAAAGGATGTCAAGAGCTGAGCCATCCTTGTCTGGGGCAGATGCAGCACCACATGCCCCGAGGGAGGGATGTGAAATGATGTTTACAATCCCATCCATCTCCTGGATGGCTTTTGAGCGAGGACGTGGGATGTGGGAGGACGCTGGGATTTGCAAGGCTGGGTTTAACTTCTGGCGGTGCGGATTAGAGCCGGGTCCAGCTGCAGCAGCCAAAGTGTTCCCGTCCCTGTGAGATCCTGTGCACCTCCCACAGCTCCTCATCCTCAGGGTGGGGAGGCTGAGCCCCGAATTCCCAGGGATGGGAGGAGGACAATTTCCAGCAGCAGGGTTGGAGGGGCTGCAGAGCATTTTTGGGGGCTGCACGAAGGGCAGGAATCGCCAAGGGATGTTCCTGGGGAGGTGGAATAGTTCTGCTACAGGCAGGCACTAATATTTACATTTCTCTTTCCATTTCTATTTCAAATTAACCTTATTTATAAAGCTAACCGAAGCAAACAGTAAAAGTGGGTGGAAGGGAAGAAACTCCACACTCAGGCTGGGAGTTTCCAGCCAGTTTCCTGGGAGCCAGGTGGGGAAACGAGGGAGAGGGAGGGAGAACCTCAATTTTCTTACAACAACTCCTGGTTATCCCACTGGGGGTGATGTCCCCTGACGTCTCTGGGTGATAACAGAGATTCCTGTCAGTCTCTCAGTCCCCTGATGCTGGGATAACGATGCTGAAGCTGCTGCCAGGCAATGTTTTTCCTGCTGCCAAGGCCAACACCATCATCTGAGGCCTTATCAAAGATGCAGAATGTTACTTCTGTTCTTGCAAAAATGCCAGGAGTAAATCCAGGGGTAGCAGTACTTGGCCCAAAATAGAGCCATGCCATGCATAGAACAACCTGGAAAAGGCTTTCACAGTTTTCTTGCTGAATAATAGAGAAACTGAGCTTTATCCTCTGCTGTGGCTTCATAAAATGTGTTAATTCTCTGTGGGATTTATTTTTTTTTTTTTACTTTTGCCATTCCCTTCTTTCTTGGCGTTGCAGTAGGAGATGATTTTCAGAGGGCTCTGCTTCACAAGATGGGATTGATCTCCTGCTGGCCTCAGCCACAGAGTGGGATTTTACAGCCTGCCTGGGGCACCCGAGCACCCACTTCTCTTTCCTTTTAACAAGTGCTGCTCCGATTCCTGTGGCAGTTTTGGAAAACCAGCCACCATTTCCCAACCTCCCTGAACAAACTCCCTTTAGAAAGCACAGATAACACACCAGAGTCAGGAACATCAGATAAACCCTAACTCTTAAGGGTAACCTCCTTTTTATTTCTTTTTTTTTTAAAAAAAAACAAACAGAGTGTAGATGATTTAAATATAAATTAATTTTGTTTCCCCGAAAGCTTTGAGCCGTTGCCACGGAGGGAATGAATCCAGCACCAGGATTCTACACCCCATAAAACCTTTGAGTGCCTTGCAGGGTGCTCAAGCTCTACCAGAAACGAGGAGTTTGCTTTTCTCAGCACTTGTTCAG
>VYXD01010587.1:0-102122 GCA_013397195.1 Hylia prasina | reverse complement strand
GTCCTCAAATTGTGAGCAATCATTAAATCCAAAAAGATTTTATATAAATCAAACTATGGCTCAAAGTGGGGGTTTCATTATTTCAACATGCAAAGAAGCAGAAAATCTATTTTCTGATTATATATCTAAGATATTAAGTATATGTTTAATGTAGGTAAATTTACCATGTGTTTAAGTCATTTATTATGATGGTTTATTTTTAGCAAGATGGTTGATATTCTCACTCCAAAGTAGATTAACTGGGAGGTGATAAAATGAGCAAAGAATTAGAAGGTGAGTAAAACCAAATGAGGCAGTGAAATTACTTAAAATACTCCCAACAGATTATATTCACTGAGAGACAGAGCCCAAAGGAGAGGTGGAGCACTGAGTGACCACAGCACAGAGAGGTGAGGATGGAGTTCATGGCCATGTAAGCAGATGAGCCTGGCTCACTCTTGGACAGGTCAATGAGAACAGACCCATTTTTTTTTCCTAAACCCCTCTTTCATGCTGCTCTTATTGCAGTATAAATCATACCATCAGCAGGATGGAGAAAATGCTGTGTAAGAGCCCTCTACACCCAATGGATTAATTTTAGAGCCTGCACATTACAAGAGCCTAAAGTCCCACGTGGCAGCTGAGTAAAGCTGCAGTCAAAAATGTGCAACCTGAAGTGTTATCCTCTAAAAACATTTTCTTCCTAAAGGAATAAAAGATTTGAAAACATGCAAGCCCATGATGGTGGATAAGCCATTATCCACCCCAGCCATTCCAAATGTTCAGGAAGGATCTATTTGTTTATTTTAAATCTCTTGCTGTTTGCAGTCTCTCCCTCTAAAAGGTGACACAGCAGTGTTAGGATCTCTGCTGGGATACTGGGAGCTCCCAGTCAGAGGCTGGACCTTATAACACAAACTGCAACTTGAAAAAAAAGTCCCTCCAAGAAGCAGAAAATTATTTAATACAGAACTTCATTACAAGTCCAAACAGAGTATTTGAAAATAATGTCCCCTGGAAGGCACAGAAGGATAAAAGATAATTACTGGAATGATAGCTGGAATTTTTAAAACTTTGAAAGCAATCCATTGAGGACTGGTAAATGATTAACACCTTCCTATTTAAGGAAAGATGTTCAAAAAAGGCTCAGGCATATCATGACAGGGAATCACACACTAACCAGCCACTGCTGAACATGCTTAGATTATTCAAGAGCGTTCACATAAATTATATATAAGCTGCACATTTGCACACAAACATGCTGGTAGGAGCTGGTACAGTGCACATTTCCAAGGCCCCTGAGCTTTTCTCTAGGAAAAAGCACTTTGTCATTAATTTCTGAGGAGAAAAAGAAAGAAGCCATTATTAAATTCATTATTTCAAGCTGACCAAAACCAGGAAGCACAGATCAAACTGAAACAGCACATTAGCAATGTCTTTTAGGAATAAGAACAGAAAAGTTTTCTACTTCTGTCCAGCAATTTTTTTTTTCTGAGCAATTGTAACAAAAGTGAAGTACAGAGCTACTTTGGAAAGTAACTCTAGGGGGAAAAAAGCAGGAGTGAGTGAAGCATTCAGTGCTTTTCCTTCACTCCCAAGAACTTTAAGGAAAATCAAATCATTATATAGGAGACAGGCATTCGTACAACAGTGAATGTTCACAGGTACTTTGCTAAACTATTCTGATCTTTGCTTTGATGAGGTCCCTGGTCCTTCTATGTCATGAAAAGAAAAGAGATTTACTTTTGCTCTGTCACAAGCAAACACAGATCAGCCATTACACCATTTCTACCAGGATAATGTGTTTAACTCTGTGCCTGGGAACTCCACACCAGCCCTGAGAGCTGCAGCCTCCAGTGCATCCCTGGAAACACACCCACCTGCCTTCGTGTGCACAGCTGGGAAATGTCTTATAATTTTATTTTCATTCATTACTGAATTATGGTTCTCTACACTCCCAGTAAAATCCAGGTCTGTTCAAGCTTGGAAAGGTTTTCTGGCTGAAATTTACAGTCTGCCAGCTACATGAGGTTGAGATTATGCACTATTATTTTTTCTGAACATTATAATCCTAGTTTCTTACTTCAGACTGTAAACCTGTAATGACTACTCTTAAGCAGAAATATACATGTAAGTTTTTCTGTCTTGCTCTCACAGAATTTAATGAAAGGGTCCCAGGAATTTCACAGCAATATTTTCTCCTAAGACCCCAGATCAATTTTAAAATTATTTAACTAGTGATTTTCTGTATCTATTATACTATACATTCAATCTTCTTGAGGTTTTTGGAATCCTGAAATATAACTAAAATATTTTGAAGATTATTGCTCACAAGTCATCATAGAGAACACTAAAAGAAAGAGATATTTGTCTATACCTTTGTGATTGGCTTTAAACAGCTTTGCAAGGCATAATCTAGGGTTTGTCATAATTAACAATTTGCCAGCAAAATTAGTCCATGCCTAATTCATGCTAAAGTTCAAGATGATCAGCACATATGGGTGATTTTTCCTGAGAAAAGTTCACAGCCAGAAATTGCCTCAAGAATGTTAATTAAATCAGATCACACTGACATTTTCCCCTAAAGTGAAATCAGATAATAATAGGAAAAGTCACATCACCTCACATTTCGAATGAAAACAAATACCAACAGCATAAAATGTTCAGCTGATGTAGCCATTGTACATGTGCAAAGGTGAAATTGTGCATTAACTTGCCAAGACAAAAAGAGGTTTCCATTATTCTGCCTCAAGAATTCTTTCAACCTTTTCCTAAGATGTGATTACATCTTAGAATGCAACAGGCAGCTCCAATGACAGAGTACTTTAAAAAATCCCAAATAGCACAGAAAAATCTAGAAAACTGATAATGAAAAAAGGATTTTCTGAGAGTACATTTAGTTCCAGAGGCAAATCAGCAGAACTGTATTTTAATACTAAGAAAAAGAGACAAATGTGTCAAGCATGGAGGAAGGGGGAGAGTTGTGAATTAATTCTTACGTGTGTCTTGGGCATTTTTTTAGATTAGACACACTTTGGCTAAATTTCAGTTAAAGCTCCAGTCAGACAGGTACCAAACTGGTACCAGCTACTCCACATGGAAAGAGCCTGGAACAAATAGAGGGAGTGGGGAAGAAAATGGAGCGAAGATGGACTGGCCTTCTGAAACATCTGCTCATGCTTGCCCATAACACAGGAAGCAGAACTGGAGATGGCATTTGTTATTTGTGCAGTATTGACAGTCTGTGGTACCCCTGTACATGAGCCAAGTTCTGGTAGCAAGTAAATCTAGAAATTAAAGATTTCATATGGAGAATGCTGACTGTTTCCATAAAGTGCTTAACCAAATGTTCATGAATTTGAAAGAACCCCAGCTTTTTCCATAAAACATGGGTGCAATGAAATTGAGAATTCCACTTTTATCCACTTGTTGTTCTGTCAATTTTAGAAATTTTAATCAGTATACAGAAAGGTACAGAAAAATACAGATAGATACAGAAGGAAGACTCACTACTTGCCCTGGACAGCATCCACACCGAAAAATTAACAAATCCACATGTACTGGCCATGTAGGTTCTTGGGCAGATGATCCAGGACTTCCTTTCTCTTCCTTGTCCCTGCCCATCTGACCCCACCCATGGTCCCAGCAGATACTCACAATGCCCAAACTGCCCAAGGGAATCATGCAGTGATGCTCTGGAGCATCTCCTGGCACACCCCTCCGGGATGAAAAGACAAACATGGATGTTTTCCAGGGCACTTGCATTTTGCTCATGGAATGCTGCACAGTCTGTCTCAGAGCTGAGGGAGGGACAGAAGCTGAGGAAAGCATTCAGCTGCAAATGCTTCCAGTGGCAAATTACTCCATTTCCTCAAAATTTCCCTGTGGGAAAAGGCAATAATGTGCTTGACACTCCCAGGGAGAGGATGGCAATATGCAGATTGAAGGCTGGGGGAATTTTGTGCCTGAGTGATTAGAGGTCTTCGCCTCATCACCTTTGCTCTAAATAGTTAGGTCAATATTTACAGAAAATATAAATCCAAATGCAGATATCTGAAGTTTCTGAAAGTTCCCAGTAAAACATGGCTGAATTTACCACCTTTTTCCTACCAACAGCATCAGGGAAGCATAGAAAGGGCTGGTGCTTGCTGGCATTACTCCTGATACATCTGGGTAGTGTAGGAGGTGCTTAGCAGTGAGCATGGATTATTTTGCTACACACAGAGAGACAGGAAGTGATGATAAATTAGTGGAAATGGGCTGTATTTAATAATCTCATGTACATGAACCCTGTGAGGAGTTGGGCTCAGTGAGATGGAGAATTGTTCTACACAATCCCTGTAGTTTCCTTACAGACTTCTATAAGAACCTCCATGGGGTTGGAGACTATGTAGATCTCTAATTCATCTTCAAAATTGTTAATATCTGAAAAAAATTATTTAAGATTATGCCACAGTCTCAGGGGTGAAAAGCCCATTATTTGGTTTAGGATTTGGTCAATAAAGAGAACAAGTTTGTGTGTTCGTGGGTATTATTCCTTCAAATATATAATTTTGTGGTTAAAAAACCACTGCCTTTTGGATTTGCTTTGTGCAGCTGGCTCTGGTTAACAAATGAGGTTCTTCACAGGATGGAGAGCTCAGAGCTCACACTGCAAATTCCCCACGGGCCTGTGCTCACACTGATGAGAGGGTGAAAATCTATGACATTAAAACGACGGATTCCATTAGATTTGCACCTTCAGGGTCTGTCTTGTCAGGAGAAAGAAAGTGTGAATGTGCTGAGCAAGATGACTTTGACTTTTATGAAATGCTTTTATCCAGGTCACGTAAGGAGCCTGAAGTTTTACCTGAGAGCTGCTCCCTGACCACGGGGATGCTCGGCCTGTCCCGGGCTCCCCCTTGGCTTCACACGGGGCTACACAAGGCTGAAGAGCACCAATGATTTCTGTGTGACAGAGAGTCAGGCCACCTATTTCCAAAGGTGTTCAGCTCACACTGAGTGTGAAACAAAACGTGTTTCAGAGATGGTTTTCAGCTCTGCACTGAGTACATTGAGTGAACAAGCTGGGAACTGAGAAGAACCTAAAACCACAGCCCATCTGAAGATCTGCCACAAAGCTCCTGACAGACAGCAGCAAACAAAAGGGTAAGAACAGCCAGTGTTGGGTCCACACTACAGCCAGGAAATACTGAACAAGGACTCAAAAGCAGATTTTCATCTCAAATTCAACACTATCAAAAGGACAAAAAATTGTTTTCACTGACTCCTCATCATGTGATTGCTTCCAATTCTTTTGTTGGACCATTTTGAAGAGGGCAAAGGATCCCTCTGCTCCTCCCAGAAAACTTCTTTTTTGCTGATAATAAAAGAGCATATCTCTAAAGCATTTAGGTTTTTTAACCAAAAGTGAGGACTTCTTTGTAAGCAAAAGAACTTTATTTTATTCTATTCCATATTGCTTTCATATTTCGATATTTTCCACATAATTTCCATCTTTAAAATCCTTCAGTCTGCCTTTAGGGAAAATCTTTTTTGCCTTTACCTCAGCCACTCTGAGGGGCTACTGCCTGTATTTTTGAATTTAAAAAAAAAAGAAAAAGAAAAAAAATAGTTTTTCCTCTTCTTCCTTATAAGAGTGCAGGCAGAAAACAATTGCATTTCTCTGGGGCCTCAACCATACAAGCTCTAACAGATACCACATCTTTGCTGCTTGCCACAAATTGGGAAATTTTAATCCTATCAAAGGCATTTTGCTTAATTGGTTCAGTGATTTATTTTAAATGTCTCTACATATGCAAAGTCATATAAAGATGTTAATAAAAATAAATTATTCCAGGCACAGCCTCCAGTGATACTGTGAAAAATGAGATGCATTTTTTACTGCACAAAGGCTGCACAGTGTGTTGTCATACATGTGCATGCCAATACACACCTTTGTCTGGTGATAAAGCCAAAGAATAAATCTACCACTTTCTACCTTTACAACTTCTTACTAAAAATTAAAAAAAAAAAAAAGAAAAAAAAAGTTATTACACTGAGAAATATCTGATTAGAGAAAACAAAATCATAAGCTTCATCCAAAAGCTGCTATAGACATGGGCAACCTCAGACAGACCAACCCTCCCCAGGATATTTCAGAGGCAAAAGCTTCCTCAAAACTCATGGAATTGTTGTCTTTCAGTTTCAGAGGCAACACAACCAGAATGACACAAAAGAATTGACTAACAATAATTCTGCAAGAAGAGAAGGTTGGAGACCTCTTTTTCAGGAACTGCAGTGGTAGGACAAGGAGTAATGGGTACAAACTGAGAGAAAATTTAGATTGGATATTAAGAAGAAATTATTTATTGTGAGGGTGCTGAGACACAGGAAGAGGTTTCCCAGAGAAGCTGTGGCTGTCCCAGACCTGGAAGTGTTCCAGGCCAGGTTGGATGGGGCTTGGAGCAACCTGGTCTAGTGAAAGGTGTCCCTGCCCATGGCAGGGGGTTGGAATGATCTTTAAATGATAAATGATCTCTACATTTATCTCTAAATAAATGATCTCTAAGGTCCCTTCCAACCCAAACCATTCCATAGTTCTAATTTAAGATTTTAACCAGCAATACAGGAAGCATTCTTTTAGAAAAAAAGGAAGCACATATTCATTAGGAGCATCACATTTTGCATGTTTATTCCTCACAAACACCCCAAAGTGTAGCCTCTACAGGGGCTGCCTTCTGCTGCTGCCAAACAGTTGCATCACTCCAGATCACCTAGGAGAGCTCTTTTTTCATTGCAGGTTTTCACACACATATTACTTTAACACAGCTTGTAACTTGATGGGTGCATTTGTATACTAAATTAATTGTTCTGTCTACTACCAAAAATGGAAATCGATACAAATTCAATACAACAACTCCTCTTCTGAAGGGGAAAAGACAGGTCAATCTATCAAAAGAAGCTTGAAAGGTGGCTTGATCACATAAGAGAAGAGAAGCCTCTGGTTAATCTCAGCAGTTACTTCTGGCTTAGAACATAAAAGCTTAAAAAAAGTATCAGTGAGCTTTTTCCCCAAAAGCAGACATTTTCAAGACACTTAGGGCTTGGCAGTTCATTTTAAAGGGAATTTTAGTGCTAATCAGCACACTTCAAAGTCAGCCTTCAAGTTTTGTCTTCAATAGGTCTTTTGACAGAGCCTGACACACATTATACTCCAGGAGCTTTACAGCTTATTGATAAAGAAGTTAAAATCCCCTGTTCCAGTGCCCCATCTCTGCTCTGCCCTGCAGTGCCTGTGCTTGAGGCACAGCAGATAACCAGGGGATTTCTGCTGCACCTCTCCAGCTGCACAGATGAATCCCCTGGGCTCTCTGCAGCCAGCAGGGATTAAGATAACATTTTGTAATAATGCAGGAGAAATCCAGGCTGTCCCAGGGCTCCCAACCCAACCATCTCAGCAAAGTGGGAGATTTTCAGCTGCAGCACGAGAGAAACAAGGATTGCATGAATAACTGTCATTACCCAGGAAAAAATGGATCATTTACTGTGGAAACAGCAGAAAGGTACAGAGCAGGGTGAGGGATTTGATGGGATTTAAACAGGCCAGGGGTACCCCAAGCCCAGTTCTGCTCCTTTGTAACACAAAAAGTCAGGATGAACTATTGACATCAGTGGGGCATTTCTGGGGAAGATAAACACTCTAAGAGCAAGGATGTGGGCCAAAGATGCTACTGATGAGCAGCAGGGTGTACTAAAAACATTAGCAGCAATGCAGATACACTGAAAGTGCCCCAGCTTCCTTTTCCAGAGAGGTCTGCCTGAAGATGGCCACCTCTAACCACCCAGAAATTCCCATTTGGCTGCTGCTATCAATACTGCAGTGGGAAGGACAGCCTAGGACAGGGATCAAGTGTTGAAGCCCCCAGGGGCCATTTTACAGGCTGGGATCTGCCCTCACACCACTGCACAGAGCCCAGTAATTGGTGTTTACTCAAAGCCTTTTTAGCAACACCAGGGTAAGGAAAACTCACTGCTTCTCAAAACACTCACTCCTCTATTAATTTACCCTTTTTAAACAAGGGTATTTAAAGCCAAACTAAAGCTAAATATAGCTCCATCTTCCAACAGCCCAGTAATTGCAGCAATCTGCCTGTTCCCTGCCCAGAGACGCTGCAGCATGAAGAGGAATTACATTATAAAACTCAACTTGCACTGCCCAAGGGTTGGAATGATCCTGCTAATCAATCCATTGTTCAACACTTAATCCTCAAACAGCCCAAAGAGATGATTTATTACTGGTCTCAACCCGAAACAAAAGTACCCAAAGGGTACACATACGTCTTAGATGTGGGTTGAAGAGCTACAATTAAAGATTGATGCTTAAGTAAGCAAGAGAGCACAGGGCTTTTCGAGTTTAGCACTGCTGAGCAAATAAAAGTGCCATTCCATTGACTGGCTGCAGTTAAGTAAATAAATAGACCTCATATTATGTTTTCCAGTTGTGAAAAAGAACAGCCTTAGCACATGGCTGCAGTAATTAGTGACAGATGAACTATTTTTGTCAGATCAGAAGGGACATGCACATTTTCCCAAAGCCTGAAGTAGCCCCAGGGTGTCACTGGAGCCAGGCTGGGTTTCAGATAAAATGGGAAACTGAGGGGCCTGAAGGAACAGACAGTGTCCAGCCACACCTGATCTGAAACACAGATGGCAAGTAAACATGTTCAAGCTTTACAGCATTAGAAAGGTTCCTCTGTGTCCAGATACTGAAGAAAAACACCTCCAACCCAAGTGTTCAGAGAAAATCCATGGAAAATTTTCATTAAATTAAAATCTAACAGGGAAGTTAAAATTCTAAACAACTCCAATGGCATTTTACTGAATCACAGAATGGGTCAGGCTGGATGGGGCCACAGTGGGGTCATCTGGTCCAACGTTCCTGCTCAAGCATCATCCCAGAGGACATTGCACAGGACTGTGTCCAGATGGTTCTGGAATATCTCCAGTGAGGGAGACTCCACATGCTCTCTGAACACTCAATTCTCATTGCTCACTCACTGCACAGCAAAGTTTTCCTCGAGTTCAGCTGGAACTTCCCATGCACCAGTATCAATTTGATACTGATTGTGCCCCCCTTGAGAGGATGAAAACAAAAAACATCTGCTTTATAATACAGAATATGTTAGAAACTGTAAACTACATAATCAGCCCTGCCCTGCCTGCAGGATACAAACAGGACATCTGACCCGATGGAGCAGGGAAGGGGAATACTGACGAGTTTAGAATTTTGACCCGATGGTATTCACAGATTTCTGTGCTAAAAATATATTCCTATCATGCTGTTGGCCTAAACAACAGCACAGAAATGAGCCAGAGAAGGAGGCAGTCCTCCCAAGGGACCCTTTCCTGGGAGCACATCCACCAGGGATTTTAGGAGCATCCTCACTGTGGGGCAGGAGGTGAAATAGTGTTACATGTCCCAGACTGTGCTTTCCCCCCAAAATGAGACTGAAGTGTGGAAGGACAAGGCCCTACAGACCCTGTTTGTGCAGCCACAGGCTTGGCCACACAGCCAGTGCTGTAAGGCTATGGAAAGAAGTGGGATGTGCAAGGAATTGTGACACCTTGGCAAGGAGGGCACTGGGGGTTTCCAGGTCTCACCACCACTTTGGCAGCCAGGCTGGAACAACTCCAATCCAGCTCCTGCACATCAAGGAGTCCAACTGTCCTACACAACACTGACATTATTAAGCTGTTGCTACACAGATAAGTTGTGAAACTGGCAGAATTCCAGCTCTGGTGATTCCCTCTCCTCAGCTGCAATTAAAACTGGGCTGTCAGCCCATGGCATTCAGAGAAATACCAGTTTACAGTCCATGAAGGACAGCTACAGCTTTCACCTCTCAGATATATTTATTCATGAAATGCTCCTGCACAGTTTAAGTTTGGGGCATTAAAAATAGAAGTTCAGTGCTCCTCCTCATCCTGGACCATGAACTGGTTCTCTGTAAAGCTCCCCCACCCCTGTTATTTTTAAATACCTAAATGACCACAAAACACAGGGGAAAACACTGATTTGTGCCAGGTGCTGAAAATAATTACCATGCTTCAAACATCCTTTGATAGACAGCAGATGAAACAGATTCCTTTCATGGGGCAAGACTCCTGCTGAATTTCCTGGGATTCTGGAAGGGGTCTGTATAATAAAGGAAGCCTCATCCAAGACCATCTATAAATTCCCCTGTTTAACAGACTGGTTTAACATGCACATGTGAGAGGAGGGCAGGTGCTGGGTTGTGGCAAGTTTTCTTAAATTTTCAGGTGCTATAAAATAAACTAATCATTTCATTTATGACACCAAGAAGCAGACCTCAGAGTAATGGTCTTTTAAAATTTGTTACAGCAGCACACAGACCCAATTTTACCTCTATTTGAGTAAAGCCCTCCAAGGTGCAGATGGGCTGTGTGAAAGGAGCAGGGATGGACTCCTGTAACAAGATCAGAGTCTACGAGGAAAGAAGAGAAAAACAGAGCAGCAGAGTCCTGAGGACAGGAAATGCCCCATGCCCCAGGCACAGCTCTGCCCTCCAGACCCTCCTCAGCTTCTCCCACCAGAACATCTGGTTTGGGCTTTTCCATGCCAGGGCATTTTTCTCCCTCTTCAGTAAAGGCTTGTTGATGACAGTAAACATTTTGCTTAAAACTTCTAGATTTCAAATGCACATGAAGCCACAGGGGTTTAAGTGATTTCTGACTTGAGGTGATACTACAGGTCATTTAACTACATTTTTGGTAGAGAAAGATAAGTACCACTTGTTAGAAACAGTGACAAAATTTCAACTTTATTTTCAATTGAAGCCATCAATTTATCCTGACAAGAGGTAATAATGCTTCTATCAAAGCCTTGATTAGAAAGGGTTTTTCAGAACAAGGACAGATTTTCTAATTAAACCAGATACCCAACCTCACATGGAGAAATAATCTCCTTTGTTAGGATGTTATGTCCATCCATTTGACTCAGCTCTGCTTGCTTTCCCACATGAAAAAGGGGAAACTGATTATTTGCAGCATCCTCCTTCTTGTTCATCTCTGTCATTGTCTTGCAGGACAGGGAAAAAAGACAGGGAATATTCTGTCCTGACAGATCAGAAAAGGGCTTTGTACAACTCCTCTGATACACAAGTACTGAGATGGAGACAACAAATATTGGGAGGGAGAGAACAGCTGCAATGCAGAAGCAGAGTTGTCCATCAGTCTGGGAAGACAAATGGAAATGATGAATACAGTAGCAACAAATAGAATCAGTTTTGCTCAAAAGACAGTCAAATAGCAACAAATAGAATCAGTTTTGCTCAAAAGACAGTCAAAATAAGCTATATAATGCTCAACATTTGTACATCACATGAAACATTAAATAATTTTAGAATAGCTCCACATACTTTACAGCTCACTATTGCACTGCCAAAAAAAAGAGAAAAAACCAAAACAAAACAAAACAAAAACAAAAGAAGAAAGAAATTGAAGCACTGAAATGGCAAACGAGGACAAACTCTCCTCAGAGCAGTTTTCACAAAGGTGAGAAACAAGCTTTATGTTTCAGCAAGTTTCCTCCAAGGGCTGCAGCAACACTGATGGTTTCCTGCTCCTGACAGCAGGTTCAGGGCCTTTTCTCTTCTGGTTTTCATGATGCTTCCTGTGGTTGTGCTCCCAGACAGTGCTGTCCATGCTCTGAGCTGGTCAGGCTCTTTAACTCCCCTCAAACCAGCATCTCTGCAAGAAGTGCTCCTTTTCTTCTCACTGGTCAGATCCACTGTAGACAACAGTCCTCTCCTAGGACTAGGAGGGAAAACAATCAGGTCAGATTACAAGCATCACCTGTGGAGGTGGAGGGTCCATTTCAAACAGGAGGTGCCTCAGCATCCTGTGAGAAACACCACAAGATGGTCACCTTAAAACGTGACCCACAGGAAAGGCTCCTGCAGGTCTGGGGAAACTCAGAGACCAATAGCAAGAGTCTGCATAACCCTTCCAGTGTTTGACATTGACCAACAAACCCCAGATACACAGTCCCATGTTGGGCCCCTCAGTTCAGGAAGGACATTGAGGGGCTGGAGCGTGTCCAGAGAAGGGAATGGAGCTGGGGAAGGGTCTGGAGCACAAGGCTGAGGAGGAGCAGCTGAGGGAACTGGGGGGGCTCAGCCTGGGGAAAAGGAGGCTCAGGGGGGACCTTCTGGCTCTGCACAACTCCCTGACAGGAAGGGACAGCCAGGGGGGGTCAGGCTCTTTTCTCATGTAACAAGCAACAGGACAAAAGGAAATGGCCTCAACTTATGCCAGGGGGATTTAGATTGGATATTAGGAACAATTCCTTCACCAAAACAGTTGTCAACCATTGGAACAGGCTGCCCAGGGCAGTGGTGGAGTCACCACCCCTGGAGGTACTTTAAAGTCACACAGATGTGACACGGTTTAGTGGTGGGTTTGGCAGTGCTGGGTTCATGGTTGGACTCAACCTTAAAGGTCTTTTCCAACCTAAACAATTCTATGATTCTGAAACAAGACTTTCTTTTTTAAACAATCACCTAAGGTGCGACAAGCTTTTCCAGCTCTAATGAGTCAAACTCCATGTTTACACCCAAGTTTACAAAATGGGATGACTCACATCTTTCCCCTCTGTTATGCCACAGTAAACACCTACAGATGGTTTCTTCCACCCAGGTGAGTGACAACATCGACCCAAATTCCTAGGCACACACAGCCATGGTTTCCACATCAAGTTTTGCCCAGTGAGATCACTCTATTTTTATCAAATGTTGCCGAGTCATGGGATTAGTGACATTTCCATCTGTTGTTTCCAGACTATTATACTGATGGTGTCCTGAGAGAATTTTAACTTTCAAATTTTCAATCCTGACCTAATGCCTGACAAGATGTGAAATATCTTCCTGGATCTATAAAAGAATTGTAATCTCAAACTTGCACAGTCTCTCCTGCCCCAAATGACCCAAATTCTGGTTTCAGAGAGGAATAGTTGCCTTAACCCCTCTATTTTCCTCTCAAAAACCACATACATTTGAACACACTGGAAGACCCTCTGCAGCTTTCAATACAAAGATCATAACTGAGTAATAGACTGGAAAAAAAAGCAAAGAAATTATTTTTCCCATGTCCAAACTGGGCTGACAGAGTTTCTTTTGGCAGACAGAAAAAACACTGCAGGTAATCTTGAGACACTTAAAGGGCAGCCCCTTTTATAAATATTGTGTGAAACCACTAAAGCCTTGGTACCAAAAAAGGAATCTAAGGACAACAGACAAAAGTTTTCCAGGAGAGGTAGGAAACATTAGCGATGTCAACACTCCTGCCAAAGTTTTTGAAGAAAGCTGCTAAAACACAGTTTGTTTCCTTAAGGTTGAAACATTGCTTTTAATGAATTGTTCTGATATTTAAAAGAACCTCAAGCTCTCACAAGTGCACACCAATTAGCACCAAACACACTGACTGGGCTCTGGGTGGTTTCCATCCCTCATATGAAAGCAGAACAAACCTCTGAAAGCAGCCCTGCTGGCATACAGAGCCATATTTTAGTGAAGGCAGCAAACAGGTCATTATACTGGGAATTCAGATTCCTAATTCCATCCCTTCCTTATTCAGTGACCTTAAAGTAAATCTACTTCACATATGGGGGAAAAAAGTTACTGGCACTGTCTACCTAAACAGCTTTGACATCTGCAGGTGAGAGATTAGATTAAAATACCACTTTTAAATTTGTAACCACAGCAGTAGGTTATGCAGGAGTCACAAAAATCTATTGATTGCCACTTCTGATATTTAGAAGCTTAATATCCTGAGCAGACTTTGAGATACCTGTATGTCCTTCAGCAAGAACTTACATTTGAAAAATGTTACATGGTTTAAGATGTAGTGGATGGTTGCATCCTTCCGATATACAAATAAGGTTTGTAAATTGGTAAATTAGCCATTAATGGGAAAATAAATAAACTTTACCTTTTCTAGACCCCACTTCCGCCTTGATGAAAAGCAGTTCATCCTTAAGGCTTCTCTTGTCTGCAGATTTAAATAAAAAATATTAAAGGGACCCGTTTCTCAAGGTGTAGAAAATGTTCATATAATCCAGAATAAGTACCTTTCTGTCCAGAAGAGTCCCAAACAACAGGATGAAGAATCCCTAAGAAATTGCAAAACTAGTTAACAAAATCAGCACAACCACATATTTCTTAAGTGTTTCTAGATGTCTTTTCATTAAGGAGAATCTCACCACCTGTGATTCAGCAATGCACAAAATGGGTTTATCCACCCAGGTCACGCAGGCTCTCTGAGAACATCAGCAATAGACATAACCTGTCTTAATCCTGACTGTGAACTGCACTGATGGGCAACAAACCAGGACTTTCTCAGCCCACTCAGTGCAGCCTGAGCCAAGAAGAGCTAAGGCAGACTGGGTGTGCAGCAGTGCATCAGGTAACACTGGGTGTTTATGCTGATGAGGTAATCAAGGTCATGGAACCAGTTATGGAATGGTTTGGGTTGGAACTGACCTTAAAGGACAGCCAGTTCCAACCCCCAGCCGTGGGCAGGGACACCTTCCACCACACCAGGTTGCTCAGAGCCCCATCCAGCCTGCTCTTGAACATTCCCAGGGATGGGGCATCCACCTGTGCCAGTGTCACCTTCACTGGAAAGGGAGAATTTTCTGTGCAATTGTTTATTGATAAGGATCAGACATCTTTGCAGTTATGGACATTAGCTAGTGTATTTTACATTTAACATAAATTAATCATGGGGTTGATTCTTCATCCCACTTCAAACCAGGCCAGTTTGTCCCCTTACCCATCTGCACCTAAAACACCAACCTGGGATGCCTCGTGCATGTACGATGGGAAAGCACCGAGTGGCAGGAGAAGCTAAGGTCCTGCTTTTTACACACAACACTTGCTGCCAGCCTCTCTTTGAGCTGGTGCCTTTATGCCAGGCTCAAGGTGTGAGCACACACACTACTCCCAGTGTCCCAGAGTTTACCTGGAAGGCGTTCAGCAGCGCAAACACGACGTGGAAGGCCAGAGAGCGGCTGTCAATGATTGTGGCTAATCCAAACCCCCAGGTGAGGCCCAGCAGAGGTGTCAGAAGAGCAACGTTTTTGCTGACTCGGATCATGCTGCTCAAATCTTGGGACTTGCAGCCTTCTCCAATGGAGGATCTCCCAGTCTTCACCACAACCACGAGCACCACAATGAGATTCATAACAATGATGCTCAGGGCAGGTACAACAAAGGCCAAAAGGGCTTTTGTCTCATACCAATTGAGCCAGCAGGCTCCACTCCTTAAATACCCATTTTTCGGTTCAGTAATAGCAACAGTGAGGATAGATATGACCAAGGGACATCCATATCCAATAGAGAATGCTGCAGCTAGGAAAATGGACCTTGTTATCTTAAAAAAGATAAATAATAATCCATAGAGAATCAAGAGGCCTAGGGTAAACATCCAAAAAACCAGGGCAAGATAGAAAAAGTGAAGGAAAAAAGTGGCTGCCACACAGAGCTGGTAGTTTAGGGCCGTATTGTGCACAATGGCTGCCAGGATGAACAGGACATCAGCGACGAGAAGCGAGGCAGCGATGTTGACCAAGCAGAAGTGGCGCATGTAGGTTATTTCAGTTTTGGTGACGTGGTGCCAGACCACAGCCTCGATGACAAGGCAGAGGACCAGGCTGAAAATGGACAGGCCCAGACCCACCTGCGTGATGTAAGCCAGCACGGAGCTCCGCGGCGCGGCCGGGGCCATCAGGATGGAGAAGGATCTGTAGGTGCGGCGCCGGTGGGTGCAGACGCAAACCACGGCGGTGACGCTGTGGGCGCGCACCTCGCACGCCCCGGGATCCCAGCGCCGCTCGGCCGAGTGCCACCCCACGCACTGAGCCCGGCCCTGCTCCAGCTTGTTCAGCTTCTCAAAGGTGAGCAAAATGTTCTGGAGCTCCTCTGGCAGCGACACCGACAGCACCATCCCGTTCACAAAGGCGGGGTCCCGCTGGTTGGTCTCTAGGATGGCTCCGAGCGTTGGAAACGCAACGCTGATGGCTTTGGAAGCCCTGGGTAGCCTCAGAAGCTCTTCTTCTGGAATCACCACGTGCCCAGTGATATTGCCTGTGCTGTTGAACTCCATGGAAAAGTCAAAGCTCTTTCCTGAAGTGTTTCTGTGTATGCTGTAGCCTTTGGTAGCGATGAAGGGCTCCTGGATACTTTCTGACCCATTTCTTAGAAGAAGTTTCCCAGCAAATAAATTCACCGAGTCCAGTAATATTGAACCAGCGTTTCTGTCCTTTACAAAAGCCCAGTTGGAAATGATGGAGCTGTTCAGAATGTGGTTTGCTATCCTGCTGTAGCTCTGAAACAAACAAGCAAAATAGAATTTATATGTTTTATGTTAGAAGACACCAAATATTATTCTCCTGGCAGTGCCTCCAAAAAGGCTCATTTAATTCATGAGTGATTTCTATAAACGGAATAATCCTTTTGACAATTAATATGTTCCCATGATCCATCCCAGCCAAACCCAAACATCTCATTACTAGAATTGTCCTATCCTCTTCATATCCTACATCAAAAGGTGATTGGAGAAGTAAATATAAAGCAAAAAGGAAACCCTAGTTCTATTCCAGATGCTGACCCATAGTGCAGGTCTGATTTTTACCACCCTCTCTGTATTTCTTCCCCTGCTCTCTGATTTTTGAGTTCATCAGGGAATGATCTCAGCTGTTGTTGTACAAGACATGACAACACAGCTGCAGGTCAGCACCCCCAGGGCTGCCTTCCCTACAGTGTCATACTTTAGAAGTTAATTCTTCTCATACTTTAGAAGTTAATTCTTCTTTGTACTATTATAACAGCAGTTCCTGAAAACCTTTGCTTTTAAAGAAATTTAATTCCACAGTCTACCTTCATCACACATGAATAAGTCAAACAGTTTCTCTGACAACAAAATATCCCACTCTGGAAACTCTTTCCAGGTAATCTCCATGTGATTTGCAGCCACCACTTCATTGGTCAGTGGCCATAAGGACAAAATACTTGTGGATGCTCCTTGAAGCTCAGAAGAACCTCCCAAAGCCAGTAAAAGTAAATACCTGCATTTTTCCTCTAGTGACATTTTCTGATAGCAGCAAGGAAATCTTCTTTAGCAATTCCACTATATCAGCAATGTTTCCTGGGATGGCTGGTGAAGACAGGATATCTGGGATGATGCAGGAAAAATCAGCTTGGCAGCTCTGATTCCTAGCACCAAAATGTTTTGCTCCATCTCCAGGCTTCCCATGTCCTGGCTTTCCTGCTACATAAGGAAGATGTTCTCTAGCACCACCACCGTGTCCTTCAGAGCATGGGAGTTCACTTTGGGATATCCTCTGGAGGGAGGAAATGGATTTGAGACAATCAATGAAAAGAATGAAAATTAAGCCACAGCTACAACTAGGCAAGAGATGCAGTGTTGGGTGTGCAGAGAAGGTGCCAGATGGACTGAAACCCAGGACCAAAGCTCACCTGAGAAGAATATCATGGTTATATTACACACATGAAGGAAGGAGCAAGAACTAAATGCAGTGTTTTATTTTTGAAGTGACTTGATTAAGGATCTTGCAGCGGAGGAGAAATTGTCATAAATCATCTGATTATTACAGACATTGGTGTTGTTCTTTCCTCAGTTTCATTCTGCTATGTTCTTATCTTGGTTTAGATCCACGTGAGGAACACCAGCCAAGTCAACAAGGCAACTTTATTTCTGAATGGTGTCCATACAAGAATCTCCCAAATTTATGTGCTATCACCTGATTGAAGATTGTGAAAGAACTAGAGCAAAGTCTGATGAAGAGTGTCTGAGGAATCTGGGAATGTTCAGCCTGGAAAAAAGGAGGCTCAAGTGGGGACCTTATCAGTTTACAACTACCAGAAACAAGGTAATACTGAGGTGGGGGTCAGGCTCTTCTCACAGGTAACAAGTGACAGGACAAGAGGACATGGTCTCAAGACACATCAAGGGAGATTTAGGTTGGATATTAGGAAAAACTTCTGAAAGGGTGGTCAGGCATTTGAACAGGCTACTCAGGGAAGTGATGGAATCACAATCCCTGGATATGCTCAAAACAGGTGTGGAGAATTCACAGAATCACTAGGTTGGAAGAGACCTTCAAGATCATAGAGTCCAACCCATGCCCTTAACACCTCAATTAAACCATGGCACCAAGTGCCACATCCAGTCTTTTTTTAAACATATCCAGGGATGGTGATGCCACCACGTCCCCTGGCAGACCATTCCAGTACTTTGTCATTCTTTCCCTGAAAAACTTGTTCCTGATATCCAACGTGTATTTCCCTTGGCACAGCTCAAGGCTGTGTCCTCTCATTCTGTCAGTTGCTGCCTGGAGAAAGACCAACCCCCACCTGAGCACAGCCACCTTTCAGGAAGTTGTAGAGAGTGATAAGGTCACCCCTGAGTCTCCTTTTCTCCAGGCTAAACAATTCCAGCTCCCCCAGTCATTCCTCATAGGGTTTGTGTTCCAAGCCCCTCACCAGCCTCGTTGCCTCCTCTGGATGTGCTCAAGTGGAGCTGGCACTTGAGGATGTGGTTCAGCAGTGAAATAAATGGTGGTGCTGGGCTAATGGTTTCACTCAAAGATCTTAAGGGCCTTTTCCAACCTAAACAATTCTTTGATTCCGTGAAGTCAGAGCCTGTTATCAAAGTATTCTGTGTTTCAGGATCCCATCTCCCTTTGCTCAAGACTGAAAGCATGAAAGCACATGGAAGGAGGGTCTGTCTTAGCAACAAGTAACAAGCACATGCCAAAGTAGGTGCACAACAGCATCCTCACCTGAAAAAGTGACTGAACATCCAGGCTTGCACAAGCATCTGACAACATGTGCCACTTTCTGTCTTCACAGACAAAACTTGTCTCCCCATGGAAGGAAGGAGAGCAAGGCTGAATACAAATTGCTCCATTGTCTTGGCAGGGAATGAGATTTATACAGGCATCTGGAAAATAAACCAAGCAGACACTGTTACAAGGTCGAAGGCAGCATACCATGGTCTGTGATTATCAGGGGTGTAAAGTAATGATAACTGAAAACATCTCACAAAGCATTAACCAAGGCACTGTACCTTGCTCATCACCAGCCTTTGACTCGTTACTGAGAACCTGAAAAATAAGAAGTGGAACGCTGAGTGAATGTTTACATAAATAAGTAAAAAATGACTCTCTGGTACAAACCAGAAAGGGTTTCAAGAGGAAAATAGTCCTTTTGAGGTCCAGAATGCAAAGCTTGTGTCCCTTTGCTCATACAGACCAACTGAGAACTCTCTACTTAAAGTCTGCCTCTATATATGAAGCCTTCAGTTGGACCCTGCTAGTGAAGTTACACTCTGAGCTCAGGCACAGGATTTTAGATGAGGGAGCTGTTTGTGATGAGGGTGATGAGACACTGGTACAGACTGTCCAGGGAGGCTGCCCCATCCCTGGAAGTGTTCAAAGTCACTTGATGGGGATTTGAGCAGCCTAGTCTAGTGAAACTTTACCCTGGGAGTGGTGTGTGGCACGGCCAGGAAGAAGTGTGCAGCCCAAAGAAGCAGGCAGTTGATCACCCTCACATCCATCACCACTCATTTGCTGATTTCCTCCTGGAAGAAAGATGTTAAAGAAGTTTAGACATCTCTGTTTCCAATTTTTGAACACAGTCTGATTACTTAGTAGTAAAAAAGCAGCCAAACCTATGCCAGAGACTGTCCTTACCGGGCTTGCAAAGTATTTTCAGGCATTCATAATTCATTACCCTTACTGAGAATGACTTGTGAACCTTTTCTTGAAAAAAAATCATGAAAAAAAATGAACTGTTCAACACTGAAAGTTACTGCATGAATAATTTACTGTAAACTGCAAGCTGGAGAGCTTATTAAAGCAGTTCAGCCTGTGGGTCCCTTTTGAAGTGATTTAAGACCCTCTCCTCTCCACTGGGTTCAATGCTCTGCTCTCCTTGGGCAGTTCCTACCACATGAGTAGGAAACATGGGCACTCAGGGCCCAGAAATCAAAATATGATAAACAAGAGCCAGAATGAAGAGTTCTTTCCTTTGCAGAGGGATTCAGACCTCTATTGCCTCCATGAAGTTTCCCACAGTCCTTAATAAAAGCTAAATATCCTGGGATGCAACTTGTTCCAGGCATATTTGTTGGAGAAAAATAATCCAGCAAAGGGAATGAAGGAAAAACATGATAAATCAAATCTGATTATTAGATGCTAGACATGTCCAAGACAAAAGCAACAGCTGCCGTGAGTTCAGAAGAATTGAGACACTATCACCACTGACATCCTCTATCATCACAAGTATAAGTAGATTAGTTTAATAAAAAAAATCGAAAATAAAATGCATAAAAGTCAGTGAGCTAAACCACTAAAGCAAGAAGCAAATGCGCAGTGGCAAAACAGGACGACAGCTGGATCTCAAGAGAAGGCAACATGAAAAACCTCATCAAATTACCATGCCTTGAGAAGAGCCCCTCAATTTTCCCCCTGACACGTACTGATCAGCACAGATGATGCTGATCAGAAGCAGAAGGGGTCCTGCACTGGGAGAGCAGAGATGTGTTTTCCCATCCAGAGGCTCCAGGCTCTCCCATCTGACAGCATCAAAGGCCCAGGCACACAGCTGGCTGCCTCTTTCATCTGTGATGTTTGTCCACCATGCTATGTTTGCAGACCTGTAGGTTTATTACTTAATCATGAAATTACCATTAAAGTAAGAGTTCAACTAATGCACTGATTTTTTAAGATAGCTCTTAAGGAGAACCTTATGCCAGCCTCTGAATTCAGCTGTTAATATGAAAAGCATTTTCTGGGTTAAAAGCTAGCAGCTGCTAGCTCTTCTAAGGAAATAGAATGGATCAGGAGAAGAGAAGCAGATTACCTAGATTAATATTGCCAAAGAACAGGAGGTGGCTGGGAAACACCTGCAGGTTTGGGGTAAAAGGCTGCACTGAATTCTTTTCTGATTTCTGCAGTTGTTAAATATTTATTGTGAGCTCGTAGCCCTAATTCCATTTCACAGCTTGGAATCCTTGAGCTCATCGTGTCTCACCATTAATTAATTCACATTCATTTTGTATTTCATCACAGGTGCAACTCCACCTAGGGCTGTTACCTCTGAGTGAGGCAGAAATCTGGGACATCTCCAAGTATCTCAGGCTCACTGAGACCCGGCCCCTGCCAGCAGTGGAACACTGAGCTCGCTCAGCTGCATTGTTTGACTCATCTTGGAAACCACCCAGTCCCAGCACTGCAACAACCTGCCAAGGCAACCACTGTGCAGCTGGAGAAACAAGCAAGACAGCAGCAAAGCACTGTTACTTTAGGAAAAAACATGGGTGTAGTGACACTGGGCCACATGAAAGCATAAACAGAGAGAGGATGATTTATCTCTTATCATAAACTATCTACTGCCAATAATCCCTGCCTTTGTAAGAAACTGTAAGCATGATACTTCTCTATTCCAGAGGTTTCTGCTCCATCAGGACACAGGTACATGAGCAGCTGAGGTGTCAATACCCTCTCATGTGAAAAGGACTTCTAGTAAGGGGACACATCCACACCCAGCTCAGGAGATTGTCACCAGCTGATGGTCCTCCTTCTCCAGTTAATTTCAAAGCCCTCAACAGAAGGGAAAGAGCAAGGAGAGAGAGGATGGGCAGTGGTTACAAGAGAGCAAAGAGTCTCTTAAAACAGAAAAAAAATTAAAAATTGATCATGAATTTAAAAAGTAATCCCCATGTTGGTTAATGCTCACAGCCTTACATTCATATCCCTTACTCTGACTTCTGTTGGTGTAAAATTGAAGTATTTTGTAAAACTCTACAGAACTATCCTTTCCTCTACCTCAAGCATATTGTTGATTTTAACTACTGGCAGGATGCACTGCACAGCAGTCTGGCCCCACATGGGCACAGCCAACAGCGAGATCTGTCCCAACAGTGATAACTCATGGGAGTTATACATCCCCCCAGTGCTGGACCCAAAGTCTCTGGCCAAAGGGTCCTTCAATGACCTGGAGTCACCTCTCTCCCCTCTCCACTACTCCAGAAAACAAACTATAGCTAAGTTTACAGGAAAAGGTGTCTTGCACAAAAAAATTACACACACACTTTTTACCAAATTAAGATTTATACTGACCTTGCAATGATTTGCTAGAGAAATATATTTTCCCAAACATTACAAACTCACAACTTTAACATTTATTTGAAGTATTAAACCCATTATTACAGAACTTAACCTATTGGTTTTAGGGCTTGAATGGCCACGTGGCTTGCTTAAAACTCAATAAACCACCAGAACATGATAATCTGTGATTGCTACCAAGCAAGTTACAGCTGCAGCAGGAGGCTTTAGTGTTCACATGGTCATCCAAGGATAAAAAGTAAAGCTCTTAATGCTTCAGAATGGTGTTAGTTATATTTTTAAAGGAATCATAGTTGGCAAGTGTAGCTTCAAGCGAAGCAAGCTCTAAGAGGAGAGTAATCTTTATATATAGCCACAAGAAAACTCCAAATTTTCTTAAAATTGACAACACTGATTAGAGACCAATTACAAAACTACAAGAAAAAAACAGAGGTTAACTAAAAGATCTAATTATTTTCACAGACTTAAAGAGAATATAAAACTAAGGAAAGAAGTGCCAAGTAAAAACAGCTTTAGCAATTAAATGCATTTTAGATTATGAATGAACGAATTTCACAGACCACTGATAATTCTCCAGCAGCTCTGGAATAATGATGTTCTGTGGAAGTACTCACCGTTTTCAGAAGTTTGGGGAATACTGTGAGCAAAGTTAACCCAGCCAGGGATCCCTGAGGTCTCAGACGTGACTGTCTAACCGCTCACCTGCTGCCATCCTGCCCCAGTCTCACTCTCAGTCTCACCCAGCCCTGCCTGGGTGCTCCGATTCATTTGGAGTTTTCCCATGAACAAGTAATGTTGGGCAGCAGCTGCTTCTTTTCTTGCCTGACTGGATTAAGGCTGAGGAACCTGCAGATGAAGGTATTACTGCAAAATGACAAAACACGTTACATACACGCCCACAAATCTGCCAGATTGCCACCTCTGCCAGGAGTCCACAGAGATGAGTCACACCTGTGGGGTTGGTGCCCTTCCTCTGGGTGCAGGCAGCAGCTTCTGCTCTCCTTATTTCATAGAATTATGGAATGGTTTCGGTTGGAAGAGACCTTAAAGACCACCCAGTTCCAAACCCCTGCCATGGCCAGGGATACCTTCCACTGTCCCAGGTTCCTTTAAGCCCCCTCCAACCTGTTCTTGAACACTTCCAGGGATGGGGCATCCTCAACTTCTCTGAAGAACAATCTCTAAAAGACCTCAAAACATTAATGATCAAAATCTGGTCAAGTTAATGCATTATCCTTCATAAATGCAAGAGCACACTACTGACAGCACCTTGTGCAGCTAAAATGCTCAATGGGCAAATAATCACCTTTTCTTCAGGGCTACCCCATCATAAGAGGTGACAGTTATCTGCTGAACTTTGTGCCACATGGTCACTGTTGGTTCTCTAAATACAACTTCACCTCCAAAAGCCAGATTTCCAATAGCCAGAAATTTACAGCAAGTAGTTTATCACTACAGAAGTGCAGTTCCTAGCACTCCTTCACACAGGACTGACTTGGAAGAGCTCAGGTCACCAATTTTTTTTCTACATTCCTGCAGTGTGTTAGTCAGGAGCTTACAGAGTTTACTGTCATTTTGTCTCCCGTCACAACTCCAGCTAGTCCTCAGTCACAGGCATGTTTCCAGTTTTAACCTAAAGACAGGTACTATTTACTGGTCTGCTTTGATACAGCCAGCCTCACATCAGCATCAAGTAGAAATTTAGCCAGGCACCATCAGGCACAGCCAACACAACCCACCTGGGAAGCTTAAATTATTTGTACTTGATACAACACCAGATAGAGAACAGTTTAAAAAAACTAAAACTTTACAGTATGAAAGGCTAAAAACTATCATGTCAAGGTATGGATATGTTTCAAAAGGCTTCTTGTCCATGTCATCTGGAGCTCTGCTTCTACACACTCCCTGATGGCAAAATTGAATGGCCCTCAATTCTCAACACCACCTCAACATCAAGAGTTCTCTGAAGGACACGAAGTCCAGCACCCTGCAACCCTCAGACACCCACACCCTTCTCCCAGAAGGAAGCTGTGTGAACCTGGGCTCCCAGGGGGCTTGGAAAGAGATTGAAACCATGATTCCCAACAGAGAGGGCACTCCAAACCCTGACCCCAGCAGCATCAGTCTCATGCTTTACAAGCTGGTCGGAGTTGTTTGCATTCCTCAGGCATATACAGGGAGGGGTTTGTCTTCTTAGCTCTTGCAAAATCCAATTACCCCAGATCTGCAACCAGCTGCTTCAATGCTGTGCTCACCACCTGCTTTCTCAGAGATCAGAAACATGTCAGGTAACTTTCACAGAAGCCAAAAGGCAGCTGTGTAACCCTGGGTTTACCATTTCCTTTGGAAAGCATTAACAACAGACCTAATGAATACAAAGTATTTATTTAAAAGTTCAACAGATACTTTGCTATACAATTCAAACCTTGCAATAAGCACAGGTTTCTGTCAGAAATTCATTTGCATGAATATTAATGAAAAAATTCATCTTTGTGGAAAAAATTAAGTCGACCTGTAATTTTGCTTTTTTTTAAACTATACCTTGTGTGCTACCAAAGATTTTTAAAGAATCATAAGACTGAATGAAAACCTGGCAGTTTAAAAATGCCCTTCTGCTGTTCTGTTCTTTATGTCCCTTTTCCCTCTTCCATATCCTTATTAAACATGTTGTACCCTCAGTCTTCAGTTCTTCACTATATACTTAAGAAGGGATTCAAACAGGCACTTATCCATGTTATTGAGTAGCAGTAGGGATCTTAAATGAAGCCTCTGAAGACGCACAGTAAGGCCAGTTAAATATGGGCCAAGAGAAAAAAAAAGGGGGTTATGAATAGATCCTGAGAAGTTAAAGATTTCCAGTTATGTTTGCAAAGAAAAACTGAGCTTTCAAACTGGATCCCAAGCCACCCTGCTAGACAGAAGCCAGAGCATCCCAGTGACTAATGGAAATCTGAAAACTGTAAAAGGGGACTATTATAAATACTTTTCTTCCACCCCCCATTCTCCTCCTTGAAAAGAATTTAATGGCATACAAAACACTCCTGAACAGAACTGAGCAGACACCTGAAGAGGTTTTTATACTCATTTTATTTGCTGAGTTTGGATAGCATGCATCATTTTACAGCACCGGTAGACAAGTCAGTGAAGCACACTGTTCTTAGGGACTTGTACTGTGGAATGTCTCCAAAACCATTACCCTCTCCCCCTCCACTCCAGTACATAACACTAGCTGAAGACAAGACAGACACACATCAGGGCAACTTCCTTATGGCTACAAATACTCATAGCAGCGACTTTTAAAGGAGAGTTTACTAAATCAAGTCATTGCACTTGGGTCATTTATTGCTATAGCGAACAAAGGCCATTAAATAACAAACCCCTTTCATTTGTGGCTTTAACTGATTGTCTTATTCTGTTCATCCTCTACAAGCTCACACACAGGCACAATTTCTGCAGAGCAACCCCTTCCAAGATTTGTTTCATGCTCCAATCATAGTGAAGAGCTTGTATAACAAAATTGGGTCCTCCATTAGGCTCAATTCTTGTTTTTCATCACCTGCTTTACAGGTAGGAATTCCAGCCAAGAGTTTAGTGTCTGACGAGAAGCACATGATTCCTCAATTCATTTGTGATGCACTTGGGCAATTCAAGGTTAAAAGTATCAAGAGTGAATCAGCTAACTAGCAATTTGACTAGCAAATATTGCTCAATACCTGCATAGTATATTGATCAGAATTCAATGAGATTTCATGATCTGAATCAGTAACTGACAAACATTCCCCAATTGACTTTTTGATGTTGGTATTTTATGACACATCAACTGCGGAAGAATCCCACTGTGGTATTACTCTCAATAAGTAACACTTCCATGTCACTTGAACAAGTGACATACTGAATAATTACTATATTTATGACTAGTCCCATGTAGACTAGCTTAATTACTTTCTTTTATTGGTGAAGTTGCCAAACTATGTCGCATGTTTTTGTCTTAAGTTGTAGCAGACCTAGAGGAGATGAGCTGATTAACAGAACTAATGAATTCGACTGGCTTTCTAAAGCTGTATGTTTTTTTAATTCTTTAATCAGACAAAGATAGCAATAAATACCATTGTCTCCCATCATTTTGCATATTATTTGTGTATTACTCTGGTGCAAATTTTGAGCCCAAGGGTTAAAGATAATGGTAATCCACAAGATCTCAACTTCTTTTCCATAAAGTAAAGACACCATCTTGGACACCAGCACAATGATGTCAAAGCAATTATTCCAATCACTCATTAAAATACAAAGATGTTACTAAGTTTAGAGGTACACAATATACTGAGAAAGTTTATGGCATAAATATATAAATATTGAGAGCTTTTGAGAGTATCAAAGTTCCAAAGGGATTTATTTGGAGATATATTACAAACAGAACCTGACTACTGTAAAAACAGATCAGGATGCATACTTGAACCACTAGAAAGACTTACGACTTCAGAAACACAGAAGTACAGATGCTGTGACTTAAGGTTTACTCTTTCATGCTGTATACTATAATATTTTAGGCACAACAGGTTGAATTAAGATTGAACTGTAGCTTTGTTTCTGTATTCCTTGCATTTTGTGGTTTAACCGTTAATTTTGTCATGATTTCACGATTCAGTCTTAAATCCCTTTTTAATCCAATAGTGCAAGTGACAAGGTGTTCTGCTGAACTACTCGGATTAGATCATTCAATTGTTCTACAATGCATAGGAGTCTCACCTGCTTCATTGCACTAACAAATTCCTATCTCATTACTCACCTTATGAACAGCATAGTATTAAAATTCTCACTGCAGACAGGCACAACAGCATAACCCTGGGTAAGACTGCCAAAATTATACAAATATCATATATTCCCTTTTGCATGTAGGGGAAAAGTAGTGACTACAATTACGACACAGTTATTCCATCCCTTCCAACAGACTATTTTACAGATTAGTTGCAAAGACAGATCACCCTATTTATAGAATAGATCTCTTTAAAAATTAAGCTACAGGTATTCAATAAAAATCTATTAAGAATTCCCTCTCCTTTCTATACAGATTCAGTAGTATTTTCAAGCAAACCAAAAAAATAAGGTCTGCAATTCCAGCACAGTAAGAAATAAGGCCTCTTTTATATTGGCAAAAAAATTTCACCATTATTCTTTTTTGTTTTCTTATCTCTCTGAATATAAGACTATATTCCTTTTTTTTACTATATTTTTTCTTTAAGACTGTAGAACACCAGCATCCATTATAATGAAATAAGAGTCAGTTCTCCTTGTGTTCAGCTTTGAATTCCTGGCGAGTTAAAACACTGAGTCCATATCTGTCTCATGTAGACATCACTGCTTTCTTCAATTTTTCTATTTCAAGCTGAAAAAATGGACATTTTGAAAAGAAAGTCAGTATTAAAGTAGCTATAAAGTCTTCAGAGATTTCACCAAAGTTATAACCTTCACATTTCAAAGACACTTGAGTATTGCACCATAGAAGCATTTGACAGCTCAGTATTTACAGTTGATTTTGTACCACTATATTGCTAAATAAACAGTAATTTTAAATAATTAAAAATTTGACTACAGTTCTGGTATAATCTTTTAAAATAAAAAGAAATCTGTTTTATAAATCAGTTTATCCAGATAAACCATCACTGAAAAAAGAAGTCAAAGGTGGGTTATGGAATCACCTGACATGTCCCCATGTAAAGCTGCACCGTCACCTGAGAGTAACTTCCTAAACCAGCTTTTCATTGAAAACGCTGTCTGGATTAATTTGTATTTCTTGAAATGGACTTGGAGGACACCTGGAGTTACATCCTCTTCATCTCCTCTGCATATCTAAGGCTTCTTCATTGATTGCTTCACAGTCACGTTAAAGAGAGACTCACCAGAAGTTTCTCTCTCGCGTCTCAAGTAGCTTTGTAGCCAGCAAGATGTACTACTGCACACGTAAAATGCCCTTTTGTACCAGACTGAAATAATTTCCTACAATGAGCTCATCCTATTAACTACTTAATGGCATCATATTGCACTGCAGGTAGTGTTCTTCATCAGTAAATTGAGGAGTGGTCATTCATAAGGAAATTTTTCAGATGCATTCTGTGCTTCTGGCAAATCATCCACACATATTTAAACAATTCATCAAAAATTTAGAGAAGTTTACTTTTGCCCTGTTTTTCTTTTGATTACCTAAATTAAGTAGGTCTTTCAATCTTATAAATGTAAAATATTAACTGTCTCTCTTGGAACTTGTCCAGTTGGACATATTTCTAGCAAACAGCAGAATCCAGCAACACTAAACTGAACTCCCATCCCACGACCCACACTCTTTGCTACAAATAATATTCCAGAAAAAGAAAGCTGAACTTGGATCTTCTCTATACATCCAAATGCCTCATGAGGCATTCATTCACTCACAAAATAAAACAGCAACACAAAAAGAGACTGAACAGGTTTGTTGACTTTCCTGTGATACCAAATCCCAGAACAAAGCCTACACACCCCTCAGCTCCCCATGCCCTCCCAAAATGATAACATTACCTCCAGATTGCTTCGCAATAGCTTCTCTTCTTCCAAATCCTTCTTTAGTTTTTCCAGTTCTCTCCTAATAGTAGTTAAGATAGAAACAGAAGTTAGAAGGGGGAAAAAGAAACTTCACACTACTGAGGACAGGATGCACAAGCCTTGTTTAAATTCTACAAGTGGGATGCACAAAACAAGGCACATGCCCACTAGTGAATTGTTATTCACATCTGCTGGACCACCATCACTCAATACTTCTTACCTAATGCTATTCACATATCCCTAATTTTTAATCCCAGTTTTAAGGAGGCTACTTGTAAGTTTGTGCTGTCATTTAAAATTTGAAGTTGAATTCAAACTAAAATAACCTTAAATAACCTAAAATAACCTGGCTACTTCTACACATGGAATAAATTACTTGAAATTTAAGGTTCCTATCAGTCATGGCAATACTGCAAGTACTTGTGCACCATGTTACACAAGGCCTGCACATGTACTTATGCCATTACCACAAAAAATTAACTATTTTTCCTTACAATTAAAGCACAAACTGTTTAGGAAATACTTTCAAAAAGATATAATGGATGCAGGAGTGCAAAGTAGGAAGGAAAAAATACATACAAATCCCAAAAATACTCTGACATCGAATTTGTACTTATTTAGGACATTTAGTAGGATCAATTTCAATAGAAAATATCTGAATACAGCTATTTATGTATTTATATGTTATTAGCATAAAATAGCTTTCTTATTTTAAAGTCTGGCATTGAAGACATTTATAAGGTATTTATATAATCATTTGCAGATTGACAGAGGAAATACTTACCCATGCTCTTTCTTCAGTGCGTCTACTAAACCCATTAAATCATTAATCTGAGTCCTGAGCTCTTCCACAGAAATTTTTTCATCATCTGTTCCTCCTTTGAGGTCTCCAGGTAAAAAGTCGAGTATGACAGAACTTGGTCTCTGAGATGAAGGTGGAGTCAGTGGGCTGAATGCAGATGGCTAAAAAAATAAATCAGTAGAAATACAAGAAGTGAAATCCTCGTGAACTGAATGCTTACAGCACACAGGTTGTATCAGGATGGGATAAGCATGCATAGGTTCCCTTAATTTTCTACCTAAAAGGTAAAAAACAATGTCCAGGTTGAATGGATTACTGGAGTATAGGAGACAGTTACTTTATACAGCTCTTAATTAAGGATTTACCTGAGGTTCCTGTAGTCACCAAAAAAAGTACTTACACTGCAGTCCTTTACACTTAAAAAAACCCAGTGATTTAATGGATCCCACTGGATCATTATAAACAAACTTCTGTGCACTTTGCTGATCTGCTCAGTTGGTCTGTCTGTCAGAAAACTGAAGGCTGAGCAGATATGGAACTTACTTGGGAAATACCTCCTGATACAACAGTTCTCATCACAACTCATGCACTTTGTAAGTATAAATGAACTTCAATACTAGACTTCTTACTATGAACTTTATACTAAACGACTCAGCTCACTTGGATTTAAATAAAAGCACTGGCATTCAGATGGTTGCATGAACCTGTACTGGAAATGCAAACAGGATGACCAGAACACCAAGCTGCCTGGTACTCCTTTGGCTCCTTGGCAGCACCATACCTTCTTTGTTTCAACTGGCTTTGGTTTGGCACTTTCTTCTTCTTTCTGCACCTTCAAATTTTTTTCTGGACCCACATTTTGACTTCCCTGGTAAACCATTCATAAGGAATGAAAAGGTTTTCAGAATTAAAAAGAAAGAACAACAAAACTTAAAAGTAAATAAAAAAAAACTTTCACAAGTTTCTAAAAATGCAATAGTAAAGGGGAAAACCAAGTAACTAAACTTAAAGTGATACACTAGCAGACTTTTCTGTCCCTGACAGTCAGAACTTTTCGTCCCCACATGCAGCTGAACTTAAATCAAACACAGGAATCTTAGGCAGGATTTTCAAGCATTTTTGCAATAGTTAAGTCTGTGACACTTTTGGAGCCTGTAGGTGCTTCCATAAAACACATACGGGCAGTAACTGTAGATGGTAACTGGCATGACTAACTGCGCAACAGCCAGTGACAAAAACTGATTTCAAGGACGCTGCACCACCTGCTAATCATTGTCTGCCAACCTCACATCAGCACTAAGATCACAAGCCCCAGGTTACAGCAGCATTACATTACAAATTTATAGTGGCCAATTGTCAAAGTCACTAAAGACACCTTCAGATCTGTGTGTATGTACAACACCTATTTCACCATCAGTGAGGCCAGAAGAGCTGAGAAGTTGCTGCATTTCCTGCAGCAACACTCCATGGAACAGAAACACTCCCTCAGCTGCAACACAACTCTAGCTGTTTCTCCCACATTCACTTCCCTGGTGGGAATGGATCTCCCTGCACACAAAACCTACAGGAACTGAATCCCTGCAGGATTCTGCTCTCAGATAAATGGCTCACAAGACTGTTCCTGGGTGCACTCCTGCTTCCTGGCAAGTCAGTTTTTAGTTCCCTACTAGGAGAACATCCCCAAAATACTCACAGGACTACTGCTATGGAAACGGGAAGGCAGCCTCCTACCAGGCATCTTGGGCCGGCTCGCAGTCGGGTGTGACAGATTATCTGAGGTAGATATTACATCATCAAAGCTTAACAGATCTACAAAAAGATGAAAACAGAGACCATCATCAAGACCAGAAGGTTTTGCTGTGTTTTTTGTCACTTTTTTTTAACTTGAGACACCAAAAGATAATTATCAGAATTCTTATTGCTTTGAGTATTTCCAGCATATACAACACATGAGGTATGTGCATGACTTTGACCTATCTGGGAAATTGTATTTTCCCCCTCAAAAAAAAACCCAGTTAATTCAACTAGGACTTAAATTCAAGTCAAATTGTGTGAACAGAAAAAATACTCTAGCAACATGGCAGCATCTGCAGAAAATATGTTCATTACTTTTTCTAAGAGTACTTTTTTTCTGCCATATTCAACTACTTGAGAGCATATTTTCTTGTTGAACTTGCACGAAAAGAATGAAAATGCAAGTTTAGCGACCAAGATAAAAATAAAAGCAAAATGATAAAGTACATATTGGTGTACTCCACATGTTGGTGAAAGCTAACAAGACATTAACTACACCTGTGTCTATGCAGGGCAATTTGTTCATGTTCAGTATCTAAAGATAATACACAACTTCATAAAGCCTTTAACAAAACACTTCAAATCTCCACTCTTGTACTTTATTCAATCACACAGATCTCTTTGCTCATTAGTCTCTTTATGCTTGCACCTCTAGGTAAAATCTCTCTCACACATCAGCAAAAATGCTTTAGATCCTCTGGGAACAGGCAACTTTGGGAAAGAAATTGATAACAGGAATAATTGACCACAACTAGTCTTAGTAATGTAAGTATTTCACCTAAGTAACAACACGACTTAGCCTTTTCTCCACAAAGAGAGATATACTTACCTGGCAACAGATGTTCAGTGAGACTGAGTGATGTTTTTTATTTAAGCATTGATATAAGATTACAGTTATTTTATATAATTTACAAGCCAAATTCATCACTTATTCTATAGACTGTAACTAAAATGCCACACAGTATTTACTACAGGCACCATAAACAACATTCAAGATTCTAGGTTTGATTTTCTTTCATGAATTCTGATTCTTACTTGACACTATGATTTAGCAAATAGAACCTACAATATCTCTTCTCCTATGTTCCCATTAAGGGTCAGATAAGAAAAAAGCCTTTAGTACGCTGAGCCAGACCATTCATACCCCATCAGTGTCTGTATGTCTTAAAACATCTGATTAATGCAAGTTTTACCCACACTTTGTCAAAGCTAATTTATACCTGAATGTCTTAATTGACCTTAATGTGTTCTCTGCATTAATACCCTTGAAGGCCTTAGAACATTCAGCTCCTTTGGACAGCCCTGATCAGACCTACCTCATCATCCATTCCTTCATAGCACTGTTACCAATCAGTTTTGCTATTTTTACTTCTATTCAAGAGAATGTCAAAAGTCTTTTGCAAACATGCAATCACACCTGCAATTAAACAAGCAGGGGAGGAAAAAAAAAAGAAGGAAGAAACAGAAGAGTGATGAATGGCAGGCAGCTGACGGAAAAGAGGATGAGGGAGAAATAAATGAGAAGGGATTTCTGCTCTAGTCTGTGCCAATAAAATATTTCATTTAATACACTGCAAACAACAGTGACCGTGGGGTCATCTTCATGGTCTTTACTAAATTATTAGTAATCCCAGAGTATGAAGCTATCAGAGTCACAGTGGATCAGGTTGGAAGGGACCTTAAGGATCACCCCATTCAAGTCCCTTCCACACCTTCCACTAGACCAGGTTGCCAAAGGGCAAATTAGGATTTATGTTAGTTAGGTATCATTAAAAAGGTAACAAGAAAAACTTTTGTGCCTTTTTCCCCTCATCTAACTAATTTCTGACTTTAAATGATCCTTCTTTTGTCATTCCACAGAAATGACAAATCATTTTGCAAGAAATTTAATTAAGAATTATAAATGTAGTTGCTATTATGATTGTAATGCCAGTCTTGTTTCCATGAATGGTAAACATCAGGCTTATTAAGAATATTGATAAAAATGTAGAGTTTTAACAAAAATCACAATATTTGATAATGCATGAAGACTGCTACAGTCCTGAACTGTGTACTATTTAAATATAGATGGTGGGATGATACAAAAGCTGAGATTTTTTCCATATTTCTAAGAGCTCCTAAAGGAATTTGCTACACCTGAGAGAATTGCTCAACATTAAGATTTTGCCAGTAAGTTCCAATCAGAGGGAATTCTGACTGTACTTGCATTTTTTTTTTTTTTTTTTTTACTGTTCCAATTTATTGCTTTGATATAGGGAAGAAATTAAAACACAGGTTGGTGGAGATTGGGGTTTGGAGTTTTTGGTGATGGTGGTAGGTTGATTTGTTTTACTGTGGGCTCAGGAGGTTTATTTGATTGCTTTTCTTTTTAAACAGCATTTTTAGTTATTCTAGAAAAAATTTAACCAATAAACCATTTAAACTAATAGAGATGCTGATGAAATCCATTGAAAGTTCACAGTCATTTCAACCAATAAAATAACTTATCAAATAAGATTCCTCCAGACAGCCTGTGAGCAATTGTTAAAAGAAATCCCATCATAGTGCCAAAAGAGCAATACCACACATCTGGAGATAATCTGGGTCAAAAAAAGAACTTCATGACTGAGCAAGAGCACCTTTCTAAGAAGATGAGCTAAGCCTAAAGTTACATATGATGGACTATTGGAAATGTCTCTTCTACAAGCTTACCACAGATCCACCACAGAGCTGTTAGGAGTTTTGACAGGTACAATTAATGAGAGGCTTTGTTAAGATTTGTGAATGCTTCAAGTGTATCCATAGCAGTTTGTCTTAAAAAGCCTTCACAAAAAGAAGCAAAGCTAAGGGTGGCTGAGGAAATTATGGTTCCACCATCTCCTGTGGCTGGGGTTTAAACATGAGTGATACAAGTGAAACTTATCCAATATTTTAAAAGATAAGAACACACATTAATCTGTGGAGTAAAAAGATGGCACCTTTTTTCCTATTACTCATCTTGCTGAGATTTCCCCCAAAAAATTCAGGGGACAGCTATAAGCTATGAAATATTTAAGTGCCCAAAAGCTTCATGATTATGTTCTTTGTGTGTACAGAATGATAAAGCCATTCAACCTACATACACCAGACATGCTAAAGGTACTGAACACATTTCACTACAAACAAATCCAAAGTTTGGCTTATCAATAGCTCAAGTATAAATTTTTTCTTACTTTTAGTCCCCACCAGCTCCTAATGGAAAAGCCTACTTAAAGTAACTCCTTTAACAGCTAAGGAAAACAGGCATTCAAACAAAGAAAAGAAGGTGCATTTTTAACAGAAACCCCAAAATTTTAGTACCAATAATTGCAACTGAAAGCCACGCTCACGATGTTAAGAAGAGGATATGTGTATGGAATAAAGCATTTGGATTTCCTTAGAGATTGTTATCTTACCAAAATGGAGAAGGGTAGGGTAATTTCCTGACACGTAAGAAGGGAAACATGGCAAACAGGATAGGAAACAAAATCTGGAAAGAAAAGTCAAGGAGAGGAATGTCTAGAAAAAGATTCTGAACAAAAAAATTATTTTACAAAGCAGGAAAAAGAAACATTTGTAGAAGAAACAGAACTGCTTTATATGTTCAGCATGCCAGTATTACAGGTTTAGTCTTTTACAGTACTTGATTCTAATCAAACAGAGAAACATTTATGCAATTTTTCAAACAAAACTTCTAGAGGAGTTATTTCAATGTGATCAATGTTTCTAAACGGTTCTGATTATTTGTCCTTATCTGATGGCTGGTGACATAATTTTGGCATAGGGTGGGTTGGTTTTTTCATTACAGAGTATTTACAGCTTTTTATGGTAAACTGAAAGTGGCTCAATCTAAACCTCACTTCATGGTCAAACTAAGTTGCAAAAAACCAGGTTCCATATTTTTTAAAAAAATACTTCCTAAAAATTCATTTACCTCAGGATCATAATCTGAAGGTGGGCGGGGGGAAGAAATAAAAAATAAAGACTCTAGTAAAGCAGTTGCCAGCCTCAACCATCTGTTTCATCTCATCTTTTATTAATATCTATTCTAGCTATTGTAAGGTTAAACTGTCTTAAATGTTATATAAGGACCCAACATCTTTTTTTTTAATTTTACATAGCCTTGGCTGCACAGGGTATTATGTCTTTAGCAGCACAGTATGTAGAGAATTAGAGCATGAGATTCATTACATTTTACTGACAGGAGTTTGGATCAGTCCCTTTTCACAGGAGCAGTAGGAGTGACTTATGCAGATTGTTTTAAGCAATGTCAGTTTGACAAAACAGAGGATTTCTGAAACTTTTCTTCAGTTGCAGCTCCTTGACCCTTCTCAGTGCTGCAGCCCCACATTACTGCCTGAGCCTCTTTTGTTTGCTGTGCACCAAACAGAACTCAACAGACCTCACCCATGAGCCCATTGTCACTCCTGTGCCCTGCCCCATCTAGGTACTAAAATCTTTAATTTCTCCATAAGCCTGTAAAAACTTATGTTAGCAAAAAGAAATTCATAGATTTGTTTTTCCTTAATCTGTGTAAAATTATTCTTTTTCTGTCACAGAATATTCTGCATTGTAGTATATACATGAACACCTGACAGCACAGGTACTATGTTATCACCCTGGTTATTAAAGATGACAAGGTAACTGAATGTAAAGAAAAAAAAAAATCCATCTGTTTTCATAGGGTTTTTCCTGAGGTTAAATGGTACTATGCTATAAAGTAACACATCTAGCACGACCCTAGAGATAATCATAGATTTTATTATACTAGCTAGAAAGCTGATAATCACAAAATGGCTTGAGTTGGAAGGGAACTTTAAGATCTTCACCTTCCACTATCCCAGGTTTCTCCAAGCCCCATACAACCTGGCCTTGGACACTTCCAGGGATGGGGCAGCCACAGCTTCTCTGGTAACCTGTGCCAGGGCCTCAACACCCTTATATTAAAGAATTCTTTTCTACTATATAGTCTGAGTAATATAACTTCTGTATTAAAAACATAAATGAATTAACCTTTCCTCATATAAAGCATTTACACTTGAAAAGTATATTTTAACATGCTCAGTGAAAAAAAAGTCTGGAGTATTCTTCTCTATTCCTAAACTGCTTCAGTTCTTTTACTGCATTATTTTTATCTTGTAGATGAATTTACCATACTTTGGACCAACTATTCTACAACAAGAATATCATATTTTGCCTCAAAAAATAAACATCTTTATAGTATTTTTAGATTTATTATTACTAAAATCTTTTCTGAGACAAGAAGTTGCATCTGAGATATGCAAGATGAGCGCTGCAGGTGTAATTCACTACAGCTTTTTCTGAAGTGGTTAATCACACAATATAAATAATTTAGAGTTTAGAAAAAATACACCCACAGCAGCTGATCTCTGCTTAAGTGACACACAGAGGTCAGTCAAGGGCTAATGGTATCAATACAGTAGTTCAGAGATTCTGATCATTAAATGTGGGTGCTTTAGCCACTATCAAGGGTTTTACTGCATACATTTAGAACTAAGGAGATGCCAGGTTTGGCTCAAGGTGCTTTAAGCAAAGCCATAAGTGTGCTATTCAAATGTAAAATGCTCCATGCTTTTTTAAGGCCCCAGTTTAAGATATGATAAAGTCAAAATCTAGAACAGCTCTGACCTAAATCACAGGAGGCCAAAGGTAATGGCATTAATAAGAATTCTGAAGTTAGACAGAAAAGCAAAGTTATCTGAGCTGCAAGAGCAGAACCAACTGAACCAGCCATTAAGAAAAAAACTTCATAAAAACTCAAGATGAAAGTGGCAGCAAAAGAAAAAAAACCAAAAAAACAAGCTTTCAAATTAGAAGAACAAACCATTATCTCTGTCTCCCTTCCTGCCCACTGTCATAACCCAGAGCTCAGCAGCTACCTGCAAACAGCTTGCTGACATCTGCTCATCCTCTCCTGACTCTTACCTTCAGCTGCCTACAGCACTTTAAAAAAAATACACAGGCATAAGTGCACTCAGTGGCATTTTGAGTAAATGAATCAAAAAGCTTATTCCAACCCTGTAAAACACAGCAATCCAAACAGAAAGGACCAAAAGAACATTTCATTTCTTACCTGATTCTTTAGAGCTCTTTACCACAAGTGAATCTACCTCTACTGATTTTGGTCTGAGTGGCAATGGTTCAGAGTCTAACTTTGGTTTTGCTACTGGCTCAACTTCAGATTTTGGTCGAAGAGTAACAACTTCTCCATTAGTTCTATGGTAAGAAAAAAAAGACAAAACATACCTACTCAAAAACTGGAATAGTTTAAAATGGAAACATAGCAATAATTAGAAGCAAACAGAAAAATTATGGTAGATTTATCACTTTCTGAAGCCTTGTTTTAAATCAAGGCTTCTGGAGATCACTTCTACTCCTATGAAAACCAATTCTTTTGTTCCAGCTCTTGTAGAGATGTGTATAAAACCCATGAGAAAATAATTCTGAACTTTTACTACAGGACACACTTTGGCATTTCAGTCCAAAATATTACACTTCAAACCACAAGTGAGCTGAATAACATTTTCACTAATACCTCTTGAAATAATTCAGAAACTGACTCCTTGACATTAAAGAAATCTTCCTGTACAGGAAAAAAGGCTGACAAGAACAAGTTATTTCTTGCTGGGTATGGGAAAAGCTACCTTGTAGCCTTGTTCCACCATGCATTCCTTCCTTATCTGCTCACATCATTCATAGACAAAAAAAGCCCAAGAACAACAACAACAAAAATCCAAAGTCATAACCCCCCATTCAAAATAATAATAAAAAAAGAATAGGCAACATTTTCCTTTACAATTTGTGCCATCACAAACCTATGCTGACCAGGCCCGATCACTTGGTTGGTGTGTACATGCCATGTATAAACTGTGCCCCTTTCATTTGTTCACCTCCCAAAGCCTGTAAGTTTTACTGCAGTAGAAAAAGAGACTGCAGCCTGATCTTCCTAAAACATTAAAAACTTTCAGATATTTAAATATCTCTAAGATTTAAAGGTTTCAATTATTCAAGGCCCACAGCTTACTACAGACCTCTATTTAACTGCACATGTGCATCCCTTTACAGCAATAATTATTTTCTAAGCTGGAAAAGAATATGACTTATGGTTTTAAAAAAATAATCTTTACTCGGAAAAGTTTCCAAAATACCAAGCCAATATAACACAATTCTATACTGAAAAGTTATTTAAGGTGCAAGCTCTTTGACATAGCAGCTGCTTGCTTTATTTGCACCAGGCCAAGTGTATCACAACCTCACTTTCTCAGTTCTTTAAAGCCAACTGAACATCCCAAAGGGACAGTTACCAGTCAGCTGTTGGTTTACACTTCTGGGCAAGGGCCTAGAAACTACTTTGATGGAGACAGGAGGGAAAATTCTATGCGTGGGAGACTGCATGGACGCAAAATTAGTTTTAATGAAGTTTCAAACTCATGAGGAAAAAAAATTAAGTGGATCTAGAAGTATTTGTCACTATTTATCCAGTAACTCAGCTGAGAAGGCTCACGAGTAAAGATCTGAATGTGGTTCTGTAGTAAGTGCTTCCTTCCCCAGAAGCAGACATGGGCCACAGTGAAGTACCTTCAGCACGGGTACCTGTGCTCAGTTCTTCCTTTCCATCCATCCTACCCTATACAAACTGCTCAAGCCTTGAACACTGAAGCAACTCAAATTTTCAGGGTTTTCTTCTACACAGTAATAATTCTCAAGGGCCATGCCCACATTCTTTTACTCCAGCCTGTTACTGTAGCTACAGCAGCCCCCAGATGAAAAATATCATCTGCCCCATGGTCAGTTAGACTCTAATTCTGACTCTGAGATGGATTCAATGTATCAAAGGATTTGAAAGGTCTAAGTTCACTTTGACAGACTTGGAGAACTAAGCCACTGGGCGATGTAAGGCAAAATTTATCCTTGCATCTTTTCACTCTTAAAGCACACATTTCTTCCCAACTCATCCATGGAGGAAGATCAAACAACAAATCAAACTGAATATCCTTAGGTGACTGCAGTTTCAGTCATACTGACTTGGATGCAGATGATGGCAAACCAGGTTTGTCCGGGCGTTTTGGGTGCAGGAGCCCTGCTCTCAGCAAGCTGTTGGTCTTGCTTGGAGGAATAGGCTTCTTGGGTGGTACTTGAGGAGCTTGTGGCTTCAAAGGCTTCTGATCCAAAGCTCCTTTTTCATCTGACAAAGGAAGTCACATTTTAAAAACCCCATGTTGTCTAGAATTCTTACACTTAATTGCTTATCAATTAGAAAGCACTTGCTGTCAGAAATGCCTTCTTTGAAGATCAAAATGAAAAAGAAATAAGCAAGTGTCTTAAATGACACCTTATCAAAACACACAAACTACTTACCTGAGCTCAAAAAAAATTATCTTAGACTAAGATAAATTTTCCTACTTACATAAAACAGTAGTAATAAATTATGGATTCACATTATTGCACTGCAAATGACAACTAAGAATCAAAAATCTTTGTACTGCTTTGTCTTTTCTACAAATTCATTTGATTTCCTTTTAAGGAGGTAGGCTTTTTTATTTTGTAACTAGACTTCTTACACACACAAGCAGCCTAATTTATATATGGAAGAAGGGGTGGAAAGAAATGAGGTTTTATCTGAATAGCTGAATTTATTTTATCTAAAGTCTACCTTCCTACAAAAAGATAGAAGTATGGGTAATAATAAAAAAAAAATTGTATTTATTTGTTCAATGATGGCATGACCTAACTGAATCCTGTCCAGAGGAGATGACATACAACATATGGGCCCTTGAAAAATTCAAGGTCTTTACAAGCAAGGGTTACAACCCATGTGTGCCTAACTCTATCCTGCTGGATAGCCAGAGCAAATCTTCTATTTTTCCCTGTAAAACCGTGCCATAGTTCAGTATACACAAAGTACCGAGTATCTTAAAAAATAATTGTTAGGTCACAGCAAAAGCTACAGTTCTTTACAGTTACTGCCCTTATAGGGAAGTAAATCAGTAAACTGGGGTGGAGAAAGTGACCTTCAGCTTTGATTTCTCCCCATGCTCCCCTCCTGCAATTTGCTTTTAACCAAGTATTGATCTGGTGTAAAATGTCTACATATGCTATGGATCTGTGAGCAGGGCTGTCTATTTGCTTCAGCTGCATGCAGCAAAGTGCCTGAACTGCCAGGTCTAGGACTGATTTCCTTTGGACAAGTCCTGCAGCCACTGAGCATCCCTCCAACTCTAAAACGGGAAGAAGCCAATGTTGTTTCACAGGAATATTGGGAAGCAAACAGATCCCAGAGATACTTCTGACAAAAGCAGTGCTCAGGGCAGAATTGTCTTCCTGCTTTGGGACGCTTGAACGTCGAGAGGAGATACGGGCACAAAACAAACTGGCTGGCTCCTCCTTGCAGCGTCTCGGCACGGAGCTAAACCCCAGGACGCTGGAGCGGTGGAAGGATTTGCCACACGGTGGGGCTGCTTGCCCTGTGTAAAGCAGCGCTCCGGCAGCGCCGGCCGCTCCTGCCTCCCCGCCCAATGCACAACATTTCCAGTTTTAAACACCCCACACCAGCCAGTACTAACTGCAGATCAATTGGCTTTACTGAAGCTAGGCTGAGCACAAGTTGAGAATTACCCCTTTTGCTTTTAGAAGTAAGTGAGTTCATAAACAGGGCAGAAAAAAAATGTTGTCATTGAACCCTATTCCTGAACTCTCATCTGTCAACTCTCCCTTCTAATACTCCCACTCAAAATCTGAATATTAAAAAATGTCTATAGCTAAGCAGGAAGTTAATACCAAAGGCCAAGGTTCACCATGAGCACAGAAACTGGGTGTTTCTGCTGGACAAAATGACATGTCTTTTTTGGATTTTGCTCCTCAACGAAAAAGTGTTGGCTAAAAATGAACAGTTTAGTAATGGAAATAAAAGATACAAATCTGAAGACATTTACACTGGAAAAAAATTTCTACATGACACCACTAAGTGTCTTTCACTATAAATACAGAAATACTCACAGAAATTATGCTTTTAATTTTTGATCAATTTTTGATTGCAATTAAAGACAGATTTATTAGTCTCCCAATAGGCATAAAAATGACATGGTTTCATAGCTTCTGATTAGAGATGCTCAATTAATTTTTTTTCCTGAGAACTAGTTACAGAACAACTTCATACTTAATGGGTTTAATTACTAGTATTAACAGGGCTGGTTTTCCACAAGTACAATTGCATTGATAAATGGGCATATCTTCCAATAAAACACTAGTACAATCTAAAAAAGTAAATTTTATGACCTGATCTGCAACTGAATACATAATTTTTTTTCTCCTTCATTTCCTGTAGCTCAGGAAAGAAGAGTTCTCTATCTCACGGAATTTTGCAGATTTTACATTCTTATGTTTTTGGATAGTGTCACTCAGTATTTTTTCCTATATTCCTCCATGAACAGCTGAGCTCAACTACACAAAGATTAACATTTTAGTCCAAACAGAATTAGTTTAAAATACAACTTGCTTATGTTTAGAAGAACTTAAAAGGAGCCAGGTGATCAACATTTCTGGAATCATACAGTTGATCTCCATTCACACCTGAAGATACTGCTCCAACAGATAAAAATTACTTGTTTGCTCACATACAGAAGAAACAGAACTGACTTTAACAAGTGTTTTTCATATTCAATACCTGAGAAGGTGCCTTGTTAAAATGGGGGTAATAAAAACTGCCCAAGGAAGCCAAGAAACCCATCAGCAGCCTCACTGGTAGAAATGCTGGTCAGCCACAGTTCACCACTCACAAGACAGAGTGGTTTTGTAATTTGGGTAAGCTGCAGGAACATAAGGATTTCTTCTGCAAGGCCCAACCAAAACATTTGTTTAAGCTTCTCACTTTTAAACACAATCAAACATTTTCACTTGGCAAGTTTTTCAAACAGGGAAAGAAGCCTTTTAGAATCTGTTTGGGTGACAACAGCAGCTTTGCCTCTGGAAAATAGTGTCCTTTAAATTTTAAGAATAAAGCAGTAAATGGCTGCAAATTCAGCAGGACTTGGAAATATGGAATATAGCAAGAAATAACAGGACAAGAAATCTCTGAGTATTGTGGCTTTAACATCTACCTAAGGAGTCTTGTAACTGTTCTGTGAAGTTCTTTCTAAACATGCAGCATCAGACTGATTTTTGTCACAGTTAACCTTTTCCTTTCTAATAATTTACTACTGCTGCTCAAAACTACAGCCACTGTCACAGAACTACCCCTTCAGGAATTTAATATAAACTATGTTACTGTGGTGCAAGAACCAACCTTTAGAATGTAATGCAGTAACAAGAAATAAACATTTCAATAGAGTTTAGCAGTTCCTCTAATTCAAAGATGCTTCTGTAACAACACAGACATGACAACCTCAGTAGAGGGTATCAAGGGAGTTTGTATGATGGCTCTTGAACAGAGAGTCTATTGCCAGAGCAGCCAAGTCATCATGAAGAAAACTGTTCTTACCTTTTTCTTCAGGCCTCAAAGAAAGGAATTTCTTCTCTCCAGATGGCAACTCAGGCCTTGCACCTGAATGCAAAAACAAACCATAGACATTTTTCAAAGAGCTTTAATTATTTTGGTCAGTAACTAAAAATAAGAATCACACCAAGTTGTGTCTTCTCTTTTGCAAAGGCGTGTAATACCATTTATAAACACTCACTTGAGCCAAGAAAATTATGAGCCATAGTTAAAATGTTTCCAAAGTAGGCTCCATCATGAATTTCAAAATACAGACCAACAGCAAAATACATAAAGTATGAAAAGTAACCCCAAAGTGTAACTATGGCTGTATTACTAGGAAATAAAAAGCAACTTCTAAACTTTCTTTTGAAGTCATGCAATGCTTCTGAAATTTAGTATTTTCTCAGACCACGATACATGTACTACATACCTGGACTTTTAGCTGGAGGTGGAGGTTTCTTTGGCTTCTGCAAAATGAAGGGGAAAAAAAACCAAAGTCAAACAAGCAAGCAACAGATATTCTCTGTATCCAAGACAGCCTCATTTGTGTTTTGTTTTGCATACTGTAACATGGAGCTTGTTTGCTAGCTGATTTCAAGGTATTTCACAAAGGAGGCAATCAATTCAGACAGGAAACACAAAGAACTGGAACAATTCCTCTGATATCTCCCAGACAACCAGTTACAAAAATTCAGGAACAAAATTCAGGTCTGTTCAAATGAAACCAGTGCATCAGCAATGTGCATAAACAGAGGGGGAAAAAAAAACCTAAAATCCAGTGATTTCATCTTTTTTAGTCCAAAGAATTACTCTGATCCCACTCATTTTAATGTCAATATGTAAACCTCAATCTCAGTTAGTACAATGCCAGTTTAAAAGGGTAACCAGATAATTTTTTGAACCAAAAATGTTCACTTTCACTAAAAAGAGATTTCTAAATGAAGTATCAGATGAATGGCTTCAATTAATTGACTTTTAAATTACAAGTGTAAGAAAAAATGAATAGATGTTGGCAGCATTTGTCTCAAAGACGGCAGTTACAAGAGAAACTTTGATTTGAGCTCCCTTATCATTATATTTGTGAGAAAGATGGACAAACTACACCAGCCATTAAAAATGTACAAAGTATCACAATGCAACAGTCTATAAATTGAAATTACTGTTTTGAAACAACCATTCATCACTTTCTGATACTCTTGAATTTGAATCTCTCTCCTCCTGAAAGGAGACTAGCACCTCTCAGGAGAGATCTCAACCACTCATCCTCAGAATGTGATTCATTAAATTGCTTTAGAAGAGGGGCCTTTCTGGTTGTACTAAGGACAAGATTCCCTGATAAAATTATACAAAAGCCTACAAAACCACTTTTTCTTCACACAGGTACTGCTGAAACCACACAGGCTCAGTCTAACACAACCCCTCCAAAAACACCTCATGGTGGATATTTTTAAAACAGTTGCCATAGATGGATTTCAATTCTGTGCCACTACAGTTATTGAATAAGCTCTTTCTAATGCAGCAAGATTTTATTCTAACATGTGAAATGTAATTAAGCAAGCAGGAGAACCCATATTCAATTTCTTTCTCTGGTTGCAGAGGACACAAAAGCGAGTGAACCTAAGTAACAAGATTCTACTTTCTTTCTTTCCCAAAAAAGTAATTACATTATCCAGCTGTGCAGCATTGCTGCCTACACCAAGAGCAATTAAACAGAGTTCAGCATCAACTTGCCATCACACAGTTCTGCTCTGTGTTTTTATGAAGTCAGTATCAAATAGCTGATTATGATCACCAGCCATCCAATGCCCTGAACCTCAAAGCTGCACAGTGCAAGGTGAATCCCTGTGCTGAGACACTGCACACAAAGCAGAATAAAGGATCAAAGCAGGGAAATGCTGCTTAGGGTAAAAGAATGGTTTTTCTCCTCCTCTCTGTATGAAACAACTCTGTACTGTGAAACAGCAACCCTACCTACCCTCTCTTCTTGTCTTTTATGGCATTTATGCTGCCCTTGCACAGCTGAAAATCCATCTGAAAAGCAAATTCTGACTGGGGCTAGGTAGGTTTCTGTGTGTGTGAGGCAACTCAGGATAAATGATAAATTAGTAACTCCTGATCTTGAGCTGAATCTATTCCACTTGAGGTTGACATACATTTGGGATATTAACACTATGCACTGTGTTACTTGTACTTATTACTTACAATGTATTGATGCATGTGGGAATTAACACAACCATCTTTGCTACACAAACGTGACAGACCCAAAGCATCATACTAATCTAAACAAAAAAAATCTGTACAATGAGGACCAAAATTGTAAGATGAAAACACATGAAAACATGAATTTCTACAAGTTATTACACAAGACAGTGAAAAAGTATTTCTAAATCCCACCCAAAAAACATTCTTCTTATACTGCAGCCTACTGCAAGTTTTGACACGGAAAAATCCCAGTAGATGCAGAGGGGTCACTCAGCATTTTGTAATTACAGTTACTTAAGGACTTGAGATGGAAAAAACCAACAGCTTATCTTCTTTCTAAACAGTAAGGGTTTAATTCAGTAATCAGTAACATGTAACACCATGCTATCAGAACTATGTCCTTTTCTAAATGACCTGATTATCCTCATCAATTAGAGTGTTCTCAAAAAACACGCCTCACTTTACCATTTATGGACAAGTTAAACACAAAGATTAACATTTTCATCTTCTTTTATACAACTAGCTCAAAATGAAGTTAAAACTGCCACAATTGTAACATTATAAGCAGCATAATGTGCTGTGACCTCTTTTATTCTCTGCATTTTCATCAATAGTTTTTTGTGATACTGAACAAGAGGTGTAAGAACTTACAGGGAAGTCTTTATCAGACTCTTGTATTTGAACAGCAAAGTTATCTGGGAAGACTCCTTCTTTACCATTGAGCTCTCCTCTCCACCAGCCTGGCTCTCCAGTGTCCTAAAATAAACAACAGGTCACTTGAACCAATATTTACTTCTTCCCTAGAACAGACACAGTTACACAACAACTTCTTCCCTTTTACACACAAAGTAATTGTTTGTCTGAAATTGGCCAGTTTAACAGCTTGGGGAAACAGCCACAGATCAGATCAGGTTTGGTCAGTTTTTATTTGTTTTCTGAAATGCAGGACGAAATTATATTACATCATATAAGATAAGGGTACAAGGATAAGATCTGCAAAGGGAAGTACATAAACCCAGTTAAGACCTAACACACAACATTTGATCTTCTCAGCTTCCTTGACCAGCAAGTCAGTAAATACTTCAAATGTTTTTGGCATGACGCACAATTCTACTAAATAAAAGTGATTCTGATGTGATGGATCAGCTCCACTGGTCTGAAAAGGGTGAAGAAGCAAAGAATATACCCCACTGAGAGAAAAAATAACCATACTACGACAAAAGAAAACAAAATGTTGGATAATTAATTCAGTGGCAAAGAAATCCATTACATGATGTTACTGGATCAACACCTTTGTCCCTAACTGAAAGTATGATGTTATACTTTACCAGCATAAATAACAGCTTTCCTCTGTGCCTCAGACCCAAAAAAAGTCACAGAAACCTACAATGGTTTGGGTTGGAAGGGACCTGAAAGATCATCCAGTTCAAAACTCCAGCCATGGACAGGGATGTCACAGTCTGGACAACTCTTCTTACTCCACTTTGGACCAGTGTGTGCTTGGGGTAAATTGGTTTAAAAAGACAGAGGCAAGAGACTGGGGGAGATGGGGCAAGGGTTGCTGCATTTACAAAAGGGCCTTCCACAACTACTCTTTTCCACTGCACTTGTGATCAATGATGCTCATAATATCAATTATTTAGTTCCATAAAATTAAAATTTTAATGAAGAAAAATGTGTTTTCTTCTGCAACTGAGTGAAAGTTGAAGATGAAATTTTCAACTTTTTTAGGAAAATCATTATTCCTTAATATAGCAAGCACATAAACTAACAAAAGACTGCAGAATAGTGTAGAGAAATTATCTATGGGTAGATTTATTTCTTGTTTAGAACCATCCCTGCAACAAAATGATCTATCAAAAAGGTGCTTTCAGAATTCAACACAAATGAGAACATTCAACTGAATAATCATGTTTCTCTTACAGACAGAAAGTACCACTAATTTCTGTCTAGTTATTCTGAATCACCAGGGAAAAAGAATTGTTTCTGAAGGTAAAGGGGCAGTTTGCAAAGCTTTTCCCATTTGCTCACTGAAAAGGCATTTGGTACTGAGTGTACACTGACCCCACTGGCCTTTGAGGATTCCAAGATACCTCCTGCTCTGGAATGATCTTTGAAGTCATCTGTATCTCCATCAAGTGCAGAAGCAAAGAGTTGACTCTCACATGAGAGAAATTAGTCTACAGGAATATCTACTCCAACAGACCCTTCTTGTTCTCAATTCATACATGACCTCCCTGAACAAAATTCACCAAAGCCATACACATGGTCAGAGCAGACCAAGCTTTCTTACCTTACTGATTATTTGAATGATCTCGCCTTCTTTAAAGCTGAGTTCATCATTTGAGCCATCATAGGAAAATATTGTCCTGCAATATTCCTTGGCTGGAACAGAGGAGCACAATTAATCTGGATACCATGGGTAGTAACATTCACTAGAACAGCTCACTTACGGTGTCTGAGAGCTGAGAAATTCACTCTATAATCACATTTTCCTTCTAGACCAGCCACCTGAGGCTGCTTTCTGAATGTTCAAATCACAGGAAAAATAAGATTATATATTTATTGAGCAAAGGAAATAAATCTTGGAGAAGTCAAAAGTATAAGCCCCAAAAGATTTTTTTTTTTCACAACAGCAACTTAATTCAAGCTCTCTAATTTTAGAGGGAGAAAAGAGGCATTAAAAGTGTAACTTAAAACTGAACTGCCCATCTAACCCCCCATCATTTATATATTCAATTTTGAGCTATTTTACACAAAAATGGTTTCAAGCTTATTAGAGTTTACATATATTTTCTGTGCAATCCTTATTAAATACAGGCAGCTGTTTTCAAGTGACGTCCTTTATTAAGATGTACAACTACAGAAATTTCAAGCAGCAGACTTCAGTAATTGTGCAGTGAAACCAAGTAACTTTAGCAAAGGCATTCCTTGGCTAAGCACCTGAAACCGGAGCTCATCTGAGCCATCAACTCAGCCACAGCCTCTTCTGCAAAAGCAGAAGAATAACTCTTTTCTTTCCATTTGGTACAGTTCAAAACTAATCCATTTTAAATTGTAGTAACAACTGAAAAAGCAAGAGGATTTGTTTTCCTTTCCCACACTGGCACAAAAACAACCATGAGAAAGGCCAAAATACATAAACATAGGCTTTTTAACCCCAGCACATTTAAAATAATTTAGCAGATTAAAAGGTTGGATTTCTGTATCTGACACACTAAGAAAGAGCAAGCAAACAAAAAGGACTCTTTAGGTGCTGCCATAACCTATCAGGAGTTTGGCACTGACACCACGAGCTGCTGCTTCACCCTCCTGTTAGAGCAGCACACAATCAAGTCACAGAATCACAGAATCACCTGCAATTCTTAATGACAGCTTTTGCTTGGTGGTAAGAGAATAAATCAGTTGCAGTTAAACCTTTCTGCTGATGTTGTATGTTGTTTAACCAAGATACACATCTTTAGTTTAAAAATGCACAAACTGTATTCACAAATAAAAAACAGTGATAACCACTATGTTAAAATGCCAAAGTATGCCAAGCTTAAAGAGATAATATATAGAGATATATGTATGTATGTACATAGATATGTAACTACATGAGCAATCTTAGGTACAAGAACTTGTATAATTTTGATGTCTTATCTAGTAATCAACAAAGTTCAGCCATAGCCTGATCATTGTGGTTCATGAAGAATTACAGAAACGTAAGAACCACATCAAAGAGACGAATGCTTAAATTGAGGTTCAAAGCCCAAAATTCATACTGACTCTAAAACAAAATTCAACAGGTATGCTACAAATATCTATGAAATTTGAGGATTTTATCAGTAGTCACGAGTGACTGTAATACATTCCATTACATCCTGATTTGGTGAAAATACATGCATTTCCTTACTGCCTGGGGAGTTGGCCAGTATAACCCTTTACCTCCTCTCCTCCTCCAAGCGCTTCTCCCCTCCTCACACAGACCAAGCCCCAGAGCAGACAAAAAGCAGTGCCAGAAAGGGGATGCTTCACTCTGTGCCAGCTACCAGGAATGCTGGAGACAGGGAGCCCTGCACCTTGCCCAGGTCCCCATGTTCCAGGCTGTGAAGCCCAGCATCAGCACCACCAGGAAAACTCAGACATAGGAGTTTGTTCAATTTCCTCTTTAGCATCTTATTTTGTGAGCCTGGTATTCTGCCAGTAGTTAAGTTTAAAAAAGACTCCAGTTTAACTTTACAGCATTTAAATTTCAGTAAATATTTATAAAAGAACTTACTTTAAAATAAGTCTTTTCCCAAGTCTTATAGTCTTAAGACTAGCAATAGAGTAGCAGGAATCATAGATATTGTATCCTAATATAACTGGGGGGAAGAGGGGTCAAATTGTGATTATTTTTTACTATTTACTACTTGCACCAGAGGCCAAAACAAGCTTTCAAAACCAGAAGAACCTCACCACAAAATAAGCCACGCTAGCCTAAACATTTCAGAGATCTGTGTTTATCTGCTAACAGAGGAACACAGTCTGAAAACCTGGTCTCTCAAAACTGAGGGTGAGACACATAAAATACATTATGGTCTATATTTAAATAAAACACTAAGGAAGATAAACAAGCTATCTTCCTAAGGTTTAAGTGTTCTTATCTGGTGTCTATAGGTACTACCTACTGTTCTCCTATTCTGTTGTATTTAAGTTCTCTATTAATGTCATATTTAAGTTCCTCTTTGATATATTTATTTCTCTGGGAAAGAGGTTCAGCATGGCTACAGGATTTGTCCAACTGCCATGCTTTTAACATGAGATGCACCTGAAACTATGAGAGAAGCTAAATACTGAATATTTTGGGTGTCCAGCATTGAATGTTGGGATTTTTTTTCTAGGCAGAGTCAAGTTAATTTTTATGCAAAGTTTTAGACAAGTCAAATTTCACAATGCTCAGGGCTGTACATTGTCTTGCTGGTTTCTTGGAGCAATAGTACTGGAATGGTTTAAAAGCAAGATGTCACACTTTTCTTATTTCTGTGAATTATGCATTCCCTAGAAAACAACACACCAAAATTAGCTATTTCCACATAAAACAAAAATATACTGAAAATTACAATACAGAAGTTGACAAAACGTCTGCTCTGGAACCAGGGAAATGAGCAGCCTACACATCACATAATCAAAGTTAATTTTGCATACAGGGTTGGCACTCCCACAAGATGTTTTGGGTTGGCTTAAAAATATCTCTCTTGATAAAACTGTGCAATTTGGCAGCTAAATGAAGTCATAAATTCTTAAGAGAATAAAAAAAGAAAAAGAAAAAACCAGTATAAACAGAACCACAATGGAACTAGATTATCAAGGGAACAGACCTCAACACAACATAAACATCAACTTTCTGATGCACGCTGCCACCTCCACAGAAAATCCTGAGCCTACAAAGGAACTTGTGTAACTTGGGGACAGAAATTGTGCTGGGAGACTGTTCCATGGAAATCAGTCCCTACCATTCCATCAGAATAAAACCAGGCAGAAAGTAAATCCCTTTCAACGTGTCAACAGAAAATTAATGCAAAATGACTTTTTACAATAAAAGTTCCTACTCCAGCCTTATTTTGTTCTGAGAGACAACACAAATATTTTTGATTCTTTTTCCACAGAAATGTAAGCAAAAATTCCTCTAGACTTTTTTGCATTTGCCTAACTCCCCAAAGGTACAGAACAATACATAGAACTCCAGTACATGCAGACAATTTAGACTTTAACACAAAAGAACTTAATAACTGAATAGTGCATAAGAAAGGACTACCACATAACAGATGTAAATATCCACCAGCCTTACCTTTCGGTTTACTTTCAGCTTCTGGTTTTATTACTTCAGGTGTGTTTTCAGTTTTTGTTATACTGGGAAAATGAATTAACTTTGTTCCAGGGGGATGGTTAGGTAATGGCTGTATGAAGGGAAAAGAACTTTGTTAACAAAAATTCTTTATAGAGTTTTCTTTTCGATTCGGCTACAGAACACACTGAATTTTTCATTAGCTGAGATGATGAAAACTACTATCTTCAAGAGATTTAATGAGCTTTCCCACTAAGCACTTAGCTTACTGTATTTACTTCATTACAGGCACTGCAATTAAAGTTTGTCTACTGATTAAAGACAGAGAACAGCTTTCAAACTGGAAGCTGATCTCAGAATATGGACAAATACACCTTAGAAGTTGTATTTCAGCCATTCCAGGTGTTACTTTCCCGTTAGCCTGAATATTGCCTCCTCCAACACAAAATAGAAGCAGTTATTTAACAGCTCTGCTCAGAGTAACTCGCTGGCAATGCTTACTTTGCACTGGAATAAGGCAGGGATATTCAGCAGCCATATACCACCTCAGACAAGCAGTTCTTAACTACCCAGACAAATGAAAGAGAACATGAAAACCGATCCCAGCTTCCCTTCACTCTCAGCAATTTGTACAGAACAGGTTACGTGTCACTAGAGATTTCTCCTAAATGAAAAAAACAGAGGCATTGCCACAAGTTTCAGAGTTAACATCTAACCAAAATAAATTACAGAATATTTCATTTTTCCTCTCAGAAACTTACTGAGCTGCCAGACAGAATGCAACAGCTCCAGCTGCATCAACTTCTTCACACTCACAGAGCTACAAACACAGAATATGATCTTACAGTCACATTACCTGAGCAGCCCTAACAGCATTACGGATGTGAAAAATCCCATCACGTTTAGTTACTCTGCTCATTTTCATCTACAATTCAATTCTGCAAATCTTCTACTGTCAGAGAAACTGGATTTACTCTCTTTAGAACCAGACAATGCCTGTAGGCTGGTGCTTGGTGCCACTGACATTCCATAGAGGAAGCCAAGGTCACTTGGGATGTTCCTGCAGTACCTATGCAATTTAACTCTCTCCAGAATGGTATATGAAGGCGGCACTAAAATACACCTCCTCTGAGATTAAACACTTCCAATATGGAAATAGTTCTCTGCATTTCCCCCTTCCAAAATAAGATGCAATTAGGAGTAAGAGAGGAAGTTTAGGCAGACAGAGCATAAATAGCCTGAGCCCAGGTGGAAGGCTGAAGAGCTGGAATGATCTCCTGCAGCAGCATAAACACTCTTGGGCATTTCAGATCCATCAGTGCTCAGCCTTCCTGTGCTGAACAGACTGAATTTTCCAGGGAAAAGAGCCCTCTCTCCTCTACACACCCTTTTTTCCTTACTGTCTAAAAGACTGACAGTGTTCTCAGCATTTCATCAGCTAACTCCAAATCTAGTTAAACACAAATTCAAGGAAGTCATCTATTTTCACACGAGCTTCATGATATTTATGCCTTGGGCTCTCCATGCTGTTCTGTAGGTCTGTCCACCTTTAGGATGACTTTGGCAACAAGTGTAAGTGGACTATTAAGTGCTAAACTAAATTGTTTATTTCTCTGACATTAAGCTATGCAAAACTCTTTTCTCACTTCATTTCCTCTCTTGATGAGAAATGACCAACAAGACCTTTCCAGACAGGCCAACCTAAACTGCACAGCACCAGCATATTTTATTGCTTATACACAGTCAAATAGAACAATTCAAAAGGTCTGAGCTTCATATGAATTGCACAAGTTTGGATAGGCTCTTGATATTCCCAAGTGACAAGGCAGACAGTAGGGAAGCACCCATTTGAATGATCATCTCATGACAAGAAAGCAAACGAGAAGCCAGATCTTGAAAACCTGCTTTAACAGCATTCACATGAAGATGTAGTGATCACAGACTGCCACATCAAGGGACAAAGGAGAGGAAAGAGGAGAATCCATGTGACTTCACAGAATCATAGAAAGGTTTGCATTGGAAGGGACCTTCAATGACCATCCAAGTGCAGCTCTCTGCCATGAGCACGGACACCTCCCACAAAACCAGGCTCCTCTCAAAGACCCATTCAGTCTGCCCTTGAACAATTCCAAAGAAGCAGTAACCATAACTTGTGTGGGCAACCTGTTCCAGCACCCCACTTCCCCCACCATGAAGAACATCTTCCTCATCTCCCCTCTTTTCTTCCTAGGTCTCCCCTCTTTCATTTTAAGCCATTGCCCCTTGTCCTGTCATTACAGACTTCAGTAAAAAGTCTCTCTCCATCTATATATCCATCTATACACTGAAAAGTTGCAGCAAGGTCTGACCCTCCCTCCTTCCAGGGACCTCACCTCATTTTTTGCCCTACACCATTCCAATTATTACTATGGCAGAGGAAAACAAATCACTCACCAAAACAGCATTGATGATCATAACCCACGAACAAAAATTGAAATGCACCAAGGCTTTGAAAGCTTTCTTGATCACCTGAGTCAAAACTGAAACTCTAGACTATCTCAGCTTCCTTTAATTTATCAAAAACTGGAAATCCATATGTAAGCTCTTGGAATAATAAATTCAAGTTAAAGGACTGCTGTGCTTCCAAGGGGTAAGAGCACTCTCAAGTTCAGAGTAAAATATAATTCAAACAACAAAGAATAAAAGTGCTACTTTTCCCACTCACTCATAAAAAATGGGGGAAAGAAAATGCAGAATCCCAGAATTCTTTTTTTTGGCTTTTTTTTGGCCAGTAATTTATGAAGCCAGAAGCTTGGCAGCACACACTGAAAGTAATGGCAGTTGACACCTAGAAAATCAATCTCTACATCCGCCAAAACTTGAGGAAAAAAAAAAATAAACCAAAACACAAAGAAATGCCAAAATACTCCTTATTTTAAAACACAAGTTTAACTCGCTTAGGAAGACTTAATCTTCTCCCAGACTATATTATGAGAGACCTCACACTGCAGATGTGTTTGAGATGTCATTGTGTCTTTCATCACATGGCTCTGAAATGAAAATTTATCTATCAGCTTGGTTTTCAGTCTCTAATGTTTTAAATACCAAGACGTTTGAACAGACCTTTTGGAATCAATGTTAAATATAACCTACTGTGAAACATATTTGAGGGGATTTGTTCTGTTTTATAGGCAAAAGCCGTATGAGAGGATAATGGTCAGATTCCACATCTCCTAAATTATTTTTAAAGGAAACTCCAAAAGAACAATATGTACCATTACAAACCTTATCTTGTTTTTTATCTTCTGATTCATTACTGGATAATCTTGTTTTCAGTTTCACTGAGCCTTCCTTAAAGATATCTCCAAACCCAACACCTCGGATTTTCTTTGGCTGTGCTGGTCCCAATGCAGGTTCACTCCCATTTCCTGGAGAGGTCACAGGTGAGGTAGGACTATTGAAAACAGGCTCTGAAGATAAAATAAGAAAGGGAAAGCTATTTTAAAAGCCAAAATTATTTATTTGTCCTTCTGGGAAAAAAGTGGAAGCAGCACCGCTTTGTGCACTGCTTCTGATAAAGAGCTTTTCTAGGAACACCACTGTAGCTGTAACAGCTCACATTTGTTCTCATTTTGTATTTAATGTAAAACCAACTTAAATCACACCAGTTTTGCCCTGATTACTCTGGTGACTAAGTCAACAGCTCACTAATACTCTTGCTATTTCAATTAGCACTCAGGCTCCACAGCCTGTTAACGTCAGTGTTTTCCATTAGTTTTATGAAGTGCTGCTTACACACTCTCTGAAAATGGCATTTGAGTCCAACATTTAAAAGCTTCTCATTTGACCAGCTACAGCCAGAGAAAGCGATAATCAATAAAGGTCCATAATGAATGCAAACATGTTTCAACTGCCACAGGAAAACACACTGTATTTCAGTGGCAGTGCTGCCTCTCCAGAAACCAAAATGACATTTTCCTACTGCTCAAAATGCTCCAAGCATTCAAACCAGTTATAGCTGTTGGAAATTAATCACTGCTGAATAATTCAACTATTTACAATTCTTGTAATCTTTCAGTTTTAAGGGACAGCATTTATCCACCCCCAGAAATGTATTTCAGAGACTAACTTAATTTTGTTGCTAAGAGCTTCACAACTTTTTTTTTTAAGTTTTTAAATTATGGTTAGATCTGTTAAAGCCCACAAATTAGTATACATAGGAAAGTAATTTTTGCATGCAGAATTCCAGGAGACAGTCATGTGAAAACAGACAGCTTTTATAAACCAAAGTCAAAACTGCCTTCACATCTTTCAGCCTTTGGGTCAAGTTCTTTTCAGCCCATGCAGGCCTGTGAACTGCAATAAAGATTAAAACCTCTTCCTTCTGTCATAAATTTAAGATATTTTGATGGTACTGTGAAGCTAAGTTGTTTCAGCTGCTCACTTTTTGTCTACCTAGACACTCTTGTATTTAGTTATATCCCCCTCAGAGATCTCACAGGACAGCTGTTCGTGGGCAAAGTCCAGGTTGCACCTTTGAATGACCAGAGGTGAGTGAAAGAGGAAGTTACTGTTTCCCAAGAGTGAGGGGGGAACCAAAAGATCCTCCAGACTCTGACTGTGAAGAACTGAGCATTAAACATAACCCCTGGGGGATGAGGGGCTGAACACACCAACTTGTTAGGTACTGACAGGAAATACAATTACTTCAAATTACTGTGCAGTGCCACTGATCTCAGTATTCAGGAATTAAGACCAACACACACCCATTTGTAAATTCACTGCACCAGACCCCACTAAAGTCAGGGAACTTGACTCCCAAGGAACAGCCACTGAGCTATCTGGGACTACTCAAGTCAAACTCTTGTTTTATGCTACTGTGATTTACACAATTCCCCAAAAAAAATCCAAGCCAGGCTCTTCCCTATGTCTGGGCAAGCCTTTGTTTGAAGAAATCAGTACTGGACATCATGTAAATGAGGATGCACATTACCACAAGGTGGAAAAAAATAATCTCTTTTCTTTGAACATTACACCACTGTCTTTTAAAAATCAATTAAATACTGCTATGATGTTCCCAAAACATTCCTGTTCCAGCAATACCATATCACAAGTCCCCTTCAAACTGATCTTCATGGACTGAAATGTTTCTGAAGTGCATTTCCGAGGGAACAGAGTAATTGCCCATAAAGCACAGACCTGCCTGGCACCACTCAGCTACTGTTCAGCCACAGAGCATCTGCTTCTGCCCAGCTATGCAGCCATAGCCAGAAAAGGACTGCCAAATGTAAATTCTGCCTCAAAAACATCTTATTGCTAGATTAAAACATAATCTAAAGTCTAAGAACCAAGGGTCTCCTTCCCTGGAGTCATTTTAAGTTGACGCTCTCCACACTTTGATTCTCAAATGCCTTGGTTAAACACTTAAATTTTCTGTTTTAGAGAGCTGATGTCTGTGAGAATAAGACTGAAAAATGCTACTAAACTAAAGAATTTTTAATCCAATTCTAAAAAATATCAACTTTGAATATGACAAAATTTCTGGTGATAAAGCATAGAACACACATTTGCAGGATTAAGACCTTGACTGCAATTTTATTATGAGCAAAGTGGGAGCCAACAGGTATCTTCATACTCAGCATCAGCACTTTCTGGAAAGAAATTGACACACCATTCTTAGGAAGATTGAATTCTTTACAACTTCATTGTACTTTAACCATAATGCTCTAAATTATACCAGAAATCAAAAATTACTTTACTAAGAGTTTGCAACAAACAGAACACTACCTGTGTCATCCAGAGCCTCCTGTGTTTCTCCATCATCCGTTGATTCCAATTCTTTCACAAAGTTTGAAGGAAACATCCCTGCCTTACCATTCAGAATTCCACTCCACCATCCTTCTTCTACCTGTATAGAAATATTTTACATATTTACCAATGGAGTAAAAGGAAATTCCTTTCAATTCCATACAAACTCTACAACCAACTTTGGGGAAAGTTCAAATTATCATGATTTCTTTATTAAAAAAATCTATCAAAGATGTAGAAGCATTAGCCAAAAAGAAGAGCAAGAAGAACAATTTAATGTTACTTGTATCACTATAGTAATGATCCTAGAACAGGAAATTAGACCCATGCCACTAAATCCCAAAAAGCAGCAAAATGTTCATCAACTTTCTCAAGACAGAATAAAAGGCACTGCACATTTAACACAATAACAAAGTATTAAACTGTTCATGAAATACAGATGAAACTGAGTCTGTGTGTCCATGGAAATGTTTATGTGTTCTTGCTGTCATCTGTCTTTTCCTCTGTCTTGTCCAGTTTCCACCAGTCCTGCTCCCATTGACCTCATATCCATGGGGAAGCTTCCCACAATTTCAATCAAAAGAAAAGTTTCAAATACAAAATTTCTACAGATAGTGCTGGGTAGAACAGGGAAAAGTCCTTAAGGACACCAGAGTAATGGAAAACTAAGCTGTCCACTCCTTCTAGCAAGATGCTGAACAGCACAGCCTGGTCCTACATGTGCCACAGGGGCAGGGACCTGCCCATCAGAGCTGACCAATGTTGCCAAGTCCACAAGGATTTTGTAGTGGCACACAGCAGTCCAAAGGCTAAAAATATACTGAAAGTTTATCAGGAGCACCCCACATGGTCTAAAGCAGAACAAGCAAAAGCTGGGCAGGAAGAGGTGATGGGGTAAAATAATGCCAAGGGACTAAGAATTGTGCTCTTCGAATTTATGAACAGTTTTCAAAATGTCTTAAATAAATTCAGTCTATTTAACTAATGAGTACTAGTTAAAAACTATAATTAAGATAAATTTTCAGAATCTTTTATTTAGGTTGCCTTGTTTTGAGGATGTAAAGCTGTTTTTAAGAAAGGAAAGCAAGAGGAAAAGAAAAAGGCAAACCAAGCAGCAGCTGTTTGCATTATCTTTTTTTAGCCTGGCTTTGTAGGTCACTACGCCTGACACACAGGCACAGTTTTTAAATGCCAGCCCACCTCCAGGCAAGCAGAGCTCAAGCAGAACCTGGCAGCTGCAGACACAGGCAATGAAAAGAGCACTGTTGTTTTTAAAGACATCCTGGTGTGAAAATACAGCTTTGTTGTGGATGGTTCAAACTCAGACTGGCCCTGTGAAGCAAATTTTAAGCACAGATTACTGGCAAGGGCTGTCCAGGCTCTGGCACCTCAGGCTTTATGGAACACATCACAGAAAACTAAAATACAAATGCCTTGACTCACTCACACCACTCACTCAGGAGCCACGAGAAAGAGACTTTTAATGGTTATGATACAGAAAGCAGCTTGAGCATCCATTTACTATTCTGCCAAGAGATGTGGTCAGCAAAGCACTTTACAGCAAAGCAAAGCAATGCCAACTCAGAGGCACTCGGGAACAAACCCAAAATTTCTTGGGCACACTCACTTCAACCTCCTCACCATACTGCCTTTATATAAATCCCTGACTATACACAAACTGTATTGCCAGAAAAGGTTTCTTGCATCAGCATTAAGACACAGGTTAAAGAAGTTCTCCATGCTCTGGTGGAGAACATCTGCACATCTGTTAGCAGCAGCAACACAGATGACAATTTCATAACCCTTCTCTCTCTTCCATTCCAAAATATTATCATATGATTCAATTTCCACAAGAGGGAGGTACAGCTCTGGTACACATACCAGAATCTTTTTTTCAGCGTGAATCCCATCGACTTATTTCTATGAAAAACTCAGACTTCAAAAGAAAAAACAGCAAAGAAGGTTGAAATAAGCAGCTTTACCAATCTGTTTGGGTTTTTTTTTTACTAAAAACTTCCCTAAGGATGCTATATGAAATTTTATTTCACTTGAAAAAACAGTATGCAAATACTAAAAATAGAATACCACAAAAAATGAATCTGCTATTTAGTGCGGCTCCTGACAGGAGAGAGGAGAAGATAAAAAGGAGAAACAGAGGTTTTCAATCTCAGTCAGTGCACAGTCATCACGTGCACTCTGTGCATGTTCTTCATGTGTAAAACCCACGTGACATTCTATAAACAAAAAGCCCTGTGAATTCAGCCAGCACATGGTATAATTTTCTTCCTGAAAATATCAACCATTTAATTTCTGAACCCACTTGCCTCCACCTTTGATTTCATGATCAGTGGTGTCATTTATATCAATTTACAAAAACCAATTAAGGGCTAAATATTGAATTATTCTCAAGTAACTGATAGAGCTGATCCCCTCACAGAGCTGATTTTACCTTATTTTCCCTACAGAAAGAGGTGACCAAATGATCTTTCCTTGAAGTAACAGTTACAAGTCATCTGCATGTACAGAAACAGCACCTTTTATATATAAACAGAAGCAAACCATCTCATAGTAGTGAGGACAAGTTGCCTAAGACAAGTTATCCCAGCATATTGCACAACCAATGGACAGTATTTTCTACCATTCTTTACATTTCTGGTCCCATCAGTACAGTTTCATGAAGCAGACAGACAGGGTCTACACCTGTCAGGTCTTTTCTACATCACCACGAAAACAGTGCACAAACAGCTCTGTGATGATAGTAAGCTGCAATATCTTTCTACCACGTAGCATTTCCCTAAAAATTTTTTAACAGTTTTTCAAAGAAGTATCAAAGACTGGGTATTACAAAACCATATTTTCAAATCACTGAAAAAGGAATAAGCAGAGTGACTAACAAAAAAAAGTCTAAATAATAAAATGCAATCCACACTTCCTTAAGAAACCAGATGAGGAAATGCTCTGATCTTTTTATTCTGTTTGGCTACTTGGCCATCTCTGGTGCATGACACCGCACACCCCTCTGAAAATAATTCCAGATGCTGACACGTGCAGCCAAAACTGCAGTTTCCACAGTAGTTCCCTGCACGTGCTCTCTCATGAATGCTCACACTGGACCATCCAGTCACAACTGCCAGTGCAGGCATCATCCACAAATTAAATTGTTGAGGTTACCCAGGAACACTCCTTTAAAAACACCCACACACAAAGGTATTTATGAAACTGAGCATAGTGAGCAGGTTTTGCAAGTCACTTGCTCTGTTTACTCCCAGATATTAAATTCTGGAAGTATTAGTGCAAATGCATCTAAGGGAATATTTTTTCCTTGCTAGGAAAATGGAAGAGTCCTTCCTGACAACTGTTAGGTTAGCACTCTCTTCCAAAGAGGGTCATGCACATGAAAAACACAGTCTCATAAAGCTACTTAAAAAGCACCACCAATAACACATGGCTAGAAAGCAAGCTTCACTCTCCTTCCTCAGAGCCTCAGGGAGGAAGAGATGGCACCAGTGAAGGTCAAAGCCTGCTGTGCAGAAGTTTTCCACCCAGTTCTAAAAAGGTTCCTTCCACAATCACTCTGATCTTTCCCACAGCTTCCCTGACAGATTTCACATTTGGAAGAGACACTCCTCCAACACTTTACAAGCTTCCCACCACTGCTATTGACTGGAAAAAATGCCAAGGCAGCACTTGGGTAAGAAAAGATAAGAAATCACCACTCCAAGTCCATGAGTTTATAAGACAGCTTGAAACTGGCAAATCAAGTCAAAAAACATTTTTCACCTGTACCAGTTTGGAGTATGTCAGCCTAAAGAAAGTGGTCCAATAGTTTTACCACAAGCATCCTAAAGCCAAGGATCACATGAACATGGCCAAAGAACTGCAAAACCCTTTCAAAAAATTAATCTGTGTAACAGATCACTATTTATTACTGTGATGATCAAATATTTCTTCTAAAAATATCTAGCATTCATTGTTTTAGTATTAGATCCTGAGAGAAAAAAACTCCTAAACTATTAACTTTAGCTGCAAAAACACTATTTCCTATGCCATTTTCCTGACATGCTTGTAATACAAGTCATCAGCCAAAAAGTGGTTTGACTCTGAGCACATGAATGGCCAGCTCTGTAGAACAGCTTACCTCATCAATGATGTCAATCACATCCCCCAGCTTGAGTTCCAGCTCATCCTCATTCTGCGGGATGTACTCGAAGAGCACTTTGCACTGCCGCTTCTTGGACCCTGATTCAAGGGAAACACCAAAGTAAGAACACTCAAAAAGGAGAACTCCTTTTTCCTGCACTCTGATCCTGAAGACCCAGAAACCCTCCCAAAAAGCCATGTAGCTTTTGATCCTGGTTTTGTGGTTTGCTTGAGTCACCTTAGGCTAGGGACTCATAATTTTGACAAACAAACCCTATACCAATTACCAACCTACTATAAAAAGCATGTTGACACAAGCAAGTCAGGTAAATCCCCACTACAGCAATTTCTAAAGTTATTTCCCTACCAAAACCTGCAGGAATGGCGATCACTGCCAGTTAGCACCTACTTGGAAGAAAATGTGCAAGTTTGAGCCTCCAGTCCTTAAGTAATCCTGAAAGCAGGAACACCTTTTTTTATGCACCACACTGGAGAGCTTACAGACCTCCTGACCTCTAACAAGAACCTTGCTAACCACAGCTCTGAGATAATGCCAACATTTGCTTGGCTCATATTTCAGAATCTGAACTCATTTTTTTCTGTGAATTAAAAAAAAAAATCCCTCCCTTTTCTCAGTGCCACTATGGCATCCAGTAGTTCAAACTGTCAATTAGCAGCCTTTGACAAAGGCAAGATTAAAATCAAGTGCAGTCTTTAGCTGTTTGCCCCATATCACCAAAGCTCTGCAGGCATTAAAAAGGCAAAATGACATCCTGAGAGAGCATTGAAGTGGCTTCTGACAACCCAAGCCCTGCAGCCACAGTGGTGTGAACCCACACTGCCTAATTATTCTGCACATATTCTGGAGTGCTGCTGCTGAACCCAGGCAGTTTATGCACTTCTCCTTTAAACGAGGCCATGCCTTCAGACCTTTTCCACAACAGAGCAGCCAGCATTCTTCTGAAGACAATTATCTTGAGCTATGACCCATGTATGCTCCCCATCCTCCTCAAAAACACAGTTTAAATGAAAATATCAATCAAAAGCTTGAAGTGGTAAAGCCTAAGCTTACAGGAGTTGTGTGATTTCCATGCTCTCTCTTATACTTTGTACTCCTTCCACACTCAAGCTTCAGCAATTAAGATTAGCTGTGTAAAAACATTTCAAAACACAGATACTGCCTCCAAGCTTGATCCTTGTCTTTTTATAGCACCGTTCAAAGTCCAGAGCAAGGCATTTAGAAAACCACACCCAGCATCCTCAGTACAAAAGAGGCCAGGCATCAGAGCAGTATTCAGCATCTAAAATTTTGGAGAGAGGACTCAGCAAATCAAGAATTTTCTACATGCTGGTATATGATCTATGCAATAAACAAATAAACCAGAAATATGAAGCTTTCTGGGTTATTTCTAATAACACATAATTGTCCACATAATACACCCTGCTTTTACCTCCACTGGAACTCATGCATGAGCCCAGAGGGATTGTTCAGTTAAGGGTAATTGCAATAAATGGTTCAATAGCCTTTACTGCCTCCTGCAGTGCTTTAAAGGCTTCTGCTTTGTAGGAGATTAACTGATACCCAAAAAAGGCAAATTAAAAATCCACTGCCATTTGGTATAAATCTGATCTCAGTATTCCTTTTCATAGTGTAATTATATCTAAATGGGTGTGGGGGCGAAATCCATGGATGCATTTCACATCCAGAAACCTCCTTTTCCTCAGAGGTCTGTTTCCAGTGACACAGTTTAGGAAGTACTGCCTCCCAGTTTTGCAAATCCCTAGAACAACCTAGGAAGGGCACTGATCTCAGAAAACAGCACTCCAGCTTCACATGCTGCTGCAGGCCTGCTGGGCTGGCAGCCTGCAGGCAATTCTGTCCCTTTCCAAAACAACTTGTCTGGCTTCAGGTTTTGTTTGTTTTGTATAGGGTAAACCAAATTTAGCTCTTCCTTGCCATCACTTAGCACACCTTCTGTATTTTCCTTCTGCTGAACAAAGGCAGACATCTTAACAGATAGGAATTCTGCCTGCAGCTTACCACCCACCTGACACAGAGACACCTGAATTTGGGGAGAGCTGCATGAAAGAAACTTAACTCTGTTTTTAACATTACAAACCTCATTTCAGCAAGTGTAACAACAGAAACACAAAGACAACTAAGCTCTGGAAAGCAAGTGATTGCCCAGGCACAGAGCAAACAGGATCTGCAGGAGCTGTTTAAACAGTCTTCCAGGAAAGAGGGAACAGCAAGTGAAATGGAAATGCAGACTGTCACTGCACCAGCTGTGTGCCTAAAGGGAACTGCTTGAAGGATAACTTCTCCAGAAGGATGAGAGTAGCCAGAGCCCTGCAGAGTTTGAGACCAAGCTGTACCTTCTACCCTGGCCACAGCCACCAGCATGAGTATGTGACATGAAAAATATGGGAACATTCCAGGGTTAGGGTGACCAGAACCACAGCTGACGGCTGAACTGGTATCAGGTTCACAGAATCCTACAGTATCTCCAGCTGGAAGACCCATAAGGATCATATTGATTCCATTTTAGAGTCTGGCTGTATTTACTTAGGAACAGAATTAATCTTTCAGGTTGGATTTTTCCAAAGCCTGCTGTGTAAACATCTGACAGGCACTTACATGCTGTTGCCAACATGCACACACAGATCAGAGTCACTAAAAAGTGATTTTGAATCCTTATTTTCCTGGAACAAAGTCTCAACAAATTTGTAAATGTGGTGGTCCCATTTCAGGGTTTTAAGAGACAACCAGTGGCTTTTCTTTTATAGGCAAAACCTCAAAGCATAAACATGCCAGAACCACTAAGTCCTGAATTCTTTTTTAAAAAGCAAGCTTAAATTATAAATGCCTTCAAAATCATGTAAGACAGAGGAAGCCACAGTAATTTAAAGCAGTATCTTATAAGAAATTGGTATGTTCAAATACAAATCACAAACCCATTTGGTGGATGCAGGGAAAGGCAAGTTTTCTGCTCTAGGCTTTAGTCACTTTGATATAAAATCTGACATTATAACATAGAAATCAGGGATACAGAAGCACCAGTGCTACACTCCTGGCTATCCTGAGGGTTACTGTTACAACAACAGGAAAACTACTACTTTTTGTTAACATCACCAACTGCCCCTTACTTCACACCAGAAACAAGTTTATCAGAAGGAATCTGAACTACACTGTTTTTCCTTGTCAAAGACTTGAATTTGTAGCAAAACTTGATGTTTCCATGTTTCAACTTTTCTTTTAAAATGACCACAGGAAAATTCTTGATTATCATGAACAGGCCGGCCTGCAGCGCCCCATTCAGGTACCTGATAATACAAAGAGTTCACATGAAGTTACAAAGCTCTCTGATATCTGGAAGGAGTCTAAATCCTGTTCACAGGAAAATTCATCCCTATTATTGGTGTTAAAAGCTACATTTAACCTTTCTACTTATACATACAGGAGCAAAATTTGTCTTTGAATCAGTTTTTCCTCCTATGTTTCTAGTTTTCCACGTAACCTTAAAACTAAGTCATGCATTAAATAAATCATGTTTATTTTTAAAAATTGCACATCAATCACAGCATGAGCAACTGAAGGAATTGGAAAGACCACATACTCTTCTTGAAGCCTTTGGATGGGGGATGAGGCTGAAATCCTCCTGCTGGAAGCCCATAGCTGCTCATACGCTGCACAAGGCTGGCTACGTTGCCAGATTTCTCCCTCCTGAGTGGCACAGCATCATCCTTGGGCTCTACATCCTTCTTAACTTCCTGAAACAAGAGATTTAAAAGACTTAGAGGCCATTTAAATCACCCAAGAGGTCAGTTTTAAACAGGTGCTCCATAGGCTAACACATTTCAGATACTTACCATCTGGGGTATAATGACATATACTCAAAAACCATGGCCTTCATCCTACAACTAAACATACCCAAGACTGTAGTAAACTTTACCTTTCCATATAATTGTGTTAGTAAACAGGCAATGTGCTGAGAAAAATCAGAAACACGGGCAGCATTTTAGCCATCTACTCTAAATCTCAGAAAAGGAGCTTTGAGCCCAGAAGTCTCATATTAAAACTTTTATGTAACAGCTTGTATTTGAAAACGTTTTTAAAAATATAAATACTACTTTGATGACAGACCATAGGGTAGGGTACTAAAATATTTTTGTATATCAAACTGTATTAGGTGATCATCTCTGCCCCAGAAAGCTCCTAGGTGTTTACAGACCAGAGATGCAATTGCACTGCTGAAAGATATGAGTAGAAAAGAAAGTGAGCTCCAAGAAACAGAGTGGGATCAAGTGAGGGGAAAGATCTATGAGGAAAATAACAGAGATACCACTTTTCTGGTTAATGTCTCCCACTCTCCTAATCTTTCTAAATTAGAATGTTAGCATTGAAATTGATTGTGCCAAACAAGACTGAGAAGCCAATAAACAGAAAAGCACCAGTTCTTGACAAAAAGGCCAAGCGGCAACAGTCACTCTACTGCATCAGCTCATTAAATGGGGTTCCACTAGAGAACAGACATTCTAAAAGAAGGAAATCATCACTTTGCACAAGAACAAACCCATTAAGATGGATCAATGGCCCATCTATTGCAGAACACAGCTTCCAGCAGCCAAAATCCCAGATGCTCTTTAGAGCTCCAGCAGCTCAGATCCTCCCTCCCACATTCCCAGAACAACCGTGAGGGTTCCATCAGGGGGATGCATCACCTCCTCTCCATCCTGTGCCTGCAGCTGGAGCTGTCTAACCCCTTCTGCACCCACGGTCCTGTCTGCCTCCACAGCATCCTTAGGGATGCAAATACTCCTAAGTACTTGCAGCTTTTTGTGATCCACTTCAGAACAATTCTTGTATCCACCATCAGTAGCCACTGGTTAACAACTCTGTGAGTTATTGCAGCTGTAGCTGCAATAAAATATTTAATACTTGAAAACAGAATTGGCAAGGCATATATATACACTTACTCATGTCATCTGAACTCTTGAACAAGAGCTTCAAGAAAACAAAACCCATACATTGATAAAATGCCAAAAATATGAGAAACATATTCCCCAGGACCTGTCTGTCTGGTGCTTTTTGTAACATTAAAGCCCAGCTTTCTTACTTGCAGCTGTCCAGCTGGAAAACTCAGCAGGTCTGAACACCCACTGATGCTTTCAAACATGCCACGAACCCGAAGTTAAACAGACTAAAGCATCTTCCTATTTCTCAAAAGAAACAGAGTAAGACTACAGACAGCAGGATTTTTCTTCCCACTCATCTACATTACATAAAAAAAGCTTTTTAGAAAACAGTCGAGTAGTTCCTGCTGTTACTCTCCTTCCTCCACAGTGACTCCTGTCCTGGAGATCTTGGCTCTGCTGAGATCCATCCCTTCTTCCAAGTTCAAAAAAACCCCAAAAGAAACAAAAAACTAACCCCTCTTGAATAGCACAGCCTCCTGCCTACCTCCCTTTTGAGTAGACATTTCACATTCCAAAGATTTTGTCATTCTCAGGCCTACAGCTGTTTTTTGGCCCGTTACTTACAAGTCTGATAAAACCATAAGCAATTAAATGTGGCTACAGCTGAAAAGTTTGTCACCTCCAAAACGCCTTTCTAGCTGCCTTGCTGACAAGACCATTCTGCTCATCGTAAAAGCATACTGGTACTTGAAAATCTGCCTAGAGTGCTTCTGCCTGCCCCTGGAATTTTTTTTTTTTATCTTGCTATGCAATTCATACAGACTCTAAAATCTCCAAGCTGCTACAGGAACTTCCCCAGGTTTCTCAATTGTAACACTTCCCAGTGAGGAGTCAGCTCCAGGCTCCTTCTCGTGGTCTGTACTGTGCACAAGACTTCAGAAGCAGCTGCTTCAATTGCTTTGTAAAAAGCACAGAGATGCAAAAAGGAAGTGAGGAAGCCCCACACAGGCAGTTTGGTCAAAAACATGACTTTTTTTCTTTTTTTTTTTTTAATATATTTATTAGAAGAAAAAAGAACAAAACCCAACACACACACCACTTCCAAATGCTAGAAAATGGTGTGAGATAAGCACCACCTTAATCAGTAATTTGAATTAAACAGACAATATGCTTTTAAGTCCAGCTACCAGCAAAATAATGGACAGATTATAAATAATAGGAAATTATTTCAGATAAAAGCAATGCCCACTACCAAAGACCAAAGACTCAAAACCAAAAAGAGGAATGGCTGAGTGACTTTCTTGCCAGGCTTGAAATAGTGACAGGTAGAAGATACTGTGGGTCTAACACAAGACAATGGCAAATTTTAGCAGGAAGTACAGTGGAATTACATTTAAAAAATAGGCTCTAAAATAATTCTGTGTACAGTCATTACATGCAGGAAATCTTGCTGCCTGATTCAAAGGCTGAAGCTTTACTGATAAAAAATTTCCTCAGCAGACATCAAAAAGATCAGACAGGGGGAGAGTCCAGCAGCACCAGGAAGGTATTCTCTGTACCTTCCTACCACAGCCAGGACAGGAAAGCTGTGAACACTTCAATACACAGTTAAGAGAAATCATCCTAATTCCAAGACACACAAAAGCAAAGAGGATGCAAGGAGAGCTTCAAGGTGACTGTGATAAAAACAGGAGCAGAAAGACTGCAAATCCATGAGATTTACAATGAGCAGACGTGGGTATTGGACTGGTACCAGCCAGGATTGAATCAGAGCTGACAGTGATGTTTTACTTGGAGTGATAGAAAGCAGCACTGGAGCATCACATGGAGCTGCTTTGCAAGGACAGAAAAAACAACCACACGAGAGAGTTCTGCCACAGCAGCAAGGCATAAATCTGGTTTTGACAAAGAACTACAGCAGGCATCAGTAAGCAAGGCCTAAATGGGCCAGCAACTGCTTTTTTCATATTTAGCCCTCTACCCATTGTAACATTAATGTAAAGCAAGAACTGTTTTTTTGTTCTCATTGTTAAAGAAGAACTGCAACATTAATTATCCTTCTTTGGGGCATTATAAACCATATTAAAATTAAACCGAACTGAAACACATTCAGGAATATCTGTTTTCCACACCTGCATGTGGCCCACTACACCACAACCCTGTAGTTCACATCAGTTTTCTAACAGCAGGGAAGTGCTCCAAGATTCATTTTCAAAAGCACACATCAGGATCCTCTGACATACACACCCATCACCCCTGCCAGCACCTTCATCCTGGGCATCACCCGTATGACTCCTTTCACCAAGGAAGTAATTTCTACACAAAGATAGATTGGATATCTCACAACTGACAGTTACTGATGCAAACAGTAATTCATGCTCCATTAATAGCACTAATAAGAGTTTGCAATTCTTAGTTCTCTTCCAAACAGCTTGCTTTCACTTCAGTGGTTGGAAAATGACACTGCCCACTGGTGTCACCTGTGAGGTTTCACTATATCCAACCTGAACGTGGCCAAGACTACTGTCCATGGGTTTCACAAGGCTTTTCTTCTTTTGTTTTTGGTGGGTTTTAAGTCAGCCTCGTATATCCAAATTATCAGAGAGAATCCGTGTTGCGACAATACCAACAAAAAGCTCCAGAACACTTGATCATGTTCAGAGGTGGGGCCACTGCCAGCCAGCAAAACCAAAATGAAAATCTGATATTAACTGAAGCTGGACATTTTAATATTTTCATTCTGCCAGTCCACTGCAGTTCAAGGCTCGTCAGTGTTTCCATGAGCAGCACAGATTTTATGAATTTATGACTTGGCAGTACAAGGTCAATACAGACTGTCTCTTGGCATGAAACACGCTCCACTGGGAAGCAAGCACCCACTTGTTCTGTTGGGAACTATAGCAGTAGTCATAAAGGTCTGAAGTTTTCATAATCTCCACTAAATGCGTATTTTGCAACACTTACAAACTCACTGCAGCCTGATAGGCAAAAAATAAATATATAAATTTAACTAGCCGAAAGAAAATAAGCAGTTTTTGCTTTAATTGCATCTGTCACAGTTTAATAATCCCTCATGGAAATATGTATGTTTACAAATAAAAATCTCAAAATCTTTTAAGTGCAGCAATGTGTGATGCAGGAACTATTCTTCATATGCAGACAAAAATGCAACACATGTAAATGCATGCACAGCCTCATGATGCCGTTAAAATAAGCGGGTGCTCCTGACCTACTTGTGAGGCCAGCAGGAGCAGCCTCCCCTCCATCAGCTGCTCTCCCACCCATGGCTCCAGCGGGGACAGCTGGATCCTCCCCACTTCCCCCGCCAGAAGCCAAGAGCACTAAAATCAGCCAGGCAGTGGAGATGCAGAAAGCAGGTCAGAGCGTCTGAAAGGCCAGGAGTTAAAAATACAAAGTCTATTCCTGAATTACAGAGCACACAGAAGTTCATTATCCAGCAAATCTAAATCCTTAGCTAGATTCTTCAAGCATAAATATTAAGGCTTCAGCTGCCATCTCCTCCTATATATGCCATTATACAAAGAACAATTATCTTCAGACTTCTTATATTAATTCCACTGCAACATCAGTTTGTGCAAAAATGATGTGCATTACTCTTAGTGGCTGAGTACATTTTAAAGCAAGATCTCAAGCAGCAGATAATGGTCTCAATCTCTAAAGAGGCTGAGATAAAGAATACACAAAGATGAATGTCTGAGCCTACACATACAATTATCTTGTCTCTTTTCTTCCCTATCAGAACAGCAATAAAGAACCCATGGACTGACAAATTAAGTTCATGACTCATATTTTACTGAGTAGAAAACACATAACTCAGAATTGAACCTGTCATTTTAGGGGAGAGTGAGGAATTGGAAGTAGGCAATAGTTCTGTTTATACAAGTTCACAGCGTGAAAAATCCCATTCCGGGAAAAAAACGCATAGAAATGTGACTGTATATAAATACATACAACAATCTGTACAGGTGCCTACAGAGGAGATGTTGTTATTCATAACCTGTTCAAGAGCAATGAAACCTCAGTTCCTGGAGCACAAAAATCTTCACATAACTAATTATTTAGGCACCACATTTCCAGTTTCAGTAACAGCAACAGATAGGCAGGCACGTGGCAGCCTTAACCGCTCCAGTCACTTGAATCTTAGGTATCTCACATCCTTTCATTTTGCATCCTCAGTGTAGGTGCCCAGAGGCAAAATATTTAATAAAGGCAATGAAAGAAAGATGAGTAACGTGCAGCTGTTCCTATCTGTCTCATTACTTTACATGAACTAAAGGGAAACATCAAGAAAATCCATGGACCAAAATGGCTAACAAGCTGCTGAGCTCCTTCCCTGAAGCACATTCAGGAGATCAGAGCAGGTTCCAGAGAACATGGCTGGGAGAGGTCAGGGGCTGCCCCTGACTCTCCAGAGGACTAAACATTATTCTTGAAAATAGAAACAAATCACCTAAAGATGAAATCAGCTACCATCTGAAGAACAGACAAGATGGATAACCTTTGTTTTGCAAGACAACTTACTTCCTTGAGAGTGTAACACGTCATGGTTTGATTTTTGGGGTGCTTAATGTTGAAGTAGGGAATGTTTAACAGTGAATCACTGGGTTTAAGCGCTGCCCATGATCAGGCTGAATCAATACTGAGGCAGCATCACTCCCTTTGCCTCTTCATAGTCTGACTTATTGCTTTCTATTAAACCACACCCACATCACATAACATGGTTTAACAAGTTACCAGTATTTTTACATGTGTTATAATCTATGCTAAATATAGATCTTTTAATCATACTGTCTCCTTATGTGGGAGGAAAACAATCATCAATCAGGCAAGGTACCACTTCTTTCTCGCAATATGCAACCTGTGGAATAAATGGGATCTCTCAGAAGCATAATAAATTAACTGGATTGCTGCAGATTTAGAGACTAAAACCTGAGTCACTGAATAACTGTGATACTTGAAGGTCAAGAACAAAGAGCTGAACTTTCCTGCATAAGGAACACTCTACAGAGGTAACGTAGAAGCAGGCTTGAAGTTTCAGATTTTGATACAGATTATAAAAATACATGCATAGTTTTTATATATACAAATAATTCAATTTTGTCATGGAGAAGTGGATATATATAAACTTTGCACCAAGCAAGTCAAAACAGAATCTGAAATGAAGTCTTGTTAATATTGACAAAATACAAGACACCTCAAACAAAACAGGAAAGCCCAGATGCAGGAAAGCTCAGCAGTCAGCTCACCAGGTCTACCAACAGCAGAGCAAGGAATCCTAAATTAACAGGAGTAACTAGAGGAAGCACAGGTCTTTACATCAATGACTCCCAACCATTTAATTAAGAAAAAAGTTCATTTTAAAATACTTCTGAAAATAATACCTTAAGAATATTTTATGATGTTGCCATGTTCGTAGCCAGTTAAAACCATCTTAAAATGCTGATTGCATTTCTTCTCTATTATATTTGCTAATACATACATATGAAAATTTAATTGTATTTCTTGTAATTGTTTTATAGAATAACAGTTAATGTCCTGTCACCCACCAGCCACAAAATAGTGCCTCATATCAATGAAAGCAAGAATCACACGTGGCAGAGGGCAAGACAGAGCTCCAGCTCCCACAGCACACGTGTTTTATCAGCTTCCCCCAACACAGGAAGGCAGGAAGACATTTCTTTCCCTTCTCCCAGTTAATTGCCTCCAGGCTGGTCCAGAGAAATGTGGGAGACAGTAACCACTACAGGTGCACTTCCACGTTTATCTCCCTGGCTCTCTCTCACCATCATCCTGTCTTTCTGCATCCACTCTGTCACACTCAGCTTTCTTCTTCCCTGCATCCTTTTTCCAAGGCACCATCTCTTTGCACTCCCTGTAAAATCTTCAGCATTTCACTTGCGGCCACAAGTTAAAACACTGACACATCCACATCCCTTCACAAGTCTTGCCTAGGACACAAAATTAAATGCTTAAGTGATAGTAAAGTAAGGGCTAAAAATATAAATCTGGAGTCTCAGTGAAGATTATTAAAGATTAAGCATTACCAGAGATTCATACATTAACTAACATTTTTAACTGAAAATTCATCTTGCTTTCTGCTCCTGTTTTGAAAGCATCTATGTAACATGCTCATCACCATCAGTTTCTAAGAACTGAAAAGCTTATTACACCAAGTCCAAAGCTAATGAACTTACATACACACACTAAAATATATTTTTACAAAGTGAAGAGCATCAAAAAAGCTTGTTAAACCTAGAACATGTTTACCACAATAAACTTTCAGATCAGCTCATAATATTGAATAAAGCCAGTGTTCAAAGACCACATACATCTGAAACTCAATACTGAAAGTACTACAATAGAAAAGAGCTAACTTTCCCCTCCAAAATTATGAGCCATCAAACAAAAAATTCACAATTGGTGCAAATGTTAAGAGATGACAGGACAGAGATGAGCTACCCTTGTACAGGCTTGTGCTTCAAGTTCACATTTAGATTACTTCATTCCACCTCATTAAAAAGCAAAAGAACAGATTTAATATTAACTGTGTTTAGGGTACACACACATTAATTTATGAGACATATGGCAAAGGATTACAATTACATGGCTGGAATGCGCAGCCAGAGCCTTCTGGGATGTAACAAACATTACAGCAAACAGCACCTGGACAACTGACCTCCTTGGTCTTATTACATATGCTAACTCCAGAGTGCCTATTTATAGCTGCATTTTAGACTTCTGTACAGAGGGAAAGTCTAAGCTTAAAAGCCATTTCCCTGCACAAGCCCACTCAGTCCCCACTGCCTGAGATGCCAGCAATGCTTTGTGCAGTTTACTCAGTGATGGTTGCAAACACCTTCTGATGGAGCACACCCTGTTTGAAGCCTCCAGGCAGGGAATGGTTGCCTTGCTCCTGCACTTGGAGAGGAAGCTATAAAATTACACATGAATCAAGTGTAACAACTAAATAAGGATGGACAAAGGAGCAGACTGCTTCATGTGATTACAGGAATAAGGACATGTATAAACCTGCTGCTTCTTCTACACAAACCATTACAGTCAATCAGAGCAGCTCTGGGAGTATCCAGGAGTGTGCAGTTACCACAGAGCAACATCACAAGCTGATACGGCATTTAGAAAAGCAAGAGGCACAGGTATGATCAACAAACTTGGATAACTCAAATCAGAGGGAATAATTTGCATATTTAAGCAGTATTCACACAGGTCATTTATCACACTTTATCCTTCTGTCCTTCAGAACAGCACCTTAAGTTCCCTAAAGTTCCATACCAGTGCTGCCGCTGAGTCAAAATTTAGAAACTCTTTCCATTTCTCTCCTGCTCTTGACAACACAGTATCAATATATATATTCCATCATTGAAAAGATCATAAATATTACAAGAACCACCAGTGTTTTCCCCATTCTGTGTTCACATTCAGCCACTGAAGACTTCACAATGCCACAGATTTTTACTCGTACAGTGAAACAATAGTTTGCGAATGGAAAGTGAAATATTCCTCTCAGGTGATTTTTTTAACATCTTAAACCACAGGTGCTCACCTTAAACAGGGAAAGGGCCACATCATTTCAACAATTTTCCAGCAGTTAAATAGTTCACTTTTGAGGAAAGCATTTGTGACATTTCAGATCTAACACTACATCAAGATAAATATTTCAAATAGTCAACTCACTTGCATGCTCTTTCTTTCCAAACAAGACACTTATACTGCCTCAGAATATGAAATAATTCACACATCCACAACCAACACCAACAAAGGAAATTCCTGCATGGACATGGTGACAGCTGAAAAGATAACCTGACACACAGGTGCCCACAAATGGCTGTGTGGGCACAGCAGTGTCAGGAACAGCAGCTCTACAGTGCTACATCAAATACACCTCCAGACTTCCCCTCTTCATGCCAGATACAGTCACCTCTCACAGGGTTGGGACCCAACTGGTCTGAACCCAAGCAGTGGGTCAATCCAGTGACTCAACTGGAAAAGTCACAGGAATAAGAATAAATCATGGTGAGCTCTGAAAGACAGTGAAAATGCTGACACATCAGCGCCATTGGTTATATCTATCAATGTTTTCAGTTGATTTAATTTTCTTTACTATTGCTTTTAGAAGCAACAGTTTCCCCATCATAAGCAAGGCCCACCCCAGCCAATTACCAACACTCCAGTTGGAAAAAAACTTTCCTTGTTTATTCAGGCCAAAACAGCTGGATAGCAGAGATTTGTCTCTCACCCTACAAGCACAGGAATCATTATCACCATTCTCACAAATCCCAGACATGTGCCAATGGATGGGATTAGCAGGTGCAGTTCAGACTGCACAAGGTGCTCCCTTATACAGTGCTCTCCTCCAGTGGCCCTGTTTCCCCCAAAAGCATGAATTAAAATCAGCAGGAACAATGCTGCTGCACCATAGTATTGCCAACAGGTCTAAAAAGCACCAGCCTGAATGCTCAGCTTCACCCCTTGCCTGAAGACAAGGAGCCCAGCACGTCTCTCACATAGTCAGCACAGAAACCGAAATTACTTAATATGGCTTTCAATCTTGCATGTAATCTTTGTTTCTGAGAAACAAGAACTGCCAGCTCTGAAGCAAACATCACCTTTTTACCAGCAGGGCTGCCTACTCTGCCTGGGAAGCAGCGCTGCTCTGAGCACTCAGTGTCACCCTCCTGCTCAACCCACTGCCAGTGGTGACAGTTCCTTCAAAACAATAATAAAGCAAAGGAAAAGGCTGAATGAACTGCAATGTAATTTGAGCAACAGGACTGATAAATTGCTGTATATCTTGTTTTCTTCAAGCCTTAACGGGTGCAAAGATTTTGGACAGAACACTTTAAGGAGCAGATAGATAAATAGGTATTTTATTCTATTCCTTAAATACATCCTACTTATTTCAAACTAAATGCATATGGCTTAACCTATACACATTGCTTAAATTTTATTTATTAATCTGCTTTTTTAACTAATGTTACTACACTTTTTAATCATACCCAGATTAGAACTAACCTAGAAGAGTCTGTCTTATCTGCAATCCCTCCCAACTCCATGATTCTTGTTTAAAGTTCTGGGTGAGGTCAATTTAATGTTTTTGAAAAGGAATTAAGGAAGATGCTACACTTGAAGGAACTTTCAGCCAAAACTTCTCTCACTGGCTCACAGCACACTTGTGTTTAACAGCATCCTTCCAGTGAGAACACAGGACAGAGGCAGCAAAGACAGGCTTAAGAAGGTAGGTCAGCTGTGCTAATGCTCTAAAGTGTTTGTCTAGGGGTGATGAAAAGGGAAGAAAAGAGGCTTGGGCCGTGTTTTCTTTCCACAAACACACAGACCAGGAAGCTGAACAGAAAGAATCACCTAAACACAAATCATCCTTTTAAAAAGGAACTCTTTCTGCAAGCACAGTAGCTGTCTGCAATCTCTCAACATCTCCCTGAAGTACAGAAGAGGACATGAGCTAAACCAACCCCAAGCAATTTTATTACACAAACAATTCTAAGACCAAGAATTTACACAGTATACCAAATAAACTCTCAAAATCATATTGCAAGCATAACTTTTAACTTCATGCTGTTTCCGTTCACTACCCCGAAACACAAAGTCTGTTAACAACATTTGATGTTAAGAACATACAGAAAATAAAACAAGCTTACCACTTCCAAGGACATATTTGCTCAAACACGCCCAGTGTTGCAGGGTTTTTTTTTATTTAGGGGGAGGAAGCAAAATGTCACAGTGAGCAAAGTTCACGTGTTAACCTGGCGAGGATCCAGGCTCGGCGCTAGAGCGGCAGCAGCTGCTCACACCTGTGCAGGCGGGAAGCTGCCCCCGCACCAGCTCCAAGGCTGAGGGGCTGCATGTCCCAAACGCGCTCCGAGGAGTGTCCAGCTCGCTCGCCAGAACGTCCCCAGAGCCTGCTGGCAAACTGCTCTGCCTTAACTGATGAAAGCTACTGATTAATCTCTCCACTGCTCCTCCCTCATCCCAGTTACTGCCTTGAGCTTATGATCAAACTGGTTTTACTACCATGTAAAACCTATTACTCACAATACAGCTATTTAAAAAACTAAGATAGCAATAAATGAAATAAAACAAGGAACTTCAGTTCTTAAAAAAAAACTTCTCAGCTATATAGGGACAAAGACCTTAAGAGAATAAGCAGAAGGATGAACACCAAATCATCCCTTTCAGTTAGCAACACAACAGGTGTCTGAAGAGTGAATAGAATTACTCAAAACAAATCAACAAAAATGAATCTTAGTCAATCTTGTCAAAGTAAATGCAAAAAAGGAGTTAAGATTCCTTGGGCCAGAGAAAGAAAGAGGTCTGGGGGATTTCCTGAAGGAGGAGAGGCCTGGACTCTTAATCTTTATATAATATACAGGAACAGTTCTCTGAAAGTAAAGTCTAAAAGCAAACAGAAATGAAACACAAACCAAAACCAAAAAGTCTTCCACATTCTACACACCTCAATATCTCCAAAAAGCTCACACATTTCACCTAACAGCATTACTACACTTCTCTAAATCACACTGGAAACAAACGAATGTGTGCCATTTTTCACTGTGATGGATTTTAGAAAGGAAAAGCTGCTCTCAAAGAAAACAATAAAAGTCTCCTAGGTTTCATCACTAATTCCTTTCAGGAATTTACGAAGTTGTTTATTTTAAATTGCCCATACAGGAAGAAGCAGAAAAATGGCAGTAACAATGTCAGAAACAAGAACTCTAATTCAACCCCACTCGAAGAGGATATGCACAGTTCAAACAGGAATTTCACACTAGGTTTTGTTAATAACACTGGAAACGTGTGCACTCCAAACTCCAGCTCTGCAATACATGCAGAACATCTTTAAGAAGCTGCAGCACCCAAAAGGGAATTTAAGGAAATAAGCTTCACAAGTAGGCAGTGTAATTGCTTGCTCTTTTTTTTAACCTACTTGGATAAAACTGTATATTTACCTCCATTTTCTGGTTTTAGCACTGCTTTGGACATCCCATACACTGAGTTCCCACCCAGCCTTTACAATTCCCCGCTGCACGCAGTGCCACTGTGTCACAGTCGTATCTGAGGATGTTTCAGAGGCTTTGTGGGATTCCCCTCTGCTGAGTCTACCTATTCTCTTTCTTTTAAAGCAAAATGATGCAGTTAGAAGTCAGCAACAAGAAGTGCACCTTTTTAGGACAGATCACCTCAGACTGCTCATTAACCTATCAAGTGATGGGCTCACAGAAAATATCCTGGTCCCAGCTGGCATCAGGAACCAGACATCACCAAGCTCTGATCACCCTCCAGGATCTCCCCACCAACAAGCAAAAGGCTTGGGTAGAAGCCAATAAAACCCAACCAAAAAGTCACCAGGTGATGTTATAAGGTATCAAGTACCAGCATTACATCAGTATCCGCAGGAAGCTTCCATAAATTCCCTTCTCCATAGGAGTGTTTCAAAGTCACATAGTGCTTAGCTCACCCACACTGTACAACAAATTAACCCAATTAAAAACCACAGTCTCAGCTTCCTCTGCTGCACTTCTGACAGCAAAGACCCAACTGCTACCACTACGTGAAACAAACCTACTACTACAATTTAAAATAATTTTACAATGTTTAGAAGACTTGAGAAATAAAAGGAAGACATAACCAAAAAGCTATTTCTTGCTTTAACAACCCAAAATGAAGTTGACAGCACTTAGTCATACTTCAAACAGAAAAGATGCGTTTGTCAAAGCATGAGAAGTGGCATAAAATGTCAGTAAATCCAATGTATGGGCAGAGCCCAGAAGGAGGGAACTGCTTTAGCAGTGAGGATACAGTTTGAATCTGGGGCATCCAACATATTCAGGCAGCATGCAGCAATAATCCTCCTGTCCAAATTCTGCTTGTCCTTCAAAGAGGCAAGAAGCAGCTTTGTGCTGCCCAAGAGCCAAGGACAGTTGGCAGCTGGCACCAAGGCAACAAGCTCTTTTCCTGCCCTCACACAGGATGAAAAAGAGACAAACTAACAAAATTAGCAAAAACAAACTAGCCGGAATTAGAACCTTCCTTCAATTCTCTTTCAGTTGATGAAAATCAAAGGCTTTTCTTTTTTTTAAAAAATAATTTATCTTCTCTAATAATATCTAACATTTGAAAAGAAAACATGCTTATCTTCACAGAGTTTAATATGTCATATTTATTATGTTTTTAAATTTTACACATGAAGGCAAATCTAAGGGATAACACATGCACTTTCAACTTCAAATTTTAATCTTTTCCAGAGCAGCATGAATTATAATTTACCATCCATAGTCTGCATGGAGAGGCTATATCCTGGCCTCAGTTCAATCCTTAACAAACTACTGTGTATATATATGTGACCAAAAAGCCACCACAAATTTAACCACATAATGCATTCAGGCCACATGCTCACTTAATGCATGAAATTATACTCAGGACACTAAGACGATCCTTTCAGGAAGTAATAAATATTTAAGTGCAGCCTCAGAATTTTGCAATCAAACGTAAAACTTGGGGCAACCCTTAGTACTGTACACAGCAATTTGTGCTCTCTGGTCACATTTCTGTCTTCTTTCAGACGTTAGTGCTCCTTCCCTTTCATGTGGGTCATGAAAAGTCAGCAATACTCATCTCTTGGCAGCATCCTCACTGCTCTTACCACTCCCAGTGGTGGTGGTTGCCCTGGGTAAACAAATAAATCCATTTCTCGAGGGACTTTCCCCATTCACAGGGCCAAAGTCCAGCCCTGCTTGAGCTCATTTCCACCTCCCTCCAGCAGGTCACCCACACCTTGCAGGTGTTAACAGCATACCAGGCCAAGAAGGGGCATTTGAGTTTAGTTGCTGAGGCTTGGTACTTGCAGCAGCCTGGTCACAGTGGCATCCCATGGATCCTGCAGCACGTCCAACAACCTACTACAGCAGCAAATGAGAATGGTCTGGGAGGAGACACAAAAAAAAAAAAAAAAAAAAAAAAAAAAAGGAAACAAAAACACCCCGCACCAAAACACATTTCTACAGCAGCTTTCCCAGAAAGAGGATCTCAAACTATCACTACCTGTAAATTAACTTTTACACAGAAACTATGATCAAATTGACCATGAAGAAAACACACAACTTTCACCTCCCTAACAGTTAATGCTTTCCCATGATCTCACCACTGCACAACAGCCTTTCAGCCTAAACACACCATCTTGAAGAAAAGTTCCCAAGATCAGCCTCATTACTGCACTCAGCTCCAGCAGCAAGAAGGCAAGTTATCCCTGTTGTCATGAAACAAAAGTGGTAATTTTCTTCTACACAACTTCCCCTCTGCTACTCCAAACCCCTATGCCTTCTAGAAAACTGATTGTCCCCTGTAATTCAGGACATCCGACCACGCCATTCACATACGAACAACTGGAAACTTAAAAATACCTGCAACTGAGATGCCAGGATGGAAATAATTTTAAACCAAGAAAAGGCAAGAAGGGCAAGAAAACACCCAACAAGTATGGTAATTAATACAGAAACATGTCACATCTGAGGATCTTTGCCCTTCAGCAGGACACATTGATGACACACAAACCAGCAAAGAGCCGAGTCTGATGCTTTCTTCCTACACAGCACTTGAGAGCTAATTAAGAACATCAGCACAATAATCATCAAAACACCACTTGAGGTCGAATTACTATTTATACAGGACTGAAAACTCAAAAATGACTTCAAATTAAACTACCAACAACTTGAAAATGTTAGAGAAGTGAAAAGCATTCATACAAACTTTCCCTTGGTAGGAGACCCTCTCTGAGAACAACTGGATTGTTCCCATCAGTTTTAAAAGGAAAACCCTAAAATCCCACACAGTAAATCAGAAAAGAAAAATTTTGCTTTTTCAATTTTCAGAAAAATTGTCAAATTTAAAATAAGCAAGTGTAAAGAAGTGTTTATAGCACTGGACCAATCCCTTAGGTTTTACATGAAAATATCACAGTAAGACAGACTGGTTAGTTCTGGTTTCCCAAGAATTAATTTCACTTCAAAAGGGGCAGGAATATCTACATTCACTTGGACTACATGGAAGTTTTACACCAAGGAGTTTGCAGAGTCACTAAAAAGGCAGTGCCAGCAGCAGAGTCCAGGATAAAGCAGAACTACCCCTTCAAATAAAGGAGCTTGATCCAGGCTGAAGAACCCACATCAGCACAGCCTGAGGATGCAGCTTTTCATTACAGGTGAGCTGACTAAGCAGTGACCCCACTTTCCCAACTCTCTCATGACTGGATGTCTTCTGTAGAGGTAGGTTTAAGGTTTTTTTACATTCTTGTTTTTTTAATCACTTCATCCCCCTAAAGCAGGTAACCATAGCTACAGACAATTTGATGCACTGTAGAAGAGTGACTCAGAACACATAATGCAAGGGTACAGACCAAAAGAAATTGTAATGTAAGAACAGACAGCACAACTTAAATTAAAAAATCTTCAAAAGCATATTTTAAAAAAATGTCAGCACCTTGAATGTGTTCCCATAAAAAAAATCATCCTGTCACAAATACAACCATTGTGTATTCCCACTATTTCAGTAGCAATGACCCAGCCACACCACCACAGTAAAATCAAGGCAATGCAGAAAACTCACCTTCACAAAATTGTCAGGGAACATGCCCCTCCTGCCATTTAACTCCCCTTCCAGCCATCCTTCTTCTTCCAGTTTTTTCACATTCCTGATGATTTCCCCGACTCGGATTGTTAACTCATCATCATGCACTGCATCATAGTCATATTCCACAATATAGTCCACTAAAAAGGAAAAAAATGCACAATGAATACAACCCTGACTGGGAAATGCAACTTGAAAGCCATGCATGTTCAAAAGGCAAACCTAACAATGACTGCTAACAACAGGCATTTCCCTCACAGAAATGCTCATCTGTGAACTGGGACAGTCCCATGTATTTTTGAGAGGGAGAAACAATGGGATAATCACCTATTAGAATAAAGTAAATTTAGGAATATGACACCAGGTCATATTTTGGTGGTGGTGGATAGGTTTTTATTTATGTCTGGTGGAAGGAATTGCTGGCAATATTTTGGGTTTTTTCCCCCCACCAAATTCCAGCTGAAGATTCACCAATTATGAATCACTGCCCACAGGGCAAGTGCTTCTTGCTCAGTGCCCATTTGGGGCCAAGGATCAGCACTGTGTAGATGGCACATACTTGCAATGCTTTGCTAATTCTCATACTTGAGCCTGCTACTATGTTTGCAAAAAACTAACTGCTGCACACACAGAATTTCTGCTGGTTTGATCCAAGAAATGCAATACAACCAGAAGGTGTGTGATTGACAGTATCATACAACTTAAATTGCATATATGCAAAATGCACCTTCCCTCAGAGTCATTTGGTTTGTATGAGGTAGAATGAGCAAGTGAGCTTTACTTTGGATACAATTAAGTTTACTCAGAGGAGCACAGCAGTGTATTCACATACTTGTCCATCTGTTGCACAGGATCCATGAGCCACTCACTGCCAGCTTAAGGCTTGTTTGGCAATAAAGACCCATTTGTTCATCAAGAAATTCTGTTCATGCCTGAAATTTCCACAAACCTGCAGCAATTAAATAATCTTCCCTCTCACTCAAATTCAGTCAAATATCCAGACACTGCCAAATGTTAAAACACTGTCCTCACTGAAACCTCCCTCTCCTCTAAAGATCACAATGCACAAGAGCACAGCAAGGTTAAAAGACAGAAATTCGAAATGGTTGTAGAAACTTTTTTCCCAGGTTAATCCATTTTATCAGAGCATAATAATACCCATCAATTAATTTAAAAATGAAGGCACAAAATGGGAAGAAGCATTATTTCCTTGTTATTGAACTCATAGCTGCATTAAACCAATGTGTAATTCCGATCTGTGGGCAGTTTTAATCACAAGTGCAGCTGCAGTGATTGCAATTAAGCCTTTATCCCTCTGCTGCCTATGGATGAAGCCAGAAAACCCTTAGCAAAAACCAGAACTACATGATGGCGCCATGAATGCAAGAGATGCTTAATGATACGTCTGGCAAACTATTTTCTGAATGCGCCCGTTAATAAAGGAACCAGTAGACACAAACATAAAGACTCAATTTTGCTTTCTTCCTTTAACAAAAAAATCATTTTCTTCCTTATGAACAGAAGGCAGCATGCAGCAATAATCTGCATCTGTAGATGCAGAGTTAATCTGTAACTCGGAGTTAACTGCCTATGATACACACCTGGAACTTCTAGCACATACCTTTTGTACTGCAGGCATTTATTTATGCCAAATGTACTCTCTAAGCTTGTTTCAAAGCATGACATTCCCCCATTACTGCCTGCAGCAAGCAGAATAGTTCTGTCTTGCTTCTGCACAGAATTGTCTCTTGCATGGCTGACATAAAATCTTGCCAAACATACAAGAAATTCTGGCAGTCACAAATTGTAAAGACAACAGCCATTCATCACCCGAGAGTCTGGAAATGAAAACATCACCTTCCAACCAACTCAACCCAGCCATTGTGGAAATCTATAAAGGTAGAAAAATGTAAGAAATATCCACGTCCCATATTTCTCTCCTGATACACTGTTTTGAAGCACATTAGCAGGTAGCATATTTCAATATACACACTATAGGACAGCTTTACAAAGCTAAACATGGAAAATGGATCACAACAGAGTGTCAGTCATGGCAAATGCTCACAGCAGACCTCGAGCTGCCAAACACCTGGTCCTTTTTCACAGCAGCAGTAGATAATCACACCCACACTGTGTCAACATGAACCAATTCTACTGAAAACTTATTTATTCCCTGGGAGAATGTTTCTGTATTTGTGTTTGAAATACACAGCACACTCACCTTTCCAGACTAAAAAACATGAACTCAGTCATGTCAACAACAAATATTATCCTAAAGTATAATATTTACCCAAGTAAAAACAGAGTCCAGCAATGAAGAAAATGTTTTTAAGGAATCACAACTCCTTATTAATAACACTAACTAAAAATTACATTAGTTTACTGATGATACTTTTTAATGCTTGTAGTAGTTCTGAATGTTTCAGGTTCTTACTTAAAAGTTTTACTGAAGAACAGATACACTGCAATCAGTCAGCAGTAAGGTGGATTCCAATAATATAAACTGGTCAAAACTGTTTTAAAATATTCTCAACTTGTAGAAGATACAGCAGAACTCTCCAGCAACACAAGCTATCAATTACAAACCATCTTATCTCCCCTCTGCTTTTTACACTGCCTTCTACATTTCAAACCCCACTCAAATCGATTATCTGTAGCTTAAAGTCCATAACAATCAAGTCTCAAATGAAAAATAGTCTTAGGGTTAAATAGAACACTGTGAGGCTTGCTGTGCTTTTCTAGCACATCCAGAAACACCAAAGTTCACCTGAGAGGGGAAGATAACTTTCTCCTGAGTTTTCACAGACCTACATACAAGGAAAGGCTGAAAGAGCTGGGAAAAGGCTCAGGGATATCTCATCAATCAGGGTGTGGAAAAGACCCAGCAGTGCCCAATGAAAACACAAGAGGCAGTGGGACAAAAGGAAACCAAACAAAGGCCACTTAATCATACATAAACACACTCTGTCATCCAGCCATGACAGCTTTCCAGCATATGTAGGGAACCTTCCAGATAGTGCTTTTTGAAGGTTCTGACCCATTTTTCAGGGGCAACTGACTGATTAAAATCAACAGAGCTACAAAAAAAATTATTGACTGGATGTCTTTGGACTAAGATGGTTCTGTGGGAGGGGTTTGCTCAACTCTTGCTTTTTAGTAAGATGACAACTTTACTAAAAAAACAAGAATGAAACAATTAGGTTGGACATCAGGAAGAAATTCTTCACAAAAGGGAGATCAGATATTGGAATGGACAGTCCAGGGAGGTGCTTAAGGGAACACTGGAAGTGGCACTTAGTGCCGTGGTCTGGTTGACATGTTGGTGTTTGGTCATAGGTTGGATTCAATGATCTCAGAGGTCTTTTCCAACCTGACTGATTCTGTGATAAAACAGACCAAACACATCAAAACCAGTCAGCAGCTACACACTATGCTCCTCCCCACAGCACAGACAAAGTGTCCTATCTAACACCTCTGACAAAACAGCTCCCACTGTCAGCCAGGACAGCAATGCTGCCTGCACCAGGCATTCAGTCACTGCTGGGACAGCTGGACTCCCCACTTCTCCAAACCTTACACAACCAGCTCCTCTGCCAACCACATCCCAGTGCCAAGGCAGAGGCCGAGTCTCCCAACAAGCACGGCCACATTATACCCATCTCCTCTGACTGAAAACAAAGGATGCCTTCAGCTACTCAGACTCTTTCTGAAGTTGCCTATTAGAGATAACTAAGACTCTCCAGTACCCCTAAAACAGAAATCAAAACATAAATCAAGGAAGAGCGGAAAATATATCAAAATTCTAGGATGCCTGTGTCTTCAACAGAAATAGACACTCATCCAGCAAAGAGCACAATTTCACATTCTTGGTACTTTGTTTAGGGTATTACAATACTGTCAGAACCCAGTGACCTTTCCGTAGTGGCCAAAAAAAGACAAACCAGATTTAAAATAAATCCCATGAAAAAAAGCACTTTAATCGCTTCTAAATTTTTTTTTTTTTTTTTAAAGAGAGGAGAGGGATTCATTAGGTAACTGAAATCCTTGCTATACTGGGAAGCCTTGCTGAAACCTGCTGCAGGCCTAGAGGGACAAAGTCCAACGTGAAGGAGCAAGAATTGCTGCAGTGTCTCTTCGGGCAGGTTTCAGGCCGGTTTAAAGTCACTATTGAACAACAACCCTGGAAAGTCGTGTGACCTCCAGAAGTACCTTGCCAGCAGAACTGCAGTTACATTAGAAACTGAGCTTTTGCTTTTCTAATTTAATTCAACAGACAGTTACTAGATGCCTAAAACAAACTTCATTGGTACTGTTATTTCCACTTGCACATTTATCACATAAAACTTCCAAAGTTTAGTCACCTATAAAACAAAGCCTAACAATTTTGTTATTACTATGTATGAATAGAGTTACAAAGGTATTTCATTTTATAGCAGACTAAGTTTACACTAGAGACAAAAGACCACAGAGGACACAATCATACCCTTTTAACTAGCATAGTTTTCTTCACAACTATTTCAAAATCAGGTGCTGAATTTAAGGAGATTGATCCTTCCAACTGCTTTCCCACAAAAATGTTTCTACCATTTATGAGCTATAGAAATTCCAGCAGGTTTAATACTAATAGTACATACATAGTATATGTTCAGCCACTTAAGACAGACCTTAACACTGAAAAAGTAGCTCAGGTGTTTAAATGCTGAACAATGAAAACACCTCCATAAGCGTTAAACGTAAGTAGTGGTTATAAGAATGTTTTCTTTCCACTTCAGTACCATATAATTTCCTGTCACCCTGACCTGAGTCACTGATGACAACCCAGATGCTTAAATAGAAAGGCCTGACAGACTTCCAACTGCCCTTAAAATTCTAGTTCCTGCTCCCAAAACTGTGAGTTTTGTCTACAAAGCTCTCCTGTAAAGACACATGCACAAGGTGAGCACCAGGGTTCAGGAACCAAAGGCAAATCCCTCCTGGCCAGGAGCTCCCACTGCTCTGCAGCCAGGCTTCCTGCAGGCTCTGCATCTGCTTCACACTCCTGTTTACAAATGACCAGAATAACCAGCTCCCCAAAGATCCAAGTATTCCTTTGGGGTACAGATGTAGGTTTGCTCTTCCTCAATCTGCGTAGGGGAGCACCTTGAATTTCCCACTATCAGGGAAACCACTCTGAGCACTGGTCTTGTGCAGAAGTCTTTCCTTTCCTTTCACACCGCAATAACCATCCAGCTGAGAACAGCAGAGGGACTGAACCTTGAACAGATGGAAACATTCAGTATTTCCTACTTCCTTCTCATGGTGCCCAACAAAACTACATCACCACCAGAGAGTGGGAAACCCAAGCAGCTGTATTTCCAAAACATCTCAACCCAAGGATGTTGTGATCCCATGCTTTCTTCTGTGTGCATTCACCAGTCCCTTCCCCCTGCTCTCTGCTTAAATTAATAGTTATTGATAATACTGGTGAATCTGATAAAAAAACAGCCCAAGAGAAAGCTTCTAGTGACAACTTTCTGTAAGTTTATCTCCTTAAGATGCCTCACCGTAGGGTCAGACACAGGACTGCTTCAAACCCACTGTAGATCAACCTCTACATCCCTGTTACAGCCCAGATCAGGAGCACATGGCTCAGTGAAGCTCCAAACCACCCTCATTTGTGGTTCAATTCAGTGTCAAAGAGTCTCACAAAGTAATCTGGAATTTTCATTGAAACTAAACTCAGGAACACACTTAATGCACATTAATCTTTAACAGACATTGTGTCCATGGGACAAGACTAAAACTGCAAGGATATAAAATTGTCCAAAACTTGAAACCTGAATGTGGTCCCTCACAGGAGCAATTTCCCCCTACAGATCCACTCATCTTGGCCCTCACCTCTTGCTACTTTGCTCAAAGCCAGTATGTGCCATGAAACCACATCCTAACATACCACATTACTGGTACAAGGCCACTGGATTCCTGTCAACTCTGATGGTTAGGATGCAGTTCCATGCTATTAAGAAACTGAACAAGTGTAATTAGCTAATGGAGACCATACAGTCCACACATATTTAACAGTACAGTCACTAGTTTTGAGCCACTCCACACAGAAGAGCAGACATTTCATTGAGCTGAGCCATGCAGAGCCATCACATTCATGTTCCACGTGAAGGACTTGCAAACAGTTGCATCACAAGGGCCACTGCAAGGGTTAAACATCACCAATGAGATGTTTTACCTTCACAGTGGCTCAGAAGGAGGTCGGGTGCCTCCTGCACAGCCCCTGCAGCAGCAGTGACACATGCCAGAGCCATTTCTACCTGTGCCTCCTCCCAAGAGAGCCACACCAGTGCAGCCAGACAGCTCTGTACCAGAGCAGCCACACCTCCTCCTGCTCCTGAAGCTTTGATCCCGTGTGCCAGCCAAGCAAACTCTGCTGCCACAAGGAAGAGGAGGCTCTCTGCAGTTTAAGATAATGCTGACCTCATTTATTCAAATATTGACTTATGGTCTTATTTTAAGCAAAATGCTCAGAGCCATGAGAATTCTTTCATTAGTTTATAATAATACAAGATAATGCCAATGAAATAGAAAGATTTTCATGCCATTCTATGTACATTTTCTTTTAAGCATACACAATTAATTCTAAATTTGCTGTAAGCTGATTATTCCAGTCATGGATTATTTCAAAGACAGAGAACCTAAATCGTACAATTTATTAGTTCAGGTTGCTGGGCAAACAAACAATTCTTTCCATCACTAAAGATGCCTCCAATATATACAAAACAATTTTGTTATTACTATAGCTGATTCTACATAAAACCAGCTCTGCTGTGTCCACCCAGTCTCTGGAAGCTCCACAAACACCCTGCTGTCACCCAGTGGGGACTCAGTTTGGATGCCAACAGGATTTACTCTGTTTAAAGCAACTTGACGTTGAAGTGAGTATGAGCCTTCACTCTCTTCAACACACCCCATCTCAGAAGGCACAGCAGGTCCCAAGCTGCATTAGATGAGTGAGGGCAATCAGACACTCTGCTGCAGTCAGGCTAAATTCCCAACAAGCCCCTTTCCACTTCCTCAGCACATGGGCTGAGCAGTCTGAGCACCATCCCCCATCTGAGCCAACATCAAATCAATCACAGAATATGGTGAGTTGGAAGGGACCCACAAGGATCATTGATTCCAACTCCTGCCCCTGCACAGGACCATCCCCAAGAGTCACACCTTGTGCCCGAGAGCGATGTCCAAACACTTCCTGACTTCTGTCAGGCTGTGCTGTGACCACTTCCTTGAGGAGCCTGTTCCAGTGCCCAGACACCCTCTGGGTGAAGAAACTTTTTCTAATATCCAACTTTAACCTCCTCTGACACTACTTCAGGCTATCCCAGTCCCCACAGAGCAGAGATGCATGTCTGCCCTCCTTCTTCACCTCATGAAGAAGATGTAGACCACAATGAGGTCTCGCCTCAGTCTCTTCTTTCTCCAGGCTGAACAGGCTAATGACCTCATATGGATTTCCTCTCCAGAGCCTTCACCATCTTGGTTGCCCTCCTTTGGATACTCCCCAATAGTTTAGTATGTTTTTTACACTGTGGTGTCCACAACTGCACAAGATTCAAGGTGAGGCCAGCACAGAGCAGAGCAGGACAATCCCCTCCCTCATCTGGTTGGCAAGGCTGTGCCTGATGCACCCCAGGACAAGGCGCTGTGCCCGGGCAGCTCAGTCTTTCAGCTGCAGCTCCCATTCCTCTATCAGACGTTAAAAAACCCTCAGGAATTTAAATACCAGTGTCTTCTCAATAAAAAAATCATTGCACTGTTAGCAAGAAAATATATAATTCTCCTAGAATAGTTTCTCTTAACTATCACAAGTCTCTAGCAAAAAGCTGTTGGATATGTGACGGTTTACAAGACCTGTTAAAAACTTAGTATGTACTCTCCAGTGCTTATACTGAGGGTATTTTAAACTGCTATGAAGATAGCTTTTAGGAAAAAGAGAATGAAGTCAGAATAAACACACCCCATGGAGAAAACCTGCAACAACAAGCAACCCAAAATATGGCAACAAAGTAACCTTGAAAGTCTCACAATATCCAATATCTCACCCAAGCCTTGCTCCCCAACACGGAGCACCAAAAGCCCAGCCACTGTCACCTTCCCATGCTGATTAAGCATTATGAGCTTAAAGGAAAAAAAAAACATTGCAAGAGAGCAAGGAACAAGCTGGCACAAAGCTAGTTCTGTTATTTCCTCAAGTATGGGGTCTCACCACATTTTCTACTTTCTAATGACAACAAGTACTTTATTGCATCCTTTCAGTATGTATTTTTTCCCAAGGTCTGTAGTGACAGGACTAGGGGCACTGGTTTTAAACTGACAGAGGGGAAATTTAGATTAGACCTCAGGAAGGAACTCCTGCTGCTGGGGGTGATTAAACAGCACCGGGAGCACTGGCTGGGGACTGCACTGCCTGAGAGTTTGTGATTCAGATCTCAGTGGCAGGGCAGTGAGAAGGTATTTTTGGGAGAAGTGTTTAGTGGCTGAAACTAATTTCAGTTTGGCCAACTTCTGCAGAATTTCCTGTCAGCTGTAAAGGTAAAATCAAAAGTGTAAGTAAGAAACTTCAGTGAGGGATATGAGAGATCATGTGGATTATAAGAAATCTGTGAAAGTTACAGAAAGTCTCCGAAAAAGAACATGCTAATGACAGGGATTTGTTCATTTATTTGTATGGTCTATAAATATCCTAAAAGATATTTGTGCCTGAATCACAGGATCTGTGACGGATTGGAAGAGACCTTCAAAGACCATCCAAGGCAGGGACATCTTCCACCAGACCTGGCTGCTCCAAGCCCCATCCAGCCTGGCCTTGAACACTTTCAGGGATGAAACATCTGCAGCTTTTCTGAGCTGTCTGTGCCGTGTCTCAAGTCAACCTGAATAAACAAATCAACTTGGGTGAAGTTTCTTTTTCCTTTTTTTTTCTGTCCACCCTGCAGTATCTGCTATTTTTTCTTACTTCTTTTTTAACTTGCTCTGTGCTGCATCGCCCAGTTCTAGCACAAATATTTTCTGCTTAAATCCCTCTACATCCATAGCTTGCCTAAAAAAAAGGAAAATAAAAACAAAAATATCAGCCTTGGGACAGTCTAAAGCCAGGAGAGTTGGTTCTGTCAGCACAGAACTCGTCCGTCTGGAAGACGCCCTGGATCTGCCTGGCATTTTTAGATTGGGTAAGGCAATGGTGCATTCTCCAATATATGACTCACCAAGCATTTTTAATAAAAAGTTTGTGTTGAATTTTACAGCCCAGTAAGAATGCCTGAAATAATTAGGAAAAATGAACAGTTGAAAGCAGTTAAAAATGCAGGCTTTTCCTCCCAAATTATTTCAACTAATGAGGAACTCATTGCATTCTAACAGCATCCACCTCAAACGTCAGTTTCTTGTGCTGGCTCAGGTGCAATTAGCAAGAGACTTTGAGAAGGAAACTGAAGAGTATAGCAGAAACCCTGCCCAGCAGCCTGCCCTGAAAGACACAAACCACAGAGGCCTCATTTTCCTACCGCAGGCTCCTGTAATTTTCTGCAGTGCATTATAGTGCTTAACACTGTATAAGATGAAACACAATTGAAAATTGAATGTTTGTCAATTTTCACTTACCTAAAGCACATTGTCTACACACACACCCTCATAATTTTACAGCTGTGTGCTGTAGATGATAAGTCACCATTGCCAACCAGATGGGAAGAAAAATGTTTTAGGGATACCTCACTGCAGATTTATCAACTCTAGAAGTACCCCATCATGTCTCCTCCAGTATTATCAAAATACTTGTCTTAAACTCAGTCATAAATTTAATAAACGTTATAATTGTGGATTTAATTCTGCTCACTTCCATGAGCCGAATTGTTGGGCTCCCCCATTTACAGCACAAGAAATGAAATGGGAAGTATTAGAATAAAACTTCAACCACCTCCAGGTATTTAATACCTCATTAGGGCAGAGGAGGTCACAACGTTTGACCTGGGAAGTGACAGAAGCAGAAAGTGATGGTTTGTGCTACTTGCTGTTTCCCCCAGTCTGAGCAGAGCTCAGAAAAAGAAACCAGCCTGGAAATGAGAGCTGACACCTGCAGAAAGGCAGCAAATGTTTCCACGAACACAAATGAAAAAATGCCAGTAATTCACATTGCAGAGAAAACCAGGGATCTTTGAGGGCACAGGGGAACATATTTAAAAAAAAAAAAACCCACACATTTTCTGAAGCCATGACTCAGACATTGTTCCATGTATAGATTTATGCCTCTTCCTCTGTTCCTTCCCTTAAGTTAATTTTATAACATCTATTTGGCAAAACATTCAAGGTGAGTCACAACACACCAAATTACAAATTCTCCGAAAACAAAGCCATGCCAAAAAACACAGAAGAACAAAAGAATCATACCTCATTTATATTTAGTTCAAATCTAAAGCACCAAATCAGGAGTCAAAGTACCTTGAGGTCAACACTGTATTTATAGGTGTTCCCTTAACGCCTTCACAAGATAATTAGCTCACAAAAACTTTGAAGCTGAAGACTGTTGCTTTTCTGAGAACTCTTTTTACAGACTCATTCCCCTGAAAAATAAAAAATTGCATTTGAAGTTTCCTTTCTTCTATCAGGACTCCACACTAGTACAAAAGCTCCAGCTCCTCCTGCAGATTTTTTTTTAGGATTCTTCTGGCCAAAAAGGACATCGTGATCACAGCCCCAGGTTATGAATTCAAGAGTTATGAAAACAAGAAAATCTCTAAAAGCCTTTTGGGTTTAAATGAAAACTCCTTGCTCCAAAGAAACGCAGAAATGCTTTGATAGACAGCCTACAATTTGGCACATCTCTAATTCTGAATGACAATTAGTACTTGAGCAAACATGGCAATCTGGCTTTGAAATAAATTTACAGGAACTTAAAAGCATTATTCAGAGCATGCACAAAGTGTTCCCTTCATCTGTAAAAACAGACATGATGCAAGAGTCTGAACGGTCCCAGATTGGAATCTTGCAAAAACCACAAAATATGCTTAGCATTACAACAGGAACAAGTGTTTGTATCTGACTCCACGCTGTCAGGGCATATTAATTGTCACATAAAGTTCATTTATTTTTTAGTGTGAGCATTGTAGTCAAGACAATAACTTGAATTTCTGGTGGAAAAGCACAGAAGGAAATCCTTATGAAACAGGTTTCTACAAAAGCCAGTCAAAACAGCAAATGCTCAAGGGCACCCTACAATCTCAAACAAGTTTTAAAGGAGGCAAAATTGGTCCATTAGGTCAATTATGTTCTAAAAGTTCAGACATCAAGTCCTTCAAATATCTATTTCCACATGTATTTAGAAGGATTAAAGTAATTCTTATTAAGATACTGATTTCAACCTGCATGGTTTGCAACGCTTCCAATCACAGGAAAATAGGGTTTGAAAGGACCTCTGGAGGTCGTTCATTCCAAACTGGTCAGAGCAAGGTTAATCTCAAAGTCAAATCAGGTTGCTCAAGGCTTTGTACAGCTGAATTTTAGAAGTCTTGAAAGGATGGAGATAAAACAGTCACCCCAAGCACCTTTTCTGATACTGAATTCTCGTAATAATTTTTCCACATTATATTCAGTAGGAATTACCACTTTCCTAAAGTGCAGGCACTGGTTCACAATTTTTCACTGCGCCTCCAAGGAGAGTAGGTTGTTCCCCTCTCCAGGCTACACCTACTTCTTGCACCACCCTCCAGACCACCCTCAAATGCCCAGTTCAGTGGCATTCCTGCTGCATTTGAGGGGAGGGAGGAGCAAAACTGGACACAGTATTTTAGAGACAGTCCTGTGAGTGCCAGGGAGTAGGGAACAACCACTTGCCATTACCTACTGGCTACTATCCTGTTTGTATCCCCTCCTAAGGTAGTTCATTACTACTGCAGCACATCAAACATCCCCCACCCCATTCACTGTGGAGATTTTTCAGGTACTGGTCATAACCTTGAGCACTGGAAGAAATCAGCATTATGTGAGCATCCCTACCTGCCTTCCTCCTGCTTCACTGCCAATAATTCTTCCCCTGTACACCCATTTGGCTGAAACATGCCAGAAGAGCAGCATCTCTAAAATAAGAAGCATATATTTTTTATTTTTAGGGTTTTTTGCAGAGTCAGCACTGAAGCACTCAAATCTCAGTCCTTCCCGAGGAAAAGACTTCAGGACTGCCCCAACACTTGCCCTTCTAACCTGATGACTGGCTGATCACCAAATGTGCAGCTTGGAAGCAGCTACAGCATGTGCTGCGTCTTGCAGAGCTAATTGATAGTAACACCACGATTGGTATTTGAAGAATTTGAGAAGGGATCAGAGGCCTTACAGGAGTTTATGAAAAGCACTCTGGGGCAAGGGATAGAAGTTGCTGCCATCAGGAGACAAAGCACCCGAGGCAAGTTCATAGAAAGCCAACACTCACCTCTGCTATTCTCAACGGGGTCACTTGAAGGAGTAGTTTGGATTTCAGAAACACAAAGGAAATACTCTTGATTGTTCACACATATTCACAACTACAGGCATAATCCTGGGGACCCAGCTACATACACATGAAAAAGCAAAATCAAAGGAGAGAGTCAGCCATACAACCTTGGCCTTTTCAAGTACCAAGGTCAGGATTTACCACTTCAGTCACTGCTCAGAAATGAAAAACCAGGATACAGCAGTGAACAGCAGGATCCAGCAACTCTGTGTTGATGGGAAATCAGTACAGTCTCCTTGTTGCATGGAGATGGCAGGCTGTGTCTTATTCTACTGACAGTACATCGCCTGTTTCACAAACAGCTTTATTTCATCTGCTGTTCATCCAGCCTGAGGCTTTCTGTTAGTGGTTATCTACCAGGGCAGGTTTTCTCCTACAACCTACATATTAGAAGCTATTTACATTACAATCCATACACGTGTCTTAGTTCTCTCTCAGTAAGGATGAAGCACTAAGACTGAAAGAGCAAACTAGCAAACTCTTCCCACAAAATCAGCATCTAGTAAGGTGATGAGCACATGAAAACAAGAAGAAGCAATTTTATACGCTCTAAATTGTTCTTTTACTTGACAACCCCACACTGTTAATTTATATATATGGCCCTATAGCACACAATGATTTAAGAAATGCTTTCAAGCTCTCCTCAAGCTGCAAAGAGTGTCAATTGAGATGGTTTCCAACTCCCCTACTTCCTTGCACCACATCCTTATTCAGACACCGGAAGGCTGTAAAAGCAAACCATGTTATACTTAGACNAGAGCCAGAGCAAAGAGACTGCCCCCACCCTGGTCCTTTTTTACCTGCCCCAGAACTCCGTTGCGCCATTCTTTTGTTTCTTAAACACCCATTAGCACCTAATACTTAGTCTCCTAGCAACTATATGGGCAAAAATTCTCTAAGTAAAAGGAACAAACTTAACCCCCAACACCATGTTATACTTAGACTTCTTATAACGTGAATGTGTCAATGTAACAGTTTTTAGTATAATCTTCCACTTCACAGACATTCTCCTTCCCCGTGCTGAAGGATGAGATGTATTTTCAGTAATCTGCAGGTCAGGCAAAAGAAGCCTTGTATTTGATTTTCAAGAGCAAAACAGCACAGTTCATGATAATTTATCCTTAATTAAAAGGCTACATTCTGCTGCTTGCACTTTTCAAGAAAATCTGCTGCCTCCTTATCCATCATACCCACGAGAGCATGGGATTAACATATTTGCTTTTATCCTCATGGCTTCAAAAGCCTTGCTCACCTCAGCACTTCCATTGCCTCACTTGCAGCACAGCATCTCATTCCACCTGGCTTCAGAACAGCACCAATTCAGCTGAACACAGAAAGAAGTGCTGTTTGGGACACGGAGGTTTCAAACAAACAGCCCATGGCCCACCCTGCAGACACTCATGCGGCTTGTAAATCCTGCTAATTTTGTCAACTCTTGTACCAAAATCTCTTAACAAAAGAATATTCTTCACCTTAACCTCTTTGGAAAGGAAAACAGACAGGCTCTGCTTTTCAGGAACAACTGCTTTAGTCGCTTACCGAGACCAGAGTTTTACAGTGACTCCAACAATCTGAGGCTAAAGAAGTGACTCTGCCTTGTCTCTCCCAAGCCATTCTCATTTCACCACCTCTTCCCCTGTGCTGTCTCACAGTTGTGCTGCTCCAGGGTGTGTCAGTCTAGTTCGCTGCCAAATCAGCCAGCTGGTTCTCTTCCAGCTGGATTCAACCCTGGCCAGTGTCTTTAACTAGATCATTGTGTGGACACATGATCACTAAATCTGCCAAAAGGGAAGATTAAAAAACACACTGATATCTGCATTATCCATGGATTGACCATATCAAGAAATGATGGACCTAGCATTCTCCTGACAATTTGTTCTAGCAATTAATAACTTCCCTGACAGAAACATTTAGATGTCAAAATGAGTGCAAATAGCAATGTGATTTACTTCAAGTTTTAGGCAGGCTTATTCTACTTAATCTTGTATTTACTGGTTTACGATAGTGCTAAATTAGCCAAACTCCATAAAAGCATTTAAATGATGGGAACATTGCAAGTCCAGCCCAGTTGCAGAAAATCAGGGTACAGAACAGATGCATATTTTTACATATTGTGCTCAGACCTCTTCTCAAGACATACACATTATTGAGAACAACCAAAACCAACACCTACAGAAATACATCTCAGTAAAAGGTTCTAGCTGTTTAGAAGCTGTTTTCTCTTTAAAGCTATTATTAAATCAATAAAAAAATGCAAATTAGAGGTAGAGTTTAAAAGGAACATTTGGCTGGCTTAAAATGGATTGTGAGGGATAAAAAAACCCTTTAAAGATACAGAAAAAGAAGGCTGTGAGATAACCAGTTTGGTGGATTGTGAACACTTAGGGAGAGCAATTAATATAGGCACTCAGAAGAAATGTATGAGATTTTAGCGTGGATCTGGCGCAAAGTACGTGCAGGTTAAAATGGAAATGGAGAAACACTCAACATTCCGACTCCTGAAATTCAGTGCCATCCACCCTCTTGCCCAGGAGGTAAGGACTGCAGCCAGAGTGAGGCCATCCAGCCTGCTGCCCTGAGTGCAAAGCTGGCACAGGAGCTCCTCCCCACCTGCCAGCTCATCAGCTCCCACAGGGCTCCCAGCCACCCAGCCAGGGCACGCCGGACACGGGCACTGCACAGCTCAGGCCCCTTCCAGCAGCATTCTGGAGTTATCTCCGAAGCACAGCCTGGAACTGCACCCACAGCGTGACTTCAGGACTAGGGAGATTATATGCAAAGCAGCCTTAAAACAAATCTGTTCACAGCTCAAGTTCAGAGTTAAGTGATGAGATTCTCCTTCACTTCATGAAACCAGTGGTTTTAATTCCTCAAGCAGCAAAGAAGGATTCTCTTCTCCCTAAATGCCAAAGATGCATTGAAAAGAAACAATCTGAAGTACTGTGACAGGCTTGTTTTTGTATTTTTCCTGAAAAATGAAGAAATAGTGCAACTTGGGGAAATAAAAACACACTAAGAGGAATGAACTTATACTGGTATGTTACAACTAAAGCAAGAATTGAACTGAAGAGTCAAAACTGGAAGACAAAAAAATTCTACCAGGGCCAAGTTGACAACTGGTGAAAGTGTGCCACAGCAGGTATCAGTGTCAGCAGCATCCTCCTCTTCCTTCTGCAGCCATCAGCTCAGTCTCAGTTTCTGAACAGCCAGCCTGGCTAGAAGCTGACTCAGGAAGACAGGGAAGTTTCAGATTGTTTGGTTCATACTAGCAAGGTAAGAGGACAATGCTTATTAGCCAGAGGTAAGCAAAGGCTCAGACTTAACTTCAGTGCCAGCTTAAAAAGATCAAACTATATCCACAGTCAAAAACATTTGACAAAGGCTGACCACTTCGTTATTTCATCAAAGAGGCAGAAACTGATGGCTTAAGTCTTCTTTAAATAGAAAGTCAGGCAAGTTTCCAGGAACTCTAGCAAAACTGCCTTATTTAAAATTAAAGTAAAAATCATTAATAACTCCCATCCAGAAATATCTATTCACAGCTGCTGCAGAAGCAAAAATAATGCCTAGCACTGCTTAATTCCAAAACCATTTGCCTCTAATGACAAAAAGTCTGTTTACAGTGATTTACTTACTGTTAAGAAACAGTGTAATCTTAAGCCATTTAAATAAGTTAAAGCAACACTTTATCTAGTTAAAACAGTGAACACAACATTCATTTAGGGTTTCTTTAACAACAATGTCAAATTTAAACTCAATTTGCAATCACAAAGCTGTTCAGCACTAAGTAGAGAGCAACTGCAGCCCTCACCTGTAACATCACAGGTCATCACTGCACAAACTGCTGAAATTAAAGGAAAATGCTTCATTTTTTAAATTATTCAAAATATTATATTCTAATTTATTCAGCTGAAAACAATCCTGGCCTAACAGACATTTCACAGAATGTTCTGAGTTGGAAGGGACCCACAAGTCCAGCTCTTAAATAAATGGCCCATACAGGGACTAAACTCATACCCCTGCTGTTTTTAGCACCAGGCTCTGATGAGCTGAGCCAGTCTCGGGGTCATGAGCATATTATAGGTAATAAATATTCCTTTTAGAAAAGTGAATTTAATATTCTAAATTACCTCATATTATACTCTCTACAGTGATGTAACCCCAGAAGTGGAAAGATTCAACTCATTTGGCAGACAGACACATACTGTGATTTTTCCTTCAGTCTGATTTAGGACTCTGGCAGTGGCAAGACTTAAATTTGTGTTCAAAAATATCTACAGTGCATTGTTTTCTTTGTTTAAAATTTCTGAAAAAGTATTTCATACTGATTGCATATGAAGAAAGCCAATTCTGCACAGAAGTAGTGAAGTAAAACACAATCCCACTCAAAAACTCTTGTTGGCATTAGTCAGAGAAAGCAAATAGCAGTGCTGGTGAAATGAAGTTTATGCTGGGAAACAGAATAATTTAGGGTAATGGGACACTTATAAACATAGCAAGAGACAACTGGAAAGGCAGTTTTAGTGCTTCAGTCCTGCTGTCACCAGTACACCAGGACAGCCACGGGTATTGCTCAAGCAGGGCTGTGCTCCCACCACCACAGACAGCACTGAGGAAATCTGTTTCTCACCACCCCACATCCAAAGTAAGGGACAGCAAAGGCTCAAGCATCACCTCCACTGGACACTGGGCACATTTTAGATCATTAGCACATTCACAATTCAGAGTAGAAACAAAAAGCAACATTATGGAAAAGTGTCAGGAAAATCTGAATGCAATTTAGCTTACAAAATACAGGATGTCACTTAAAAAAAAAAGTAAACAAATGCCCATTTTAAAAGGAGCAGAAGAAAAGATTAAACCCTGGCCCAGGACCAGAGACACATTTTAAGTGCTCAGGTAGCAATCACAGCTGATAGAAATTGCTACACCCCAGACCCACTAGCAACAAATTTCACCTGATGGACTCACCACTTCTGTCAAGATGATTTCAGTCACTTTAAGCATTTTCATTGCTGCTCTTTCCTAACAAATCATTTTTATCAAGGCAGGTTAAGGAGCTACCAGATCAGCAGTCATATGTGACAGTATCTCCAGGGAAGCACAATGAATGGAAGATCAGAGCTGTGCCAGCCAGAGCAGGACAGGCCAGGCAGCCACCTCAGCCCCACACAGCGCAGTGTGCCCAACCACACATTTCCTGTGTTTATGCAACAAAAACCCACTAAGGAAAAAAAAATAAAAACCACAAGCACAGGCAGACAATGGAGAAAGCCAGTGAAGGTGAGGATAATTCAAGGGCAAGGTCCTACCTAGCTGAAACTGAAGCTCTTCAGAACTGTTAGAAAATAGAAACTGTAAAAAGAAACCAAGACAGCAAATATAACTGCACCCCTGCATGAAGTTAACTCTTAACATGAAAAACTCTTTTCAACAGGATGAATACACGATCAATACTAAAATAACTATCCAGTAAAGGTGACCAGCATATGGAATGACTGGCACATGACAAAACTAGATGTAGAGAGACTTCTCAGTATGAAGCCACCAAACAATGACCCATCACTTCTCAAAAATACAAAGAAAGGAGTCTGGCAGAACAAGGAGCAGTTTTAGAGGGGGAAAAAAAACCCAAACCTCACACTGAAAGGATGTATTTCCCCCACACATTCCCATATATGTTAAACAGGGACTCCCACTGTCAGAGACAGTGGTGGTTGGCAAAAACCACAGGGGTTTTTTGAGCCCCTTAGGGATGGACAACCACGGACTTGAACTATCTATAAAAAAAATGATCTGGTGAAACCACAAACACCTCTGAGAAAGTTCATAAATCGCTAACTGCCAGACTAGGGGTTTTTATTATAAGAAGAAAAGAAAAAAAAAAGACGGAAAAAACACTTTCCACTACAAACCTCCTTTCCATATCCTTTTCCTCCCTGTCCCCACAGTGAGGACTCTCACCACAGCAATTCTCATATTCTTAGGGAAAAATCCCAAAAAAACAAAAAAGGCAAGAGCTGACAGAATCTCTAGCACCCTTTGATGTGATTTCTGCTGTCTTGACCCAAAGTCAGGATCCATCAACTCTTCCCAGTTACTGTAATTTGGTTTCCCAGTAGCTTAGGCATGTAACTTCCACAGTCAATTTTACATCATCCTCCTTTATGGTTTTGTCTACAATAAAGAAAATGGTACTAAGAAACCACTTTGCAGACCACCTCAAGTACAGCTGGTCAACATCAGGCTCATCAAGTACCTGAGTGCAGAAGGGTTTAACAACTTGAACTTTTGATAATCATTTGACTCTACAATACAGTCTGACTGAAGCTCAGCTGCACATCCCACCTTACGTATTTCTTGGTAAAAATACCAGCAGCAGAACTCTTCACCTATCCCATCCCATTTGCTTGGGGGTGTATGTTGTAGATTTTTGGGTTTTGGTGGGGGGGTTATGCTGTGAGGGTTTTTTGTTTTCAAATTGAAGAACAAATCCTGAAGTAATGTTCTAACAGGTCCTTGGAATATTACTGGTGAATACTGAAACTGTCACTGTCTCCAGGACAGTTAAAAGTATTAAGTCTGCTTACAAAAACCTTCCAGATTGTTTTTTGTTACCAACATGAAGTTAGCAAAAGGCTTCACACAAGTTTAATGTTCAATGAACTTACAATGAACAAATATATTTATACTTACTCTATTGGCAATGAAGAAGTGTATCTGGCTTTTTAAAGTATTCCAAAATTACAAATCTTTCTGAAGATCATGTGTAGCAAATTCAAATATACACTAACCATGGGAACCACAAATCAAAGTCTGCACAAATTTTTGGAAATAAAAAAGATGGGGAAGATGCATATAGCTAAGAAGATACTGACAGACATTCAGTGGATTGCAGTATTTCACTGCAGCAATTTATCAGCTGCTGCTGGAATATTTCCTTCTTAGTTATAAAGCCATATGACAATTAGCTGGAAGCTCATCTCTCCAAGTTAATATCAACCCAAGACAGCAGAAGACAATTCAATCAAATGAAGTATTTTCCACCTAGAACATCTGAATACATTTTTTCCCTTTAATCTGTTTATCAAGCTGTTTCTAGAGTCATACACACAGGATTAATCTAGTGTAGAAGGCAGAGAATTATAATGACAGGACTCAAGGGTGCCACTCGACATTACCAATAACTTCATATGGTCTTGTGTGCATCACCTCTGCTCACATCCCCCTCCCCATCCTTCAGACACCCAAATGACATGTGCTCTTGAAACATTAATTTCCAGCTACCAGAAGAACATGAAAGAACTTGTTTCCAAGGCATTCTGTACTTCTGCCCTTCCCCTTCTGGTTCCTCCAGAGTCATACTGGCTGTTCTTACTCCTCCATAAATCTCAAAAATCCTCAAGTTCGTCAAAGATACCTCAACACTCCCCTCTAAGCCACTTCTTACATGTATAAAATCCCTTCCACCAGCTGAGATAAAAGACAATTCTTATCAAAAATCAGCTCTACCATGACGCCAGAAACCAAATAATCAACTAATGACTTCTCAAGGTAAACTGTGAGGCAACTACTAATTACAGTGAGTGCAGAGCAAGCTACAGTAACTTCTTTTTCCACTCTTAGTTTTAGTGATGTTTTATTGTACGTTCCTCATCCCTTCTGACCACAAGAAAGAAATACTTGGAAATCTAAATAAAGGACAACACCTTCAGAGAAAATCTGTTTAAAAGGCTCTGGGATTATAATACAATCCTTTCTAGAGCTTGGCCACCATCCTGGCAGGAACTGCTCTGTAACTGCACATACACATGAATTGTTATGGTAATAAATAACCCACACAACAGCAATAGCCAACACAGTGTGTGTACCCAGTCAGTTCAGTCACATCTAGAACAGCAATAACATGCTCATTATGTTCATCAGAAGAGGATTTCCTTTAGAAGAGGAAACTTAAGCACAAAAATACATAAAACCATGTCACAGAATAATCACATACATTAATGAACTGGACTCAGCCCTTATACAGTATTCCTAACTGTACTAGTTGAATATACTAAGGATTTTAGTAACCCAAACCTACCATATGTCAATCTTGAGGTATTTCTCATTTCAGCATTACAGCCTGAGTTCAATATGTTTAATTAGCACAGTAAGCCTTTATGCTTTAGGAACTACCATCACATGCCCCTACAATGACCTGGGCAGTCATTTCTCACTTGCAAATAAAACAAAGCAGCCTGAAAAGAAATGAAGTCTCACCTATTCCGAATAATCACAAAAAACATCAAAAAGTGAGATGTTTGATTTCTACCAGAATTTAAAACACTAATTTAATTTTATATTTTCAGATTTCATTTTAACTGTGCTTTGACCCCACAAGACAACTTCCACTGAGATGAACACACTGAAAGCAGATCTTGATAATCAGCAGCACACCAGCCAGGAGGAGCATGTCTCGCTTCACTAACTGCTCCTTTGATCTGCACACCGTGCACTTCTTCATTTTTATGCACAACGGGGAGGCAGAAAAGTTATCCAAAACCCAGGTATCCTTTCATTTCAAAAGCTTTGCTCCCGTTCTGACGGAGCATGTTTGCACACAGGGGACTGAAGCCACTGCCACCCGCTGCCCTGCACACACCCTCCAGGAGTACACCGGTGTTGCACAGCACAGCATTGCAGGGTGGAGATATCAGGGACAGACAAAATGAGCCTCGCACCGTTTGGGACTCCAGTGAGTTTCTATAAAGGGGAAGCTGCTATAAGCAAAGAGGGCTCTCAAGAGCGGTGTCTTAAGTCACTCGTTCGTACTCCCCGAGGCTTACATTACAAACCAGACCCATCACAACCGACTATTTCCAGTGCGAACCTGCACTGGCACATCCTGAACACAGGAATATTCCCAGTGGTTCTACAGTCGCTCTCTTTAAAATACAGTGAGTGCCAGTGAGTGCTTCTCGCCTTGGTGGGGAAATAGGCGAAGGCGTAGCTCAAACTGACACTGAGTGGAAAGAAAANTTCTTCTGAAAAAAAAAAAAAAAAGGGGGGGAGGGGGGGGGGGGCGGAAAGGCGAAAGGGCTCGATTTAAGCATAAAAACTTTTATGCTTCACCAAGCCACTCCCTCCAAGCAGTACCGGGCATTGCTGTACACCTCGCTCTCCCCACCGAACCCACGGAAGCCCCCGCGCCTCCTCCCAGCCCGAGCCCCT